>JAPDVR010000015.1:40755090-41155090 GCA_026230005.1 Gila orcuttii | reverse complement strand
TTAGCTTAGCATACACATAACACATTATAGACTTCTATAATTCAATGTTAGGCTGCATTGTTTAATCACTTTAGATTACTTACATCACAAGAAGGATGGCGTCTATGCTAATATTAGTCTCTCTGTTTATCCCAAGGTTTAACGCAGTCCGTCCGGATCCAGGCCACATCCAGATGTGATGAAGGACCTGCGCTTGACACCACTGCAATGCATCCCTGAAGTGCCAGCCTCATCAACACCGTGAAGGCCTCATAGACATCTCAACAAACTCGTCTCCATACCGGCGTGATGACTCCGACCCCCAACCAGATGAAATGGATAAATATTGTGAAAGTTCTGATCCAATCTGAGTTCTGACCTGTAATGGTGCCTGAATCATAATCATACACTGTTGGTTCGTTGGCCAGAGGAAGAACTGAGCGACTGAACCTGGGTTCTCCCAAGGTTTTTTTCTCCATTCTGTCACTGATGGAGATTCGGTTCCTGCCAATGTCGCCTTTTTCGCCTTTGTCGCCATTGGCTTTTGGCTTGCTTAGTTGGGGACATTTAGTTTTATATTTAACAATATTATTACAACATTATTTTCCTATAATCTCTGTAAAGCTGCTTTGAAACAATCTGTATTGTATAGCGCTATATAAATAAAGGTGACTTGACTTGACTTGACTGAAGACTGGAGTAATGATGCTGGAATTCAGCTTTGATCACAGGAATAAAATACATTTGAACATATATTCACATAGAAAACAGCTATTTTAAATTGTTTTAATATTTCACAATATTACTGTTTTGAAAGACTCAAAAAAAAGTTTTTTATCTTACCAACCAAAACTTTTGTACACTAGTGTATATATATGGAAGTAATTTTCCTGTGACAGGATGCATAAAATAAACCAAAGGGTTACCAAAAGGAATCTGAGGCTAGACTTCTGTATGAAATTAATTATTAGCAAGATTTCAGAAAGACTGTCAAAATACATTCTTTCTGATGAGCATTGGGTGACATCAACTAAAATTCATTTTAGAGGTGGAATACACTATTATATTTTAACACAAGTCTATTAAGACAAACATTTTACTTCTTTGAAATGACGTGCACTGCATGAATGCTTCACAAGCAGACCAGGAACATGAGTTATGAATTAAGTAGTCCATTTTGATTTCATATTGACTTCTCACTGAAGGTTAGCACAAAATGAGTTATTAAAATGAAACTAGGCTTTTTGGATTCATGCTGCAAACATGCTACAGTCCACTGTTGAATCGCTTCCATTGTGTATTCAGACAGTGTAAACTGCAGAAAAGTCTCTGCTGTTAGTGTGTACAATAAAAAAAATTGCTGCATGCACAACAATACGAACAATAGCGATGCAGGACGGCGTATGTGTTTGCTCAGCATATTAAGATGATGCTGCTTTAGAAGCAGAGCACACAATGCTTTAATCACATGTACACTTAAACAAAAGGAACGGAGGAACAAGCGAGGCTTTAATTGGGTGTTTACTGGTTCAGATTCTGGGTAGTCGCAGAATTAGTAATGAATGGCGACAGAAATAATCATGGTAAGAAAATACACTCCTCTGAGGTTAAGAGACGGCAAAGAAATTAATGAATAAACCAACCGCTTAAACAGAAACAGCTATTACAGGGGTATTTCATCCAAAAAAGATACAATAATTGACTCACCTTGATGTAGTTGCAAAATCTGCATGACTTTCTTTATTCTGTAAAACACAAGAGAAGATATTTTGAGTAATGTATCAGTGTTTGTTGTTTTGTCCATATAATGAAAGTCAAGTGTTTGGTTACCAAAATACCTTGTGTTTCACAGAAGAAAGCAAGTCATACAGTGAATAAACAATGATAGAAAGTTTTTTTTTTTTTGCCTTCTTGCAAATGCATGAGTGCAATAAAATCAACCATCTTTACACAAAGAGGTTATTAGTGTTCACAAATATGAATTGAATGCAAATATGAATGACTCAAATGGACGGAGTGTATTAACGGCATGAGCTGAGGTGTGTGTGGGGATTCTCCACGGGACGAATGCTGTCATCACGGCCCATTTTTCACTGGATCATCAAAAAACAAAAGTATCAGAACCTTTGTCGGCAAAAGACAAGCTTGCACCGTCATCAGATTTGTTGCTATGCGAATGAGTCTTTGTTCACACGGGCTCCATTTTGCTTATTCTTTCAAAACATCCCGGATACACAAGAGAGAGACGGAGCGAGCGAGGAAAGAAGGCAGTCACGCTACACACCAGAAAGTGTTTGCTGGTTTGACAAGCTCCTACATACACAGAGAGCTTGTTCATATTAAGCTCCGGCTGTTTATCATTCCTCAAGCGGCGGATCATCAGAAAGCATTTACCTTCAATCTACCACATTACCATGAGTATTCTTAGCAGCGTCTTTCTGTTTACACGTGATTCCCGCAGGGAGAGCGTCTGTATTTATCAGAATAGCATCGCTCCTGTTATGTAACAGTGTCTTGTTTATTGCAGTTGGACAGTCGACGGAGGTGCAAATGAAAACAGGCGGCCCTGAGCTACTCCGAAAATCATTTCAACCTTTTGAATCAACCCCTCAATTTAGCAAATGAAGGCTCTCAGCCAAAGCGAGCCCTGTAAATGTATTCACTGGTAATGTGCCAATGCAGCTCAGGGAATTAACTTAATCATCTCCTTCATTTACAAAGCCGAGAGGGCAATTACTGCAGTATAGACGGGTGGTTGAAGCAATAAAGCCACGGATCATTCTGCTATCACTCATTTTAAACTGTGTGGCAATTTGCAAAGCATTAATTACACTTTGGTAAGTGAGCAATGAGTCCAATGGGTCTGTTGTAGGGATGAGCTCTCCTCCTGCATTTGTCCATGTGTTTTCAGCAAGACAAATCATTTGTAGGTAGCATGTGGTTAAAGAGAGAGTGTGTAAATATACTTTCTCTTATCACAGTTCAATATGTAAGGAAAACTACTATTAAGATTGGCTAGTGAGGCGTAATATATATCAGATCATCTGCCCCTAAATCGCATGTTGATTAAAACAAACCGATGCCAGATGATGCCAAATTTGGATAGACATAGCCTACAAAACTGTCAAACATTATCCTTATATTGTAATCATTGCGATCACAAGCTGTAGGCCTAATTGTTGCCTAATGTGTTCATTATGCCTTCATAACTGAATACATGATGTTTACTAACATGTATAATTACTGCCCTGTGAACAGAATATTTTCCCTATGAAAATTACTTTGACAGAATACTTCCTTATTGTAACATCAAAACGTGCATTTTAGGTGAAACAAAATCTATTGTGGAAAAGCGCTATACAGTTAGTATTTCATGGCATTTAGTGAAAGGTCTGGCTGAAGTACCTGGAAAGAGCTGTTCCCATTCTTCTCAATGATCAATGACAGTCGTTTGACTGGAAGTATGCAAGGATGTCAGTGGAAGAATGCCATCTCTGCACTGGAAAAAATCACACAGGGAAAAATAAAATATCAAAGTCAATAATACTTTTAAGAGTGAAAAGAATCAGGTATTTAATATGATATAAATAATCAGGAAAAATATACTATACTATGCAACATAACATAACATAACATAACATAAACTATAACATAATATATAATCTAATATAATACAATACAAAAAAATTGTTTGTTCTAAAAAATAAAGGAATAGTTGTTTCTAAGCCTGTAACAATATATTATATTATATTATATTATATTATATTATATTATATTATATTATATTATATTATATTAAAGCATCATTATTATTATATTATATTAAAATACGACCATTATTATGTTACAGTATCTTTTAGGATTTTCTAGATTCGTCTTAGACGACCAAATCACGGCCAAAATCATACAGTGTCAACCCAGCTCTAGTTTATTAAAAACTTTAAAAATTGATTTTCCCTCGGTTTCGCAGACAAGGCTTAAATCTAGTCCCAGATTAGAATGCATGTTTGAGCTGTTTTAACTGAAAGAAACTTGTACTAATATCTTAAAATTAGTCAGTGCCATTGTTTTGTCTCAAGATTCACACCAGTAATGTTTTATTCTAAGGCACGTTTATAAAAGTTACTTAAATACTAAATAATTGATAATTGAACCAAGTCTTAATCCTGGCTTAATCTAAACCCTGTATGTGAAACCAGGCCTTAGAGTGACAATTCCAGTCATAAACTACAACATTAAATTTAAGATTAAGATATTTTTAATTATGTATTAATTATTGGTGTCTTTGCTTTAATTAAACAGCCTAACACCAGTGTGGTAAATTCACTGTAAAACACAGTCTCTCATGGCTCATCACTGTATTGTGAGCACAGCGTCTCTAACAGCCCTGCTCTAATGAGCACTGATAGACAATAAAAAATGGGGGCGGGGCAATGCTAATCTAGGTCATTGCATATTTAAATGCACAGCTGGCCTCTTTCTCACTGTTGTGGATGTAGAGTGTTTGCATGTCAGTGGATATTAGCTCCAGAGAGGCGGGCATGCGGGTTACGGCAGTGGCAAACTGGCCCTGTGGTCTCATCGTCCCGCTCTACAGCAGAGATTTAACGGCATCAATAACGGTGTCAAAGCCAGACGCCGTCACTGAACCCCACAGTGTCAGAGACTGGCCTGCGGCACAGTTTGACTGACAGGAGAATTGCAGCTACATCCGCTTGTGTGATTATGTCCTGAATGTTCCTAAACTAATGAAATGAGCCTTACTAGACAGCGTTTTAAGACATTACTGGTCAAACACAAAGGTTAAAGCAAAGATTTGGCAAAATTAAACTCTCCACATTTGGCCATAGGTTGCAAACATGCAGTCTCTGTACAGTATGTGCGTTCTAGAGTTAATGTAGCAGTGACAATCCTCAGTACTCAATGTGACGATAGTATTTTTAATGTTGATTATTAAAATTTATTTTTGGGCCACAGGGACTGATATTGTCAAAAAATGTGGATGCTTTCAGAGAGAAACTATAACCACCCTCATTTACCACAAACGAGATCTTGTTTCTTCTCCTACCTGCACACAGCAATTAAACAGAGGGTGAATGGAGATTTGGCCCCTGCTTCTCAGATGTTTCTTGTGAGAAAAAGACACATGCATCTCTTCTTGGTTTTCAGCAGAGATCTCAACAGTGTCTCAAACTGTGCTCAGATTTGCCAAGACACCAAAGTGTGCAAAACTAAAGTCAGATACCTCAATATGAACTCACTGTGAAAACAAAATCAATTTAATTGAGAAGCAAAATTGTGTACGACTTGTTTTCAGAGAAAATTAATATCTTGAAAATATGAATTTAGAAATAATTTTTCTTCTGCCTCAAAAAATGTTGCAAGATTTATTTAGTAAAAATAAATAAATAAATTAGGGTCCCACTTTATATTAAGTGGCTTTAAGTACTATGTACTTACATCGGAAAATAAGTACAATGTACTTATTGTGTTCAGGTTGAATTTGTAAAACACTTTTGCTGCTATTGACGTGTGATACGGGTAAGGTTAGGGTCAGGTGTGGTGGTATGGGTAGGTTTAAGGGGGGGTTAAGGTGTAAGGGTAGGGTAAGCTGTGTGATTACAAATGTAATTACATACATTAATTACAGCTGTAATTACATGCAGGTATTTTCAAAATATAAGTACTATGTAAAAACATGTATGTACACAATAAGTCCATTGTATCAAATTATTAATTTCAATGTAAGTACATAGTACTTAAAGCCACTTAATATAAAGTGGGACCTAAATTAGTTGTGCTGATTAATTTTTTTCTAAAAAAACATGATTTTTTCTTCTTGGATGAATAGAAGGTTCAAAAGATCAGCATGTATTTAAAATAGAAATCTTTTGTAATATTATAAATGTCTTTTCTGTAACTTTACTTAAATAAGTAAATGTAATTAGATATTTTAGATACATTTTAAAATACTCGTAATCAGAATACAGCTACTTTTTTATTGATTACATGATGATGTTATTCTCAAAATGGCAGTAAATGATCAATAATTCATTGATTTTGTAACTACTGTATATATATATATATATATATATATATATATATATGGACATATTATGTAAACATACTTTTATGCTTGATAGCACTAATATATATATATATATATATATATATATATATATATATATATATATATATATATATATATATATACTAATTTCTATAAAGACCCGTTCAAATTCGTAAAGAAGTTATTCACCAGTGAGAAGAATGGCACTTTAAAAGCATCTAGGGTTGAGCTAGAGAGATATTTGGAGGAAACGCATACAGATGCAAAAAGGCATGAGCCTATGTCAATTCCGTCAGACATCCCACCTATCAATCCACCAGAATACCAAATGGAGGTCTGTGCACCTAAGTGGAAAGAGATAGAGCAGGCTGTGAGAAAGGCAAGGGCTTCATCATCTCCAGGGCCTAATGGAGTTCCGTACAGAGTGTACAAGAGTGCTTCAGGAGTTCTACGAATTCTGTGGAAATTGATAAAAGTGGCATGGGAAAAGCAGGTTGTACTTAGAGCATGGCGCCGAGCAGGTGGAGTCTTTATACCTAAAGAAAAAGATGCTACAAGCATCAGTCAGTTTCGTCCTATTTCACTATTAAACGTCGAAGGTAAGATTTTCTTCAGCATTATTGCTCAGAGATTTTCAACCTACCTATTAAAGAATCAGCTAAAAAGGAGAGGAAGGAGCTCCATGTGACATTCCTGGATTTGGCTAATGCATATGGTTCAGTGCCACATGAGCTTCTTTGGGCAGCATTTGATTTTTTCAGGGTACCGATGTCGATAAAAAATTTAGTGAAAGCCTATTTTGGAGATTTGCTATTTAGTTTCTCAACTCCAGAATTCAGCACTACATGGCAATGCTTAGAGGTTGGAATAATGGCAGGATGCACAATTTCTCCACTGGCTTTTACCATGGCAATGGAAGTAATCATTAGGGCATCAAAATGGGTAGTAGGAGGAGAGCGCTTGGCTTCTGGGATGCGACTACCACCAATCAGAGCATACATGGATGACATGACAACCATGACTACAACAGTAGCCTGCACTAATCGGTTATTGGGTAAGTTAACCGATAACATTGAATGGGCACGAATGCAATTTAAGCCCTCTAAATCAAGGAGCATCTCGATAATTAAAGGCAAGGTGGTGGATAAAACATTCTTCATTAATGGTGAGGCAATACCAACAGTTTCTGAGAAGCCAGTGAAGAGTCTTGGGAGATGGTACGATGGGGATCTAAAGGACACAGTTCGAGTGGGAGAAGTTAGACGACAAGCAGTGGAAGGGTTGAAGAGCATAAACAGCTGCGCTCTACCAGGGAAACTAAAACTCTGGTGCTTTCAGTTTGGTCTACTGCCGAGGTTGCTGTGGCCACTGACTGTGTACGGGGTTTCTTTGACAACCGTGGATAAGCTGGAAGCGTTTAAAAGTTCATATATCAGGAAATGGTTGGGAGTTCCACGCTGTCTCAGCAGAGTGGTACTTTATAGTAAAGGAATATTGCAGCTGCCAGTCTCTGCTTTAACCGAGGAGTTTAAGTGCGCCAAGGTCAGACTGGAAATGACCTTAGTAGAGTCACGGGACAAATGTGTAAGGGAGGCAGCACCTGTGTTAAAAACTGGTAGAAAGTGGTCAGCAAAGAAATCTGTGGAAGAGGCAAAGGCTGCCCTTCAAATTGGTGATATCCTGGGGTAGGTACAGCATAGAAGAGGGGGTTTTGGGCTCAGTTTAGCTCCTCCTAAATGGCACAAGGAAGCCCCAGCTCAAAGGAGGAAGCTCGTAGTCAACGAGGTGTGAAAGCAGGAGGAAAGGATGAGGTGTATAAAGGCCATTTCCCAGGCCAAGCAGGGAGAGTGGATGAGATGGGAGAGTGTGGAAAAACGCAAGATGGGCTGGCAAGGGTCAACATATGAGGTCAAAATTATCAGGTCAACATATGATGTTTTCCCATCACCACAGAACCTAAACCTCTGGGTAGGAGAGGATCCCTCTTGTCCTTTGTGTTCATCACCTGCCACATTAAGGCACATTTTGACAGGATGTAAGGTGGCTCTTAGCCAAGGTAGGTTTACTTGGCGCCATGACCAAGAACTCTGATGTTTGGCTTTAGCATTGGAAGACAAGCGTAACATGACCAATAAGTTGCCACCTGTTCTAGCAAAACATTACACACAGAAGACAATATTCCTCCGCCCAGGCGAGCAACCACCAAGAAAAGGTGTTAAAACCAATTCTCGCTCAGGACAACTGGAAGCTGCTAGGGACTGGAAAATGCTAGCTGATCTTGATCAACGGCTTATTTTTCCACCTGAGATTGCCACCACTAACCTCCGACCAGATATTGTTTTGTGGTCTGGATCAGCACGCATTGTTCAACTGATAGAGTTAACAGTGCCATGGGAGGATGCTGTAGATGAGGCATATGAGAGGAAGAAACTGCGGTATGCTCAGCTGGCCACTGAAGCAGAACAGCGAGGATGGAGGGTCCGTATTTATCCAGTGGAAGTGGGTTGTCGAGGATTTGTGGCACACTCCACAACCCGGTTCCTCAGAGACGTCGGATTCAGTGGCCAAGAGTTGCGTCGCACAGTAAAGAACTTATCTGAAGCAGCAGAAAGGAGCAGCAACTGGCTGTGGTTGAGACGTAAAGAGTCTGGCTGGCTGTGTGCAGGCCGCCATGCTACGGTTTCGAAAAATTCTTAAAATTTGAAGAGTCTGTTGGTTTATTTGTATAGTTTGCATAGTAATTACAGTTATTACGTTCCTGTGTATTTTGCGTGAATGAGGATTGGTGCTTGGACAGATATTGTGTTTTGCGGTAGTATGCCATACAGAACCGTTGCCACTGACCGCTTTAACGTCCGCAGTGGGGCTCGACAGCCTTAGTCAAACGGGTTAGCGCGTATGGTCGGGTTGTGGAGAGGTTGTTAGAGATTGTGGTTAGGTCACATGTGAACTACGAGGAAGGAGCAACCTCAGCAGCAGGAGGGATGTAAAGGTCAGTAAGCTGGGCTGAGTTGAGTGGGGGACAGAGGGGGGTGACTCTGGGACGCCAGAGTCACTGTCGAGCCCTCTTGAGGTGTCGTGGGCTAGTCGACGAAACACTGAGGACGGAAGGTGCCTACTTGAAGACCCTAGAGATGTCCCCTACTCTGCTCAATCCAGACGGTTGTCATGAGGGGACCGCACTGTGGTTGCAGCCGTTGTGTGTGCAAATACACTGCAGCTATTAACACCAGACAGAAGGAGATGCACATCACCATTTGGAAAGAAGCGTAAATGGATGGAAAAGCATAGGCTACTGTAAAGCTACGTCTTAGTTGGTGCTTATCTTGGCGAAAGCCGAGTACAAATCAGCATGAAGTTTTAACATCTACTCTCGTGTAATGGAATTCATATATATATATATATATATATACAGGTCCTTCTCAAAAAAAAATTAGCATATCATGAAAAGGGTCTTTAAACGAGCTATTAACCTAATCATCTGAATCGACTAATTAACTCTAAACACCTGCAAAAGATTCCTGAGGCTTTTAAAAACTCCCAGCCAGTTTCATGACTCAAAACCGCAATCATGGGTAAGACTGCCGACCTGACTGCTGTCCAGAAGGCCATCATTGACACCCTCAAGCAAGAGGGTAAGACACAGAAAGAAATTTCTGAACAAATAGGCTGTTCCCAGAGTGCTGTATCAAGGCACCTCAGTGGGAAGTCTGTGGGAAGGAAAAAGTGTGGCAAAAAACGCTGCACAACGAGAAGAGGTGACCGGACCCTGAGGAAGATTGTGGAGAAGGGCCGATTCCAGACCTTGGGGGACCTGCGGAAGCAGTGGACTGAGTCTGGAGTAGAAACATCCAGAGCCACCGTGCACAGGCGTGTGCAGGAAATGGACTACAGGTGCCGCATTCCCCAGGTCAAGCCACTTTTGAACCAGAAACAGCGGCAGAAGCGCCTGACCTGGGCTACAGAGAAGCAGCACTGGACTGTTGCTCAGTGGTCCAAAGTACTTTTTTGGATGAAAGCAAATTTTGCATGTCATTCGGAAATCAAGGTGCCAGAGTCTGGAGGAAGACTGGGGCGAAGGAAATGCCAAAATGCCTGAAGTCCAGTGTCAAGTACCCACAGTCAGTGATGGTCTGGGGTGCCATGTCAGCTGCTGGTGTTGGTCCACTGTGTTTTATCAAGGGCAGGGTCAATGCAGCTAGCTATCAGGAGATTTTGGAGCACTTCATGCTTCCATCTGATTTCATTTTTCAGCACGACCTGGCACCTGCTCACAGTGCCAAAACCACTGGTAAATGGTTTACTGACCATGGTATTACTGTGCTCAATTGGCCTGCCAACTCTCCTGACCTGAACCCCATAGAGAATCTGTGGGATATTGTGAAGAGAAAGTTGAGAGACGCAAGACCCAACACTCTGGATGAGCTTAAGGCCGCTATCGAAGCATCCTGGGCCTCCATAACACCTCAGCAGTGCCACAGGCTGATTGCCTCCATGCCACGCCGCATTGAAGCAGTCATTTCTGCAATAGGATTCCCGACCAAGTATTGAGTGCATAACTGAACATAATTATTTGAAGGTTGACTTTTTTTGTATTAAAAACACTTCTTTTATTGGCCGGATGAAATATGCTAATTTTTTGAGATAGGAATTTTGGGTTTTCATGAGCTGTATGCCAAAATCATCAGTATTAAAACAATAAAAGACCTGAAATATTTCAGGTGGTGTGCAATGAATCTAAAATATATGAAAGTTTAATTTTTATCATTACATTATGGAAAATAATGAACTTTATCACAATATGCTATTTTTTTTAGAAGGACCTGTATATATATATATATATATATATATATATATATATATATATATATATATATATATACAGTAGTTACAAAATCAATGAATTATTGATCATTTACTGCCATTTTTACTGATCATTTACTGCCATTTATCATTTACTGCTTATTTTTATCTGGAATGCAAGGAGAAACATATGAGACAAAGTTGATACGTTGAACATGATACACAATATATATATATATACATACACAAACACATACACACATATTATATATATATATATATGTGCACATATTATGTAAACATACTTTTATGCTTGATAGCACTAATATATATATATATATATATATATATATATATATATATATATATATATAGGCTATATATATGTGTGTATGTGTTTGTGTATGTATATATATACACACACAGACGCGCACATAAATATAATATAAATATAATAACATATACACACATTATATAAACAAACTTTTATTTTAGAATCGATTAATCATGATTAATTGATATGACAGCACTAATATACACACACATATATATATATATATATATATATATATATATATATATATATACTGTACATTTACATATAAAAAAATTAAATTATTATGTGAACGATTTTTACAAGAAGACAAGAAAAAAAGATTATTCATGTTATTCACATTGAGAGCTTTATACTGTCTTTATATAAAGCTTATTTTTATCTGGAATGCAAGGAGAAACATATGAGACAAAGTTGATACGTCGAACATTATAAATGAGATCTCGTGATCATGACAGAGCAAGACATCGAGAGACGAGGAGCCAGTATGAGCACAAATTGTAAACTTTGATACAGTCCCATGGTGAAAGACAGGAGGAAAAGAAAGAGCGACAGATGGGCGACCTCTCAGTAACTCAGCGCTGACCTTTTCCTCTGATAACACATTACAACAGTACAACCCCGCGCACACACTCACACACAGGAGATGTGAGCAAAGGTCAGCATCACTCACTGCGGTGCGTTACGCGCTCGTGTAACTGACACGCTGTCATGTAGCCACACGTGAGGCCATGTCAGGCTCTTCTTGGTTAGTTTGTCTTTTCTTATTCTCTGAAAGCAATTTCCATATACGGACTATCAGCGATTGTCACCCTGTGTGTCGCACGAGGACGCCAGATTTTGGAGAAAGAGCATCCAGGCTGCGGGTGGAAACGTGACATTCAAAAATACAAGCGAAACTGTCCGTGTTTCCGTGTAGAGAGACAGACACGCGTTTGAGAGACGCACACGGACGAACATTGTAGGATGAGAGCGTTTCGCAGAAGAATGTCAAAGAGTGAAAGGAGACGGGATGCAGGAAGGAAAAGAGAGCGAGTGCGAGAGGAGGAGAGTATGTCAGTGTCAGGCCCTTGATGCTTCTGCCTGCTCTGTTCCTCTTTAATAACTTGTCAAATCAATAGCTTCCCGTCTGCTGCCCATCATGTCTGCGTGTGTGTGAGAAAGACAGGAAGAACGACAGGTCTACAGGAAGCTGAGCTTTACACACTGTGACATTTCCAGCGCTCAGACTTCAGCCTTCACCTCCGGATGCCCGTAGAGGAACGATCCCGGCGGACAAACCGCTTGGAATATCAGCGTTCTTGCTGGGAATGAATCTGCAAACAATGAGAATATGATTTACATAAAGTCCCCCTGTGGTGAAAATCCAGCTTTTAATGTTGTTTATATGAGTATGTGGTGTTTTTAATATGCTTTAAGACAAACCATGTGTAAATTCACAAGTCAACACCATTGCTGAGAATTTTCTGCTTAAAACTGCAGTGAACCAAAGACAGTCTCATTAATCGCTGGTGTTTCTGACGTCACAAACAACGTGTGATCGTCAACGAGTGGATCTCTGCGCTGCTGTAAGTGAGTGGAGGCGGGGCTCATTTGCATATTCATAGAACCGCGTATACTAAATGAGGCAAGGGTGTACTGTAGACTAACAGTCAAGCTATTTTAAGGCAAGAATAAATTTGTTTTCAAGGCAAAAACATTTAAATATGTAATTTAGATGATGAATATGTCAAAGATGAGTTTTAAAGTTGCAGTAGGGAGTTTTGAGAAAATGTTGACTTAGCCTGAAAATTTGAACAGGCACAACTTCCAAGTCCAACCCCCTTGCTCTCTGCTGCGCTACAGCCCTCCCTCCACAGCTCCTCCCCCACAGCGGAGCCTGCCGTGAACGCGCAGGCTAGTAAACAGGACCACCGATGACGGCAGATTATAAACAGTTATGGAACATTCACTAATAGGGACGAAACATCAACAATATGCTTTACATTGACTATGGCCTGCCCATACTTTGACTACAAACTTGGTCCTCAAATCATTATGTATTTTGCAATACATGTAACTTTATAACGTTGCACTCTTTCTATAAGTTATAAATAGCTAGTAAGATAACGTTAAAGGATTAGTTCACTTTTAAAAAAAACTTTTGCTGATAATTTACTCACCCCCATGTCATCCAAGATGTCCATGTCTTTCTTTCTTCAGTCGAAAAGATTTTAAGGTTTTTGATGAAAACATTCCAGGCTTTTTCTCCATATAATGGACTTCAATAGGACACAAACGTTTCAAGGACCAAATGACAGTTTCAGTGCAGCTTCAAAGGGCTTTAAACGATACCAGACGATGAATAAGGGTCTTATCTAGCGAAACGATCGGTCATTTCAAAAATAAATAAAAAACTTTAAGTTTTATAAGCACAAATGCTCGCCTTGCTCTGTTCTGTGATGCACGTTCGTGACTCTCCTGTTTGAACTCGTTCATCAAAATGAACAAATCTTTTTCGAATCATTTCGTTCGTTGAATGAACGAAATGACTCCGAAAAAGACTCGTTCGAAATGAACGAATCTTTTTGCGAGTCATTTCGTTCGTTGAATGAACGAAATGACTCGAAAAAAGATTCGTTCATTTGGATGAACGAGTTCGAACAGGAGAGTCACGAACGACGGTACGCGCTCGCGCTGTGCAAGAGAGGGGTGATCAGCGCGTACACGAGCGTGATTGACACTGCTAAGACATTCCTCCTGGCTCTGATTGGTTGTTTCTGACCGGGAGCGGTGTATTTCTGCAAATGCCAATAGGACCACAGGGAGGAGCCAGAGGAGCTCGATTTTTTCCACAGATTATCTGTCTCATATTCTACTGTGAGGACATAATGACAGTTTTAACAAATATTTGTTTACAAAAGCTACCTACTGGAGCTTTAAGTGATAAAATGATTGACTACAGCGGTACTTTTAAGTTAAGGAATAAATACTTGTAAGGGACCGTTCGGTATTTATGGAAAGGGCCACCGGAGGAAAATAGGGGAGGGTCATGTCTTTTTATTCATTGTTGAGGGGAGGGTCATTCAACTTTTTTTAGTCTAGGGGGAGGGTCACCCAACTTTTGTATTCATGAAAACAGCAACATTTTAAAGTGGCTTGTTTGGTGCATATTTTTTCCATGTAAATTTATGTAGCTCTCTCGGTCTCGGTCCCCCATCGCTATCAGATGGGTCTGACCCAACAAAAATCCAGTTTGGCGCTGCCTGACAGTGCGCGCGCACTTCAGTACGCGCTCAGAAAAGTGAATCATGTACAGAACGCCAATTAAATGTTTACCCGGCATAGCTTTAAGGCACGAGCAAATCATGAACTTTTGTGATTGCGAATAAGAGCAGTGTCCTGTGAACGTTGAGTGTATTGGGACTGAGGCGCCAGAACTGCAGCTGATAGAATGTGCGCTGTACGATCAGGGGCGTCATGCAAGCCAAAATTCTGGGGGGGCACAATCTGACCGTTGCAATTGTTTTCTGACGGGTGATGTGGATCATGTTAGGAGGGGTCAGAGGGTTTCTCCCCCTGAAAATTTTTAAATTCTGGCTGCTAAACATACCATTTCAATGCAGTTTGGGAGGGACAGAAATACCTTAACGTAGCTAGCAGCAACCCTCCTCTATCTGAGGACTAAGTTAAAGTATCTATTTTGTAAGTTTATGTAAAAGACAGTATTGGGAGTTCGTCTTTGGTGAAACTGATTGGAAAAGAATGACCCCACTGATCCAAGTAATCCAAGATGGCGCCGCAGATGGCTGCCTCGGTGTGGAGCTCTCCAGCTATTGTGTTGTTTTTGTTCGTTTGTTCTGCGTTTAGTCATTCTTTTCCAATCAGTTTCACCAAAGACGAACTACTGGACATTAGGAAACACACACCAGAAACCTTTTCTACAGTTTTTGATTATTCGGACGTCTTGCAGGACATTCTCGTCGGAGGGGCAGCGTTGTTGTTCAAACGCGCGTTCAGACGCAAACGCGGGAAGCGAGCCGGCGCGCTGGTTAAACTCCGCGAGCGCGGCCTGCGCACTGCACTCCCCAGTATTCATCTCGCGAATCTCCGATCCCTTCTTAACAAAACGGATGAACTTCTTCTCCTCACCCACACTAACAAGGATTTTTTAAACTCTGCTGCTTTGTGCTTCACTGAAACCTGGCTGAGTGAAGCCATACCGGACAACGCAATACATCTGCCGGGCTTCCAGCTGTTCCGAGCGGATCGCATCGCGGAGCTAACGGGGAAAACGAGAGGTGGTGGATTGTGTTTCTACATTAACGAAAGTTGGTGTTCAGATGTAACAACACTGAAGAAGATGTGCTCTCCTAATTTAGAGGCACATTTCTTAAACTGTAAACCCTTCTACTCGCCTCGGGAATTTTCCTCTTTCATTCTCGTGAATGTTTACATCCCTCCAGACGCGTGTGTGAGCGCGGCGCTACAACAGCTGGCTGAACAAATAGCTGAAACGGAACAAAGGTACCCAGACTCTCTTTTAATCATTCTTGGGGATTTTAACAAAGCAAATCTTTCCCGTGAACTACCAAAATACAGACAGCACGTTACATGTCCCACCAGAGACAGTAATATACTGGACCACTGTTACACCACAATAAGAAATGCGTATCACTCTGTCCCACGGGCAGCTTTGGGGCTCGCTGATCACTGTTTGGTTCATCTCATACCGACCTACAGGCAGAAACTGAAATCAGCTAAACCTGTAATAAGGACTGTAAAAAGATGGACTAATGAAGCAGAGCAGAATCTACAGGCCTGCTTTGATTGCACTGATTGGACTGTTTTTGAAGCTGCTACCAACGATCTGGATGAGCTCACAGATACTGTAACATCATATACAAGTTTCTGTGAGGATACATGCATTCCTACCAGGACATTCTTATCATTCACTAATGATAAACCATGGTTTACTGGGAAACTCAAACACCTTCGTCATGCCAAAGAGGATGCTTACAGAAGTGGGGATAAAATCTTGTATAACCAGGCCAGAAACAGATTGACAAAGGAGATCAGAGTTGCTAAAAGGAACTACTCTGATAAACTGAAAAAACAGTTTTCATCCAACGACCCATCATCAGTCTGGAATGGCCTGAGGAACATCACCAACCACAAGTCACCATCCCCTCGATCTGTGGACAATCAACACCTGGCTGACGATTTAAATTTATTTTACTGCCGGTTTGAAAAGCCCTCATTCACACCATACACCCGGTCTGATCTGCACTTCACACATTCACCATCACCTCCTGCACTTCCACTCCCCCCCCCCCTCCTGCCATCCAACCTGAGCTTAAGGTCTGTGTGGAGGACGTGAGCAGAGTCTTCAAAAAACAGAAGACTAGGAAAGCCTCAGGCCCAGACGGCATCTCATCTGCTTGTTTAAAAGCCTGCGCTGACCAATTGGATCCGGTCTTCACGCAGATCTTCAATAGATCATTGGAGCAGTGTGAAGTTCCCTGCTGCTTCAAACGCTCCACTATCATTCCTGTCCCCAAAAAACCCAAAATCACTGGACTTAATGACTACAGACCTGTCGCTCTCACGTCTGTGGTCATGAAGTCGTTTGAAAGACTGGTGCTGGCCCACCTGAAGGACATCACCGGACCCCTGCTGGATCCCTTTCAGTTTGCTTACAGAGCAAACAGGTCTGTGGATGATGCAGTCAACATGGGACTGCATTATATCCTGCAACATCTCGACAGACCAGGGACTTATGCAAGGATCCTCTTTGTGGACTTCAG
Source organism: Gila orcuttii (assembly GCA_026230005.1). NCBI lineage: Eukaryota > Metazoa > Chordata > Actinopteri > Cypriniformes > Leuciscidae > Gila > Gila orcuttii. The sequence continues at coordinate 41,138,118 of JAPDVR010000015.1, read as the reverse complement.
TTCGGCCTTCAATACCATCATGCCTGGTCTTCTCACAGCCAAACTGACCCAGCTCTCCATGCCATCCTCGATCTGTCAGTGGATCACCAGCTTCCTGACGGACCGGCAGCAGCGAGTGAGACTGGGGAAACACACATCCAAGACACTCACAATCAGCACTGGCGCCCCCCAAGGGTGCGTTCTCTCCCCACTGCTCTTCTCCCTGTACACAAATGACTGCACTTCTAAAGACCCCACTGTCAAGCTCCTGAAATTTGCAGACGACACCACTGTCATCGGTCTCATCCAAAACGGTGACGAGTCTGCTTACAGACTGGAGGTTGAACAGCTGGCTGTCTGGTGCAGTTATAACAACCTTGAGCTGAACACGCTCAAAACAGTGGAGATGATCGTGGACTTCAGGAGGAACAGCCCAGCACTCCCCCCACTCACCATCATGAACAGCACTGTGGAAGCAGTGGAGTGATTCAGGTTCCTGGGCACTATCATCTCTCAGGACCTGAAGTGGGACAATCACATTGACTCCACTGTGAAAAAGGCCCAGCAGAGACTGTACTTCCTTCGCCAGCTGAGGAAGTTCAACTTGCCACAAGAGCTGCTGATTCAGTTCTACTCAGCCGTTATTGAGTCTGTTTTATGCACTTCCATCACTGTCTGGTTTGGTTCAGCTACCAAATCAGACATCAGGAGACTACAACGGACAGTCCGGACTGCGGAGAGGATCATTGGTGCCCCCCTGCCAACCCTCCAGGACCTGTACTCTTCCAGAGTGAGGAAGAGAGCAGGTAAAATCATCACAGACTCCACTCACCCTGGACACCTCCTGTTTGATCTGTTACCGTCAAGACGGCGACTCAGATCACTGGCCACAAGAACATCTCGGCACAGGAACAGTTTCTTCCCACAGGCCATCTCCCTTCTGAACAGTTAACATATCTCCCAAGGCATATGCCTGAAGTGCAATACTCCCACTGTTTAGTGCAATATCTTTAAAATTCAGGTGATATTTATATTTATATTTATTCATACTATACAAAATACTGTAAATATGTTCATTATCTGTAAATGTTTATTCTGACAAAACCCAACTGTGACCATATATTTTTATAGTACTTTCATATTTTTTTATAATTTTATTAGTAGAATTTGTATTACTATTTGTATTACTATTACTTGTTGTATCTGTATTTGTATATGTGCACTGGAAGCCTCAGTACCAAAACAAATTCCTTGTGTGTGCAAGCACACTTGGCAATAAAGCTCTTTCTGATTCTGATTCTGAAGACAGGTTGATGAAAGAACTGTAAGCTCAAATTAAAAAGCTTTTGAAGTCTACTTCATTAAAGCATGTTTACACACACACTTAATGTACACTTACTACACATGATTTTAAAAACAGTACCATTGCAGTTTTTATGTTATGATTTTAAATTGGTATGTGACCTAAGAACGATCTTACATTAAAGGTACATAAAGGTGCTGAGGTCTGACTTTGTGGTGCTCTGAAATTAAGTTATTTTAAATATTAATATGTGATGAAGGACCGTGAATAACAGACTATGGGAGAAACATCAAGTCGATACCTTTATAACGTTAGGTTGGATTTTGCAGTTAGCCTACAACAAATTTAACACCCTCGTTTCTATGAAACTGAAAACAATTGAACCAGCTGGAGACTTTGACACAAGACAAAACAGAACAGATGTTTCAAAACCGATCAGATAACGTTACTATGGCTTATTGGCTTTGTATGGCAGGCAGTAACGTTAGCAAACTAGTTTACAGTTAGACTAGGCTAGCTATCGATAAGGTTACACTGACACAACTTAAGTTAATGCTCTGAATTCGCAGCTAATATCAAATCCATAACTTTTTAATCAAGTTAAAATTTCCAGGTCAACCACAAATAATCCCACTACCTTTTAATATAATCCGATAACTAATTCAATGCCGATTTGTTGCTTTGCCCACTTACCACTTCAAGACCATCTGTAAAACATTGCCAGCTTAACGTGCAAGACGAGTGAGTTGCTTGAACATACACAGCAAAGATTCTAGAGCGCTACGCGCGTAGTGCTCTAGATTTGATATACACAGACACCATATTAGGAAAAAGGGGCGGGCTGATGCTGACCGATTTATTACACATCCAGAATACATTTGAGTCGTTATAGGCTCTGGTAATTATGGAGCATAATAAGAATAAAGTTGTGACATAAAAATTATCAGGGAGGAAAAATCTGAGGGGGCACGTGTCCCCTCACTTTGAATGGGCATGACGCCACTGTGTACGATATACCATATTTTAGTTTCCATTCTTATTGGGTTTCCACAACAATGTTAGTGAGTAAATCTACTGAAATTGCCACCATAACAGTGGAGTGTGATGTGTTAGACGTAGAGCTACCACATTTTTAAATTAGGCTACTATTATAATTATTTGAAGTTAACATATAGGCTAATACATGGACGTGACATTTGCAGTCAAAACTTGAAATATAAATGATCAGAAAATGCATTTAATAGGCTACTGAAACGTCTGTTTATATATCCATACCCCCTTAACAAAGGAGTCAAGACATTAGAAAAATATCAGTCCACACATGCGTTTTATATTTAATATGAGCGAAATACACATGTGACGTGACACAACAAATCTTTAACTTTTAGGTGGCAAAATATTTTTTAATAATTCTATGAATTACACTGCGCAAAACAAAAGTAGGCTAATAACCGGATGAAGAAGGGTCGGCCTCCACAGAACATAAAATATTATTTTTTATTTTATTTTTCGTGTTATTTTTCATTTATGAGGAAAAAAACAATGTTAAGGAAGTGACAGTTCTCCGTTATGGACATGACCGCTCTGAAAGCGACTTTAAAACTTTCACAGAGACTTCAGAAAGCACAAAGCCTTTCTTTAAAGTAAATTTCGTTTTTTATTAATTGCATCTTAATTTTAATTAATGTTTCATCAACCAATTGCCTGGATTTAATAAATAAGAAGTAAATATAGTAGAAAATAAATCATCATCCCACGGAGTCGCCGGCGCGTGAACTGGACTCTCGTCTCATAAATGAACCGAAACTCAGCGTATAATGTACTTGCCTCACAGACTTGAGACATATAGAAAGCTTGCTGTCTACTTTTAAACAGAACATTTAAAAACGAAAAACAGACTCTAGACGAACAGTCCCTAAAACAGAAATGCAATTCCATTACCAAAAAAGTAATTTGCAATATTTTATGAGTGCTATTCTACCCCAATGTGAATTAATTAATCAATAAATTAATGCATGCAAGAATGAATTAATGCAAGAATCCATGAATGAATGAATGCAAGAATGTATGCATGAATGAATGAATGAATGCATACAAGAATGAATGAATGAATGAATGCATAAAAGAATGAGCAAATGAATGAATGCATGCAAGAATGAATATATGCATGCAAGAATGAATGAATGAACAAATGAACTTGTCCCCTCCTTCAGATGTTTCTCCTGAGAAAAGTCACATGTGTCTTCTCAAGGGATTCAGCAGAGATCTCAATAGTGTCTCAAACTGCTCAGATACCAAAGTCTGCAAAACAACAATTATCTGATCTATAAACCTTTTTAACATTGATAAGTTAAATTCACTTTAGAAGCAAAATTGTGTCCTCTGTTTTCAGATATTTTAGCAATTTTTTCCCCTCAGAAAATTCAGCAAGACTTATTAGAATAAATATCATAATGTAAAAACAGTTTGACAACCAGGGGAGGATAGTTAGGATAGTAAATATAATAACTTACAGCACCTTTAAAGAGGCCAGGAAAAAAAATTAATTTACATTATTAAACTATAAAAAGACTTTGCCCTTGTTTCACCCGACCATCCTAATTCAATACAGACACTCGTGCCAAAATGTTGGTGGTGAGAATGATCTATGAAACTGAGAAAATCAATTTCAGCAAACCTGAAACAATCGATTTGGTGCATCTTGGCAGACTTTGGCACTGTTATAACGAGTTCACAGGTAGGTGTGTGTGTGTGTGTGTGTGTGTGTGTGTGTGTGTGTGTGTGTGTGTGTGTGTGTGTGTGTGTGTGTGTGTGTGTGTGTGTGTGTGTGTGTGTGTGTGTGTGTGTGTGTGTGTGTGTGTGTGCGCGCGCGCTTTGCCCTTACAACTGTAAACCTGAACCCTGATCCAGTGCACAAATTCACTTCTATCCCTATATACACCTAAAAATAGCATCATCAGTAATATAAACCCAAACTTTTAGTATTTTATATTTTAATTAGATCTTTTCTAGTCTCAGTGAGCAAACAAATTCCCCACAAACAACTCATGAACCATAAAGCTATCTAAAAACAGTAAGCAGAATCCTGAAACTGCAGGAGTCAGGATACACAGCCATTAAAGAATAGATTTAAAAATGTATGTAAACATTCATTTATGACTTCTATATATTTGCTATAGACTGTATTGTATTGTATAATGACAAATAAAACAAATCAAATGAATTAGGATGTTAAAAAAGGTTCTCAATAAGACTCTTTAGCCACTATATTTGGAATACCATTCTAAAATAAAAAATATATTATTTACTAATATAATTGATTGCTAAAATTCTATTCACTATAACCTGACATTGAAATAAATTACCTGTAAAAGATTGTAGTTTATCTGTACATAGATCAGTGGAGACACAGACCAATTCTGAGAGCGGTTTGCAGATACCATGGTACTATTTCTGCGGGAAAAGAGTGTGAGACACTTAAAAGCAAGCACATGAAATATAATTATATAGCCCATTATTTTTCAGATTTGCCCATCACATAAAAAAGTGACCCGTGTGTTTACTTTACATGTAGATCCGGCAGCCTCTTCCTGTTTGGATTTATGCATTTAGCACTCTTTTTTCCAAAGCGACTTACATAAAGAGGAAATAATTGAAAATAATACTAATAATATACAATGCCAGGTTTATTACACAGCCTGATTAGGGAGCAAGCTAGAGACAAGGAGGAATGAACAAAAGGCTTATAGTGTGAATAAGCTGCAATGTGGGCTAGACCTCATGTTGGTACAGTCAAAAGCTTGTCTATGTGATACCAAACTTGGTGAGCGCAGTGTTTTCACGTCCCTGTTCAAAGATCCAGCGAGTTGATCTCGAGAGGAAGAAGAAAGATGGCCTGGGGCGTCGCCCCCAGCAGAGAGAGCCCGAGCTGGACGTCCCATGAGCTCTGAGGAAGAAAAGCCAGGGGACCACAACAATACCATATTTTACCCTTTCACTTCTTTTTTCATGGCTAAGGTACAAAGGCATGCTTTGGTGTCAAACATCTCTTTACTTATTTATTTAGAAAATTTGGGAGTAATGGGGCCTTCTCTGGAGTTTTGGCCGAGTTTCTCAGGAGTTTTGGCCGAGTACCACAAGGCTAAATTATCCTCACTGCTGTTTTTTTTTCCAGCAGAGGTGGTTTTCATTAGCAGTAAACGAAGGGCTTCATTACCAGTGTGTCCTCACTCAAACTGCCCCAACAAAAGGGCACGCCAGCAAATTTATAAACCTAAATTAACTCCACGATGAAGGTCAAGAGCAGCAGATCTGTACAGAGGTACTTCTAATGATCACATTGTATTGAAGACATATGATTTCCTTCAGTACGTGTTGGACTTTGGTGGGATGGCCTGGTTTTACACAAACACTTCAGCATCTAAAGTCCAGTAGATAATGATGTTACTGATGGAACAAATAGATCACATCCCATAATGATGCCAGATAAATGACAAGGTAAGGAAACTAACAAGCGCACTTGTTTGTAGATGTTGTTCTTTTTTTGGAACACCGTATATTGCTTCTTGGTTCCTATTTGAATTTGTTAGTTTTCCTAACAAAGTACCTTGAACTGAAAAACCTTTATAGCGGAGGGTCAGTGAGCGACAGACTGGGGAAACAAAGGGATGAGAGTGGAAAATCACAGCTGATACTTTATAAAATAATTATATTTTCAGAAATCATTTTACACGTCTGATGTAGTTACTAATAGTACTTAAATTGAAGGAAATAATCTAAAAATCCCAAATCATTAACATATTATGTTAATATACAAAAATATATGCACATTTTCTTTTTTTTAAATACATAAATAAAATGAAAGATCATGTGTCACTGAAGATTCTGCTGAACATTCAGCTTTGCCATTACTGGAATACATTACATTTTTTAAATATATTACTACAGAAACCAGTTTAAATTTAAATTGTAATAATATTTCACAGCATTAATGTTTTTACTGTATTTCTGATCAAATAAATTCAGCCTCGATGAGATTAAGAGACTACTTTAAAAAACATATAATATATTACATGTATATATATATAATATATATATTCACACACACAGAACGCTTAATAAAACCAGAAACATACATAATAAAATAAATAATCTTAAATACAATTAAATATATTTATTTTATTATCTCATTTTATATATATATATATATATACATACAGTAAGTTAATAATTTTATTAAGTTATGAAAAAAATCTATTTGAATTATATTAGTCGAAGCAAGAACATTACATTCAAGGGCCATTTTTACACTATATGTGTTTGTTTTAAGAACGTTCTAGAACATCTCTGGCTAATTTGAAAGAGGAAACATTGCTATTTTTTAACAGAATGGCAGGTAAAGTCTCAAGAATCCTCAGACTAACAAACACACTCACAGTGTAGCAGGGCAGGTGTTGTCTGTGGCCCTGCTCCATAATGTATATGACATCAGGGAGGCTGGGCAGTCGTGTGTGTGAGCGGAGCGCAGGAACGGCTCACTGTCGGACACACATGTCAGGGCCGTCTCAACCTCGCCTCTCCACGGAGCAGTCCAACACACGCCTGACAAATCTGTACAAGCAGTCATCTGCTCACTCAGCTGCGCACACACACACACACACACACACACACACACAATTATACAAAAAAAAAATGAAACGCTTCTTCACAGTGAGAAAAGTCACAGCGATCAATGGCAGACTACAGAAGATATGCCAACTTCTTTGTTAATGTTTTATCAATTTGTTGTTGATTGAAGATGTTTGTTTAATATACAGCAGACAATAGCGCCGGCAAAACTTGAGTCATGAGTTCGATACCCAGGAAATGTATGAGTTGATAAAATATGTATAGCCTACCTTATATATATGCAATGTAACTTTCTTTGGATAAAAGGATATGCCGAATGCATAGATGTAATGTAAATGTGAATCTGTTTAAACAACCTCCACATTTTTCAAAATTATCAAAGTTATCATTTTGTCTGTTAGAGCATATTTTTACATTTTTAATTAATAATAATGTAAAGAAAAAAAAATAATTCATGTAACTTAGAGTAAATTTGCATGAAGAATTTACCATAATTTGTTGTACTGCCTTTAATTGAAGATGATTGTAATTAAAATGAATCACTACATCACTGTAATATTTACTTTAAGACAGTAAAGACAATCTAGAGAACTACATTACTGAGAGTAATAAAAATGATCCAAATCAGGTAGACAGAACAATACAGAGAGATGAGACAATTATGGAACGATAGACAATAGAACGACAGATAGATAGACAGAACGATTGATAGAATGATAGACAGACAGAACTAAAGATAGACAGACAGACAGAACGATAGATAGATAGATAGACAGAATGTTAGATAGAAAGAAAGAAAGAAAGAAAGAAAGAACGAAAGACAGACAGACAGAATGATAGACAGAAAGAACGAAAGATAGACGGACAGACAAAATGATAGATAGATAGATAGATAGATAGAGACAGACAGACAGAACTAAAGATAGACAGACAGACAGAAAGATAGATAGACAGAATGTTAGATAGAAAGAAAGAAAGAAAGAACGTAAGACAGACAGACAGAATGATAGACAGAAAGAACGAAAGATAGACGGACAGACAAAATGATAGATAGATAGATAGATAGAGACAGACAGAACGAACGAACGATAATGACAGACAGACAGAATGATATATAGATATATAGATAGAAATAGAGACTGCAATAGACAGAGGAATAAATAAACAAAGATAGACAGAACAAAAGATAGATAGACAGAAAGAACTAGCATTTAGCGTGTCAGTACAGCGTGGGGAATGAAAGCGCCAGGATCACAGGTATAAACCAGTGCTATTGTCATTGCTTGAAAATCTGTCGTTCTGGGCAAACTGTTGCAGGTTAACCAAGTTATATTATGAAGTGTTATGCTGTGAATGACTGTAAAGGCTTGGTATATTGATTCTCTATTTTTCTGTCACAGTAAAGCAGCTTGAGATTGTGGTGAGGACACATCGTGCAAACATTTGTTCTCTATTCAGGGAACGTGTCCTATTAATCTTATTTATGTAATTTGTGTACCATAACTCATATGGTTCAGTTATTCCCTCTGGGTCATTTAAGTTAGTCCCAGCCTTGTGCAGACAGGGAGTTGGTTCACTTATGCACCCTGGATATTATTGGTGAGGGAACTGTCTATGTACCCTTGGTTAACGTCGGTACTCATAACAGATGGTTAAGACCCCGTACTTTTTTAGACAGACTTCAAATCGTTAGTGTGTGTCCCCGCAGTCAACCTGTGATTTTTGGCGGGGAAGAGAGTTGTGAGAGCCCTACGGTATTCATTCAGTCAGCTGAAGTAGTGAACCACACTGTCCCAGGTCTGGCCAATATATCATGGCCTAACTTAGAAGAGGCAGAACAGGAAGACGCCAAGGCCTTGTTGGAGAAGTACAGTGTGGTTTTCAGTCAGAGTGATGGGGATTTAGGATGTACGAACCTGATAGAGCATGAGATTCCCCTGCTACATAATGCACCTTGTGGCGAGCAGGATGAGAGACACGAGACTGGTGCGTCGCGCAGGTGGCGCTCATTAGTAATCACGTCAACGGCCTCGCGCCATTCTCCCACGGCCCTCGGCCTCGTCCTGCTCGCCACACACCTATTCGTCAACGTTGCAGACGACTCCCTCCCTCCCAGTATGATCTTGTGAAGGCTCATATTCAAGATTTGGTAGAGCAGGGAGTAGTGCGGGTAAGTTGTGCCCATTTCTCCTCTCCCATTGTGGTGGTCAAGAAGAATTCGCCTGTGTGTTGATTATCGCCAATTAAATGCAAAAAACTTGGAAAGAAGAATCAGAAGAATCTTTGGATGCCCTTACTGGTGCTTGCCTGTTTTCTACATTGGATTTGGCGAGTGGTTACAACCAGGTCCCTGTAGCTGAGAAGGATCAAGCCAAGACGGCATTCTGTACACCTTTTGGTCTGTTTGAATTCCAGCGGATGCCCTTTGGCCTTTGTAATGCACCAGGGACATTCCAGAGATTGATGAAGGGTATTTTTGGAGATGAACGATTTCACTCGCTCCTTCTATATTTGGATGTGGTTGTTTTTTCGTCATCTTTTTAGAATAATCTAGAGCGGTTGGAGCTAGTGTTACACCGGTTGAAAATGTCACTTCTTCCAGCCAGAGGTAAAGTAGCTTGGGCATGTCATCTCAGCATCTGGGGTTGCCACTGATCCCGAAAAGATCAGCGCTTTTAAAGAGTGGAAGACTCCATCTACTGTTGTAGAACTACTCGGTTACTCACGTAACCTCAGTTCCCTGAGTTAGGGAACGAGTATTGCGTAGCTATACGCAGTGGGGAAACTCCTTTTCCTCGATTTACTGAAGCCTTTATGTAAAGCGCATTTGCAGCTGCACAGCTAGAACATGAGCGTCTGGCTCGCTCATAGGCTGCGCTGCGGCAACTGCACATCCAATGGCGCGGGCGCCTCTGACGTGCGACCAATGAGATTACTCTGCGTCATACACGTCAGAGCCCGCCAAGGGGGCGTGACCTCAGTCTATAATAGTCCCCGAATTCGCCATTATAGCAGGTTTAACGACTGAAGCGACAACTTGCCATGTTACCATAGTGCGGCCGGCTACGCAATACTCGTTCCCTAACTCAGGGAACTGAGGTTACGTGAGTAACCGAGTAGTTCCCTTTCGAACGGTCACTTCGTATTGCGTAGCTATACGCAGTGGGGACGCCATGCAAAACGCCGCACTGAGTAACTGGCTGCCACTGCAACTCAGGCCCCTGAGCATACAGAACAAGCCATAACCGCACCATTATGCATAAATAGACCAGACACCGTCCGGTCTAAATAGTACGCATCAGTTAGAATAACCCAACATACTACACCAACGAACCCAGACACTGTCGGGGTTATTAGTATATGAACGTATACCCAGACAAGTGGGTTTATACATGAAATTATAACCGGCCAAAGCGGGTTTTATATATGTATGGAATATAACCGGCAAAAGCGGGTTTTATATCATATAACCGGCCAAAAGCGGGTTTTATATATGTAATTATAACCAGCAACAGCGGGTTTATATATATATATATGTGAATGTGATTGTGCACAGTAATATATGACAAGACCGGCCACAGACGGGCCTTAATCATACCGAAAGCACCTTCGCCTGCAGGGAAGGCACTTCCATATTATAAAAAGTCATAAATGTGGAAGGCGAGGACCAGCCGGCCGCATCACAAATATCACTTATGGGAATGCCAGATGACCAAGCCCATGACGAGGCCATACCTCTGGTCGAATGGGCCTTGACGCCTATAGGGCAAACTTGACCTACTGCGGTATAAGCCATAGAAATAGCATCCACTATCCATCTAGACAGTCTTTGCTTAGTGACTGGATCCCCCTTGGATCTACCACCAAAGCAGACAAAAAGCTGTTCTGATTGCCTAAAAGACGCAGAACGCTCCAGATAGATTCTCAGCGCTCTGACAGGGCAGAGAAGATTAACCTCTCCATCCTCTGCAGAAGGAGGGAGGGCTGATAACGTCACCACCTGTGCTCTGAACGGTGTTGAGAGCACTTTAGGGACGTAACCATGTCTGGGCTTGAGGACGACTCTGGAGTCATCCGGACCCCACTCCAAACATGCAGGGCTCACAGAGAGCGCCTGCAGATCTCCCACTCGCTTGATAGATGCCAAAGCCATAAGGAGAGCAGTCTTCAGCGAGAGGGGTTTTAGATCAACCGATTGGAGCGGTTCGAAAGGCGGACCTTTCAGAGCCCTCAGGACCATGGAGAGGTCCCAGGACGGCACAGATGGAGGTCTGGAGGGGTTCATCCTCCTAGCACCTTTAAGGAATCTCACGACCAAGTCGTTTCTTCCCAGTGACTGGCCTGCCACCAGAACATGATGTGCTGCTATGGCTGCCACATACACTTTGAGCGTGGACGGGGAGCGACCCGCATCCAGCAGCTCCTGTAGGAATGAGAGAACCACAGATATCTCACATGACCCTGGGTCAGCCTGATTTTTCGAGCACCAGCTGGAAAAACCTGACCATTTTGAAGCATAGAGGCGCCGAGTCGACGGGGCCCTGGCTTCAGATATAGTGCTTAAAACCTTCTCAGGAAGGTCTTTGGGTACCCGTTGAGGGGCCACACATGGAGGGCCCATAAATCGGGTCTCGGATGCCACAGTGTCCCGTTCGCCTGTGTGAGGAGGTCTTTCCTCAGTGGGACAGGCCATGGGATTGTGTCCGATAACTGAACCAGTTCCGGGAACCACGGTCTGGTTTTCCAGAGAGGGGCCACCAGAAGGACTGGGCACCCGCTCTCTCTGACCCGTTTGATGACCTGTGGGATCATCGAGACGGGGGGAAAGGCATAGAGGGGACGGTTGGGCCAGACATGGGCCAGCGCGTCCCTGTCCTTCGAGAAGAACCACTTGCAGTGGGTGTTGATTCTCGAGGCGAACAGGTCGATTTCGGCCTCGCCAAACACCTGCCATATCAGACTGACCGTCTGTGGGTTCAGGGACCACTCGCCGAGGGGAGTGTTGCCCCGTGAAAGCATATCCGCGCCCACATTCTGGAAGCCCGGTATATGCGCTGCTCTCAGAGAGCTCAGGTTGGTTTGTGCCCATAAGAGGAGGTCTCTCGCCATCGCATGCAGGTTTCCAGACCTGATGCCCCCCTGGCGATTTATGTAGGCCACCACTGACATATTGTCTGTGCGGACTAAAACATGGTGACCTCTGAGGTTCGACAGAAACGCCATCAGGGCCAATGCAACTGCTTTCATCTCCAGACAGTTGATATGTAAGCTCTGCTCCGTGCTCGACCAGAGGCCGGATGCAGGCATGCCCTCGTGCAGCGCTCCCCAACCCAGGTTGGACGCATCTGTAAGAACCACTTTCCTCCTGGAAATTGTTCCCATTGTCACCCCCTCGTTGTACCAGCTCTGAGCCCGCCAGGGAATCAGGGTTCTTAAACAACCGTGATTTACCACGATGCGCAGTTTGCCCGACTGCCATGCGTGAGTTGGCACACGGCGCTTCAGCCAATGCTGCAGCGGGCGCATGCGCAGTAATCCCAAGCGGAGTACTGGCGATGCTGCTGCCATGAGACCGAGCAGTTTCTGAAATTTTTTCAGCGGCGCGTGCTCGCGCGCTCTGAAAGTGCCTGCAAGCGCTCGCACTGAGAGCGCGCGCTCTGGTGTGAGACGCGCTGTCATAGCTCTCGAGTTCAGCACTGTGCCCAGAAAAATCACGCTCTGGCTGGGGGTTAGTTTGCTTTTTGAAACATTGATTGTGAAACCCAGGCATTTTAGATGGCCGAGAATCAAATCCCTGTGTGTTAATAGCTCGATTCTCGACTGTGCCAGCACCAGCCAGTCGTCGAGATAATTTAACACACGCACTCCCTGATGTCTCAGAGGAGAAAGCGCTGCATCCACACACTTCGTGAATGTACGGGGCGCCAACGATAGACCGAACGGCAGAACGGTGTATTGATAAGCTTGGCCCTCGAAGGCGAATCTCAAGAATGGCCTGTGACGAGGGTTTATTTGAATGTGAAAGTAAGCATCTTTCAGATCCATTGTGACAAACCAATCCCCCGGGCGCACTTGCGCGAGGATATGTTTGATAGTTAACATTTTGAACGGCCGTCTCATGAGAGCTTTGTTCAAATGTCTCAAATCTAGAATGGGTCTGAGACCGCCGTCTTTTTTCGGAACCAGAAAATAGCGGCTGTAAAAACCCATCTGTTTTAGCGCGGGGGGGACTAGTTCTATCGCCCCTTTTGCTAATAGATTCTGTACTTCGGTGCGAAGCACGTGACTCACGCTGCTTCTCACCGAAGTCTCGAGAACCGCCTGAAATTTTGGGGGTCTGCGAGCGAATTGGAGCGAGTAACCTCGCTGTATAGTGTTTATGACCCAACTCGACACACCGGGGATAGCTTGCCAGGCTAGAACCCGTGTGGCTAGGGCTTGACACACAGATTGGGGCTGGTCGCCTAATGTAAGGGGACCTGATACCCTTATATTGTGATTTGTGCATACATTGAATATTGGACTGACTGTACAGGCATTCGCGTGTGGGGAAGTCAGTGATACAACAGGGGAGGGGCCACCTAGTGAAGGGGGACCTGATACCCTTATATTGTGATTTGTGCACACATTGAGTATTGGACTGACTGTACAAGCATTTGCGTGTAGGGAAGGCAGTATTACAACGGGGGAGGGGCCGCCTGGTGAAGGGGGACCGTGAACCCACGTGTTGTGTTTGTGAAACATACTCTTTTTGTGCTTTATTTGGGTCGCCGTGAAAACGGCGTTTGTTTGCAAGAACGCGCTTACTGTTGCGGGCCTGTTTGCAGTAATAAAATCCCCAGCCGCCTGAACTGAACAGGGGGCTGTGGGAAGTTTTGTTGACTTCTTTGAGGGTGGTCCGGCTAGTGCGGGACCCGTGCCCTCTCTCTTCCTCTTGCATGCTAGGACGACTTAGGCGGCGCTGTGTGAGGCGCGGCGCTTGGTCTGGGGCCTTGGCGTCGAGGAAGCGGGAAGCGCTTGGTTGCTCTCGGCTGGCGCTGGGCTTCAGCCGCAGGGCGGGGCTGAGAGGCCTGTTTCGCGGGCTTTGCTTGCCGAGGCGTCGACGGGGCTAGCTTGTGAGCACTCGACGCCGAGCTAGAACGTTTTGGCAGGAAGTGACGCATGGCCTGGGACGCTTTCTGTGCCTCGGTGTATCTCTCCGAGAACCCCGTCACCGCCGGGCCAAAGAGGCCGGTGCTGGATACTGGGGCGTCGAGGAACTTCGTTCTCTCCGCGTCCTTAATGTCAGTGAGGGTAAGCCAGAGGTGGCGCTCGAGCACGACCAAACTCGCCATGTTCCTCCCGATAGCCTGCGCTGTGGCCTTGGTAGCCCTCAAGGCCAGGTCCGTGGCGCTCCGCAGGTCCCGAAAAGCCTCAGGGTCCGGGCCAGCCTCGTCCATAGACCGGAGGAGTTTGGCCTGGTAAACCTGCAGCACGGCCATCGTGTGCAGGGCCGATGCAGCCTGACCGGAGGCGGAATACGCGCGTCCAGCAAGGGCTGAAGTGCTACGGCACGGCTTGTTGGGATGAACAGCTCTAGTTCGCCAGCTAGCAGCTGTGTTCGGGCAAAGATGAGCGGCCAACGCCTCTTCGAGGGGCGGCAACGACTCATAGCCTTTTCCCGCTGCTCCGTCCACGGAGGAGAGCGTCGCGTAAACTGCGGGGCCTCGTGTAGAATAAGGAGAGCGCCAGGCCTTGGTAAGCTCCTCGTGTACCTCAGGAAAAAATGGCGCTGGTTTGTGGCGAGGGGCCTGTTGGTGCCCTGGCAGAAACCAGCCGTCCAGCCGACTTCGAGGGGGTTCAGCGGGCGCGGCCCACTCGAGCTCGAGGTCCGCTACGGCCTGCGTCAGGATCCGAAGCATTTCCGCGTCGGATTTAGTCCTGGTAGCTGAGGCGTTGGGCGTCGGCTGGGAAGCCATGACGGGGTCGAAAGAGCCCGGCCATTCTTCCTCAGACGCGGCGATAGACAGGCTGTCGTCGTGCTCGCTAGGCCCACCGAAGGAGACAAGGCCCGCCACGTGGGGGGGGCGCAGATCTCCCTCGAACAGGACCGGAGATGAACGGGCTGGAGAGAGTGAGGCACGCGGGGACGTGGCCGGCGTGCGTTCACTAACATCCATGCTCTCCGGATGCCGTTGGCTGCGGCGCTTCTTCTTCCTCGGTTGAAGTAGGGCCGGAGAAGGAAGCGCGGGAAGGGCGGCATCACCGTCACGGGAGAGGGCTAGCCGAGATCGCAGCACGGAGATAGGCATGCTCTCGCAGGCCGCACATCCGCCGGCAGACAGTGCATTCTCAGCATGGTGGAGTCCCAGGCATGGAATGCATTTAGCGTGTTGGTCCGCCTCGTGCAGCTTGCATCCGCACGTGGCGCAGGTATTGACACGAGGCATTTGAAACAACGCTCGTAACAAATAATACACACTATAATACAATTGTGGTGAAAAGGATATCGCCGGATAGCCACAGGAGAGACGGCGTCAGGAGAAACACGATGAATAGTGTCGTCTGCTGAACTGTAGCTCGCTCAGGCTGAAGGCTTGTTCGACGGCGAAGACTCAATAAATGGTCAGAGACATGAAGTTTGTCGCTGAAGGAGTAAAATCTGCTATAATGGCGAATTCGGGGACTATTATAGACTGAGGTCACGCCCCCTTGGCGGGCTCTGACGTGTATGACGCAGAGTAATCTCATTGGTCGCACGTCAGAGGCGCCCGCGCCATTGGATGTGCAGTTGCCGCAGCGCAGCCTATGAGCGAGCCAGACGCTCATGTTCTAGCTGTGCAGCTGCAAATGCGCTTTACATAAAGGCTTCAGTAAATCGAGGAAAAGGAGTTTCCCCACTGCGTATAGCTACGCAATACGAAGTGACCGTTCGAAAGGGAACTGCGGTCCTTCCTGGGTTTTGCCTCTTATTACAGGAGATTTGTGTAAGATTTTGCAAAGTATGCCGCCCCTCTTCACAAATTAGTAGCAAAGTTGCAACCTTCCAGTAAAAGAGCTAGGCCAAGATCAAATAGCCCATGGGGTGATCACTGGGATTGGAGTTGCAAATAGGCATTCCATACTCTTAAGGAGAAGCTGATTGGGGCCCCAGTATTGGGGTATGCAGATTTTGCTAGACCGTTTGTCCTTGAGGTGGATGCTAGCAATCTGGGGCTGGGTGCAGTCCTATCCCCGGAGTAGGAAGGAGGGCAATGTCGGCCACTCGCATATGCAAGCCGTGGGCTCAGACCTACTGACAAGAATTTGACAAATTATTCAGCTATGAAATTAGAACTGCTTGCACTTACATGGGTGGTAACAGAAAAATTTAGATATTATCTTCTTGGCTCTAAATTTACAGTATTCACAGACAACAACCCTCTTTGTTATCTCCGCACTGCTACATTTGGTGTCGTAGAGCAACACTGGGCGTCACAGCTGGCACTCTTTGATTTCACCCTAATGTACAGACCTGGGACATCTAATGTACAGACCTCTCTCGCTTGCCTCCATCCCCACTGCCAAGTTCTATGGGAGAGGTTGCCCCTGGCATTACGGTTTCCCGAAGATGTGGAACGGGCTTGCACTAGACACCATCAGCAGTCGTCTGCTTTTTTTACATCCATTATTGAGGCAACCCCAGCGAGAGGTAAAGCTGACCTACAAGTGTTGCAGGCAGAAGATCTAGTGATACGGGCTTTCTTGGTGTATTGGAAACGTGGCGGGGTTCCCACAGCTCCGGAGCGGACAAAGGAATCTCCAGCAGTTTTGGAAATGGTTCGCAAGTGGAGTAGAATTCAAGAACAGCAGGGAGTCTTGTATCGTCGGAGACATGTCCCTGGGGGTAGAGAGGAAGTGTTGCAGCTACTGTTATCACAGAGGCTGTGAAGTGAAGTACTTACTAATCTCCATGACCATCATGGTCATCAAGGGGTGGAACACACTACCACCCTTGTACGTCAATGCTGTTACTGGCCCCTTATGTGTCGAGATATTGAACGTTGGTGCCAAAAGTGCACTAGATGCCTGGCAGCCAAAGGTGTACAGTTAAAGGTGAGAACTTTTATGGGCAGTTTGTTTCCTCCTTGACCCCTAGAGATTGTGGCCATTGACTTTACCATGCTTGGACGAGCTAGTGATGATAGAGAGAACCTCCTTGTTGTGACAAATGTGTTTTCCAAGTTTGCACAGGCATATCCTACATCAGACCAGAGAGCTGGGGCGGTCGTTCGCATTCTTACGGAACGATGGTTTTACACCTATGGTGTTCCAAAACGGATCCATTCAGACCAAGGATGAAATTTTGAGGGAGAGTTACTGAAACGCCTTTGTCAGTTGTATGGGACCGAGAAGTCACATACTAGCCCTTACCATCCAGAAGGTACTGGGCAATGTGAACGGTTCAACCGGACATTGCACGATTTGTTGCGCACTCTACCCCCAGAACAGAAAAAGAGATGGCCTCAACATTTGCCTCAGTTATTGTTTGCTTATTACACCTCAGTGCATCTCTACAGGATTTTCTCCGTATGAGTTGATGTTTGGGAGAAAGCCTCTTCTTCCTATAGATTCGGTTCTGGGACTAACCGAGGATGTGACATCAGGTTTGAGAACATCAGAGGCATTTAACATCAACCTATCTTAAGGCACAAACTCAATTGGAAGCTGCAGCCGCTTCTCGAGTGCAACATCGTTCTGTCCCTCTGCCAATTTTGCCTATTGGTTCATTTGTGTACAGGCAAAGTAATCCTCCTGGTCGTCATAAAATCCAAGACCAATGGGAGCCTGTTGTATACGAAGTAGTACAATGCCTGGACGAGGTTGGTGTATTATACAAGATCGTGCCCAAGGGTCAGTCGGGCCCGGAGTGGAAAATCCATTGACAAGAATTGCTCCTGTCTATCTATCTCATAGATAGACAAACCAGTGTTATTGTCATTGCTTGAGACTGGAGGTTGCCCATTGGGAAAATCTGTCGATCTGGACAAACTGTTGCAGGTTAACCAAGTTATATTATGAAGTGTTATGCTGTGAATGACCATAAAGGCTTGGTATTGATTCTCTATTTTTCTGTCACAGTAAACCAGCTTGAGATTGTGGTGAGGATACATCGTGCAAACATTTGTTCTCTATTCAGGGAACGTGTCCAGTCACTGTTTTTCGAACTAATTTTATGTAATTTGTCTACCATAACTCATAACGTTGTGTTTATTTCAAATGTCCTGTGGGCATGTGAGGAGAGAGAGGGGATTTTTGTTTTACATTGTATTTCTTTTGTTTTGAGTTTCTTTGATAACCTTACGTACACTCTGCGGGGTTCTTTTAATTGAAATACTTATTGGGCAACGTGTAGTTTTCCAAAGAGGCAAGCGCTGCAGTGGTGTGTGTGGAGTGAGGGGGGGATATTGCTGTGTATCACGTGTACTGGATTTAACTGTGGTTATTTTACCTGTGGTATTCTTCTTAACTTTATTTATTAAGAGTGACATGTGGTGTGATTAAATTCTGACACGTCTCGGGAAGGAAACTCGGTACATGCTCTTAAACATTTGGTGTTTTGGATTGAGGAAAGTTTCATGGGGTATTACATTGTTGTCTTTTTAATTGTTTTTATTATTGAACTTTTGTGAAATAAATGTATATTTTTGATAGACCAGCTTCCATCTGCCTCCTTTAATTAGGGTGGCTTGCGTGTAACCAGGTAGGCCTTTTGAGCTGACTATTTAATGGTATAATCATTGGTTTTGGATGTATTTAATTAGTAGTTTAGAGGGTGTGTAGACCCCTGGTGGCCACATAGAGATAGACTGCAATAGACAGAACGATAGATCAACAGATAAACAAAGACAGATACACAAAATAATAAACAAGACAGAGAGAACGATAGACAGACAGACAGAATGATAGACAAGACAGACAGAACGATAGAGAGACAGACAGACAGATGTAGATCTGCAGAGAGAGAGAGAGAGAGAGAGAGAGAGAGCGAGTGCTGATGGTCTCCCGGGGCAGGATTATGTGTCTGTATGCCCCAGGCTGAGCTGTTCTGAGGGGGGATTAGACCTCAGTCCTGCTCCCCGGCTGGATTACCTCTCCAACACTCCACTGAATCTCAGACACATCTGCATCCAAGTCCTCTGCACCAATTACTCTGAGACACATGTGGAAAAACATCAGTTTATTTGATGAACTCAGCCGATGAGCTCCTCGTTATTGATGAATATATAAGGGATAAAGTATTAAAAATGGCAGTTATAAACATGCTTTGTATGTATACATTCAATTTTCCCCCTTGCTCTCACCTCGGCAGTTCAACCAGACAAATTCCAACATCTCAGAGCAAGGATTCTTCTTCCCCCGATCTTAAACTCAGTCCCTGGTGCTGCATTGCTTGACGAGCAGCATGAAGTGTGGCATATATTTGTCCCCGTATCACTGATGGACCACGGCTGGATATTACTCAACTGTGCAGGTGAGTTAGCGCAGATATTGTTAAAATTCTAAAGGTCAGTCCCTGAGGTGCTTGTTGCTGCTCACAGTTCCACTCGAGTGAAGGCGGAGTACGAAGCATCAGCTTGTCTGCCAAGCTGCAAAAATACTGTTTTTACATCTGTGCATTTGAATCTTAATTTTATATTTTATATAGTCGTATAATTTTATATAGTCGTGCAGCTGCACTCTTCCAAATGATCTACAAGAAAATATGGCTTTTTAAATTTGCCATTTAATTGACATCACTGGTCAGCAAGAAAACACACATTTTACTTTCTATTCACATCAGTTCAGTTTTAAAACACAGTGAGCTGCCTTGATGTCAACTGTCTACATAGGCAGCGCCCTTCTAAGGGAGCATCCAAACTAACGCTTTACTTAAGCAGAGAAGGGTCACTAGAGAAGGGTTATTAACTAAAATTAAAATCATAGCATTTTTGTTGCTTGAAATAAAATAAATGTTAACTGAAATAAAATATTACAAAAACTCCTCATACTGGTTGTTTTATTTGTAACTAAAACTAAAAATGAATAAATATTATACAGACATTAAAATAAAAATATTAATAAAAATAACACACAACAAATACAAATTAAAAAACAAATTGAAAATTGAAAAAAAAAAACTAATATCTTGATGATACAAAAATAACCAGAATTTGATGTTTGCATATTGCTAAACTAACAATGCAAAAATCTAATAAACATCAAATGCAAATATAGGGAAAAAATGGTCAATTTCAAAACTATTCTTGTTACCTTTCAGTATTGAATGAAATATAATTAGATTTATAATCAAAATTTCAATTCAACCACCATCTTGAAAGATTTTTTTCAGAGCTTAGAGCTCATTTCAAAGCATTTTGGGATTGTTTTCTTAATTGTAATTCTGCATTTGAGTTTAAGCAAATCTTACCTTATCAAGTCAGGTCAACTTTATTAATATAGTGCTTTATACAATAGAGCTTTACAGTGATAAATCAATGATGCATACAGAATTCAATTCTGCTGTAAAGCAGCTCTAAAAAGACAATAGTGTCATTGTTCAGCCAAAGTCAGTTCAGTGTTATCATAGGTGTCCTGACTTTTGGAACACCTATGATCCCTTAAAATACTTTAGTATTAATATAATATATAATACTTTAGTGAGTAGGCAGCTCACTAGGATTTGTAACAAAGCTATTATGTTTCAGGGAATACACCGATATAAAAATATACATATCACACATACTTCCTGCCAGCTTATGATGTGGATCTCACAACAGCTACGCAGTTAACTCAGTAACACGCATTTAATTGGCCCTGTCTGAGAATGGAAACGTGTTTTACAGTATTGAATCTTGAAATAGAATAAATACACTTGGCACGCTCATTATTACTAATCCTGAGAGGCTAGCGAGTGAGTGAGTGAGTGTGTGTGTGTGTGTGTGTGTGTGGTGGGATGCAGACAGTTGGCAAGCGTGTGCTGCAGCTCCTTAACAAGCCTGACACACACTTGTGCACGTGCACACACACACACACACACACACACACACACACACACACACACACACACACACACACACACACACTATGCTCTAACCCCTCACACTATAGGGTCAGTGACCTGCATATATTAGGCACACCATCGAATGCAAATGAGCCGGCTTAGCTTGTCCTCTCCCCTTCCTCTCTACTCAGCAGCTCCAAACACAATCATGCTCTTAAACAAACTCTCACTTTTCCCATTCTGGGTTTAAGTTGAAGTTCAGTGTCACATAATGCCTACAGGCCTCTTTTAGCCATCTATGTGTGTGATATACATTATTACATACACTCTGTGTTCACTATATCATAACATGGCATGAAATGCACTGAAGAAAAGTTGTCTTTGAAACAATTTTCACTTGTTGTAAAGTATAATCCAATAATCTTTGTTTTTATTTCCAATTTCAAAAAGACATTTTTACAGTTTGCACAGTATCATTTGCTAAGCATCTCTGTTACTGGCTCAAACGTCTGGTTAGGGATTTAAACAAAGCCATTACCCGCACACCTGTGTGTGCCGACCAGGTGCAGTAGGCCAACGACCAGCAATCTGTCTGAAAGCAAAAAAAAGCTGTGATGTGAACAATAACAGCAAATTGGAACATATTTTTTGTTTAACATACAGTTGCATGGAGTGAGATCCCTCCCCAATCGACCACTCACAACACTCCTGAGACTGCATAGCAACGCCCTGGCAACCACACCCAACACCCTAGTTTTGCACGGACAAACACCACTAACGTTTTCTTCAGAACATGTAAAAATATTATATTATATCTTATCATAAAATTAACAAAAAATCGACCATAGACCAGAAAAATCTTCACAGTCTCTTAAACAGTTCTTCTTAATAGAAATGAGACTGAATGGAGATGAAACTGAGACTAGAACGATAGACAGAATGATAGAAAGAATGATATATAGAACGATAGAACAAAAGATAGATAACATGATAGATAACATGACACTCATAACACTCATACTAGTCATTATCATCTCATCCAGCTTTAAAGGGGTCCTATTATGCTTTTCCACTTTTTCAACTTTAGTTAGTGTTTAATGTTGCTGTTTGAGCATAAACAAGATCTGCAAGGTTACAAAGCTCAAAGTCCATTCCAGGGGAGATATTTTATTTAACAGAATCCACTTTTCAAGAACTACAATGAACGGCTCGTTTGGACAACAACACACTTTTCCCGGGTCTTATGAAGTCCTAATATTCCTCATTTAAATAAACACTTCACACGGAATACACCAAAAACTTGGCAAGGCCTGAAAAAAGTTTCTCCTAAGGCTGACGGACTTAGAGAGGTTAAAATGCATTTTTAACACTGTTCCGGGAACATTATGACCTCAACGTTTGTCTGTGCGCTGCACAATTTACGAAGAACAGTTTCCAAAAGAGAGTTAAATGCAGGCTATACACACAAAAGCTTCTCCTGAAAGACGGAGCCATTCCCATTTTGTTGGGACAATCTGTTGTTTATGGATCACAACTTGTATTATTATTTGTAGTTGTGTTTTCTATTAACAGTTCAAATTATAAGCTTTATGTAGTTGCTAAGATAGCATAATGTAAACGAAGGGCAAAGCTTTGCCTCCGCTAGCCTGCTAACTAACATTACAGTGTTGATGTAGTGTTTACTGGAGCTTTTGTAAGCTCTTGCTTTTGTAAGACGGTTCACCGCCCCTTAGGAAAATTATCCATGATTTTGTGATTGATTACTGTTTGCATTACCATAGATTTCCGACAAATATGATTAAATGGTGGATAACATCGTATGTATAAGAAAAAAAAACAAAAGAAAAACAACTGTGCTTGCAAAGTCCATGCTTGAAATTAGTTCTGCACGATCCTCTTGTTCGTTAACATTGTCAGGGTATGAATCGGACTTGAAATGGTTTGAAATTGATGCCATCGTTAATATTTACATCTGAGTAGAACTTGCGGTTCTACTGAGTAGAACTTGAAGGGGTGTGACTTTTCCCGAACAAGCGCTGCCAATCACAGAACATTTCGTATTGCGGAAGGAGGGGCTTAATCGAAAATGACGCATTCAACCAGACTGGGGAGAGAGAAGAGCTGTAATAATGTAAAATATGTGAAAAATAATGTGGTTTTTGAACAATCAAGCATGAAAACATATTCTAGTACACCCCAAAATCAAGACTTTGTAAAAGGACATATAAAACCCCTTTAAATTAGTCTAGTGACGGATGACAACTGAATGAAGCACATTTTTCTCATCATCATTATATAAACTTGCCACAAAACAGTTTAGCACAAATATGCAAGTATAGACTAGTTAGCTTAATGTATGATTGGTTAACCCATCAAGGCCCAGATTTGTTTAAAAGATGTCTATTTGCTTCAATGTTTTTTGTTTCGACATACTGTGCAGTTCTAATGCAATATTAAGAGGTGAAGTTGCCAGGTACATGCATTATCCAGCAAGAAGTCAAAAGCTCGTCCTAAAGTTGTCTCCTTGTACGGCAGTCGTGTACACCAAAAAATATTCACGGATGGCAAACGAGGAGTTCCAGCTGTCTGTGTTTGTCAAAGAGACGGACATTCTAATGGAGAGTCGATTTGTTTTGCATTGCAATCGCGAGCTTCCATAAAACCATGACCAATTAACACAATAACATGTCCAGAGTCTTCAGTAAATGAACACAGCCGCGTGTTTATATGAACACACCCACGCACGAGCACACACACACACCCTCAAACCGCTCGCTGGCACACATATGTGGGCTCTCTGAATGTTGGCAGCGTGTTAGTCTTGCAGTGGAGTGGATAAGATGTGCTGTCAGGTCTTGTCTGCAGGCAGTGTGTGTGTATTCCCTGCCACAGAGACTAAATAGGAGTTTAATTCTGTTAACAGCCAGTTCACCGCGAACTCTGCGGGGCCCGGGCCCCCGGTCCACCAGGCGGTAGAAGCCCGTGGAGGAGCAATAACTGCTGGGAGCCAAATAAAAAATCGATGAAGAGCTTCGCGGCTACGGGTGGAGTTTAACGGCGATTTCTGCTTTACTCTCTCCAGACCTGAGCTGGGGGAAAGCACCATTGATTTTCCCTCTCTCTGCATCTTAGCCTTGTTCTCTTTCAATAAATATCAGCCAGAAATGTGTGTATGGACGCGCAACGAGGGCGAAACGTGTCGACCTACACTTCAGGACTTACGCTTGCGTCTTGCGGTAATTTCAGCTGTCGGTCAGCGGAGTTTGGAAGTCGAATTTTGTACCTCTCAGACGCTAGTTCAGAGGATTCCTCATTCTCGCAACTGCACTCGCCGCTTGAGCTATTCTCTGTGCATTCGCTGACAATGGACATGTGCCCATGTTTTATTCAGCTCCCTTTAGATCAATAATGCACTGTGAAGAAGAGTCCTGGAGAGAGAGAGAAAGAGAGAGAGAGAGAGAGAGAGAGAGAGAGAGAGAGGTATAACAGTCAGAACATCATTGCACACAAACTCACAGACAGAACGAATAAAGACTAAGATCTTCTTTCTACACTATCAGCTTCATTTAGCTTCAGTTGTGTCTCCCTCTTCAGGGCACAGGACACAATGAATCCAAATGAATCCAACTCTAATCTTCAACCTTCTGCATGTTCTCTTCATAATTGCTTATTTCAAAGCAACCTTTTTGACACTTTTCCAAGTACATAGTGTGCAGGAACAGAAAATGTAAAAATTCAAAATATTAGTACACCTAAAGGAAATGTTTTGCATGAGACACATTGTACACAAACATCTGACCTCAGAATGCAGCGATTGACCAATCAGAATAAAATATTCCAGAGACACAGTTTGTCTGTATGTGCTAATTGGAGACATTTAAATCCATATGAAAAGCCCTAAAGCAGCTCGTATCTGTGACTCGGGTCCCCAGTGTCACACGCAAGAGTGACAAAGCTTCCATCTGTCAGCGAGGACCAGAGGTCTCAGTAAAGGCCAGACCTGCACTGAGGGCCGATCCAGCCAACAGCAGGGGCCCGGGGACAGAAGACGCTCTGAAGACACAGCAGTCAGCACAGTATGTCACACAAACACTGATGATATCCTGATCTATTATCATCAAAGACAAGCCTTTAAAATGTCATATATTATCATATATTTTTAAAGACATGTTTTATTTAACAGTCAAATTAATGCACTGTAGAGTTGGACATGGACGCAATTATGCCACTTATTTTTTTTAAATATTGTGGGATTTAATAAGATGGTGTTTAATAATTTTGTATACTGATAATAATAAGACTCATGCACAAAGATATACACTGTATAAAAGCTATTTTAATATATACAGTGCCTTGGGTATATCTTTGCAGGTCCTGCCCTTTTTAATGTACAAATTGATGTACACTACAGAGTATTTTCCATTTAATGTGAGTGAGTCTCCAAAGACCATTCAAAGACAGTAAATGAAATATAAAATATTCCTTTACAGGCACATGATGTGGTATTGTTGATTGCTTCCTAAGGGCAAATGTGCATCTAAAGGGTGTTTTTGAGCGTTGCGCTGAAATGTTTATTTTCTCACCATCAGCCATCCCATCATCAATATGTTAAAACTCAAATGGATCCTTCTGTGTGGACGGCTCTTGTCCTCTCCATGTTGAGCGTGGTGGTCTATGACCCAAAGTGTACAGTGTTGATGCAAATTGATGCTCTTCTCCAACCAATCAGGATGCAATATATAAAAACACAGTTGTCACTGTAACAAATCACAAAATTAATTTGGCAACGGCTGCATAAGTATACTTACTGGCTTCATTTGATGCTCAGTTGATACTCTCAATCTAGAGGTGAAGAAATGAAGACGGACAGGCCGAGACGAGACTGTGGGGAGAGTGATGAAAGAGAAAACAACTGACCTCGTTTCAACCTGGTATTAACATCCGTCTCAGGTGATCCGGTCACAGAGACGCATGTGACCACTTCACTTTGTAGTGTAAATGCTAATGCGCTCTGACAATCAATTAACCTGTCAATCAACAGTTGCACTAAAACAAGGGTTTCAACTTTAAAGGGGAACTCGCAAAATGATGTTCGATAATTAAAAGGTTAATAGAGGAAGAGCAAGGTTTCTGAAATTAACAAACAATATAAATTATATCAATAACAGATTCTTTCAAATATCTGCATTGTATTAAAGCATGTAAATAAACAGCAGACTGAATATTATAAATCAGGGTTTCCCAAACAGGGATTCATCAGGGAACTGCAGAGTGTTTGATGAAAAGCTAATAATTAATTAAACCAACAGATAAAAGTTCAAAATAAAGTTATAGTTATTCAAACCCCTTCACGATTACACTGTTTATTGGTGCAACAGGGCCTGAGAAATTGTGTGTGTGTGTGTGTGTGTGTGTGTATGTGTGTGTGTGTGCAGACTAAAACAATGAGAGAAAGAGCGAGAACTGAGCAAAGAACTTTGGTCTCTGAATACACTTCCTGGAACCGTGCACTGGACTATCCATGCATGGAGAAATGCAACTGACAATGAATAGAAAACAGTGGCCTTCTTCCCGGTTTTAATTAGTATGTGTGTGTGTGATTGTATTTTATTTGCAGATGAGGAGTGAGGTGCTGGCAGCGTCGCTCCTGTGACCCACCTTACTGCACACACACGCTCGCGCGCTCTCAGATGCCGCTCTGACACTCACAGATCAGCGTAATGAGCTATAGTCACCACAAAAGGTCAGAGGCCAAAGCTATTATACCGCATCTCCCCATTAAAACACGGCAACATGGCCCGGGCAGCCGTCCTCACCCCTGCTCTCTACAACCACAATTAAGAGGAGCAACCACTGACCTGAAACAGCAATTAATATAAAGAAATACAGTTAGTTTAATAGCTCTCAGCACAAACACAAAGTAAATATGCATTCTTTGAAAGTGCACTAAACTGATGCAAACGTACATCAAATGTGTGATGTCTAAAGATTTGCATTGGATTATAGCCCTGATGTGATCAAACCTCTAATTGTCTTAAATGTTGTGCACCAATGAATGATTCCTCATGTGTCTTGCTGTGATCATATGCACCATTTTCATGTAAAACAGGTGACAAAATCCCACAGATGTACATCTAAGGAGAAACCTGAGTCATATCTGTTCATATTTAAATTTTAAATTGTACCATGCATGCACTCTAAATTTCAATGCACACTGCAAAAAAATGAATTCTTACTCAGTGTTTCTGTCTTGTTTTTCAGTACAAATATCTAAACATTCTTAAATCAAGATATATTTACTTGAGAAACAAAATGACTGAAAATATTAGGTCACTAATAAAAAGTAGTGAGTTCATGCTTAAAACAAGAAAAATATCTGTCAGTGGGATAAGAAAATCAATAATGCTGGTTTCCCTTTGAATTACTAAGTTAATTTTTCTCACCCCACAGACAGTTTTTCCTGTTTTATGCACAAACACACTTAAAACAAGACTATATCAAGTAATTTTGCTCTCTAAGTAACTGCATTTTGATTTAATTTTCTTTTTCTTTTTCTTTAGATATTATTAGTAGAAAACATGACAAAAATACTAAGTAAGAAAAACATTGTGTGTTTGTATTGCCATTGAGGGAGATATGTTCATAGATATTTAACTCGCACGGCTCGTGCGCACAGCGACACGCGATTAACTCCAATTAATCTGACATCGGATCGCTCGTGGAGGCCTCAGTGAGAGAATCGGCCTAATTGTACGTAATACAGTAAGATATAACAAACCCATTCGATTATGGCTGACCTGTTTCCAATGCACATGGCCGATGAGTTCATTGATATCGGTACGCCTAAAATAGGAGGGTAAGCCCGTACAGAAGATCCTCCTCATTACCACAGCACATGACACACGTCCTTGATGAATCTCAGGATGTGTTTTCATAAAGGGCAGGATGCTTTTGAGTAATTCTGGCGCGGTCCTCATATTAATACAATAGCCATGAAGGTCTTTGTCGAGGTGTTTCTTCGAGTGTCAAGGGGCCAGAGATGATGACAAACGGTTGGAGATTTAATCAAACGCACCGTTGGCTGAATGAACATGAAGGGAGACAGCGGAAGATAAATGCACTTTACGCAAGGGCAGAGTCTCTATTAACTGTAGTCTCGACTCTCCGGTCTGTGTGTTGCTGGAGCACAGCGTCCTCTGATGGACAACACCATACAGCCTATAAATCCTTATGCAGAAGCACAGCGTGACACGCAAGATTTAAAGTCCACATGAAATCAAAATTGAAGTTTTTTTTTTTGGTTTTTAGTATGAATATGTTAGTCTTACTGTTATCTATAAACTAGTTTGCTCCAAAACAATTACAAAATATGAATTAGATATAAGCTTTCAGAATTTACAGTCTCTCACTTTCGCCAATATGGATCAATGATTTTGATGACATCACTCTGCACTTAAGCAAAATTCTCATCAGATTTTCTGTCCAATCAAATGCTCTCTAGAATGTGAAGCCCCGCCCCCTACATTATAAATAGACGCTGAAGCTGCGCTGAAATCGGTCACTTGTTCACACATTTACTATTTTCAACATGGTGAATGGCACATAGTGCACTTTATAAGGGATAGGGAATGATTCAGACAGTGTAAATATGTTTTCCATTGGGGCGAATGAAGCTGCAGCTTCGGTCCACAATAGAACAGAGCGGATCATATAGCGAGTTGGCGCAGACCACAAAACGGAACGGACTCATTCAATTCTGCACAGAATTCTATATTTTAAAGTGATATGGAGGAGATTAGGAGGAGAAACGGTTAGAGATTAGGAGTAAACTGCGGCTTTACTGAGCTCAACGGCTCTGGCCGACCTGTGATAACGAAACACTATTGGCTATTTAGAAAAAAGGGAGGAGCTGTTCGATATGTCTCGCTCTGTCTTCCTGTTTCAGTGGAAATTACGTCAACACGTTGAATAATGCTGTGTGTTTCTAGCAGTGACGTGCGGTGATGTCTTAAAGAGGCTAGGCACTGAGTTATGAAAGCCAGATTACCTGATTTATTGTTTAGGCTAATAATACGTAATAACAGTAAACGTTACGCACAAACGCAGCATAACAAGAAATGTACAAATCAGAATGTATACCGTGTACTCTCTCTCTCTCTCTCTCTCTCTCTCTCTCGCACACACACACACACACACACACATACACACGCAAGCGCGGCACAGGCACACACCGGTAGTTAATGTCCACTCCAGCATCAATACATCCATTCTTAATCCTTAATTTTTGCACAGCGGCCAATTATGTCTGTCAGCAAAAGTAAAATCACACACTGCTCAATTGAATATGAAGGCAAATGGCTTGCATTAATTCAACCACATTTATCAATTCAATATTAAACCCAAAATAGTTTTTGACTCACCAATCTGTAGATTATTTGTAGCCTACATAAAATCCATCCGCCGCTCTTTCCTCGTAAAGACGTCGATCACAACTTTGTAAAACTCGTCTTTACGGCCTTCAGTTGCTGCACTAGTCTATCTAAGGCTGGCGTAGACCTCCCTCTTGCTATTAACTCAGATTTTGAATTAAAATCGAGCTTGAAAAAATTTCTTAACTCTGTGATCACGGCCGGTGCTGTCATTTTGACTTTGAATTTGATTAGGCATATGTTAGCTGTGGTGTAATGACGTTAGCTACGCAAATGTGTCCAGTAATATCTCGATTTTAATTGGTCCATGTCTGATATGTAACGTAGATGGGTACGGGCATAGCATATTTACGTCCAAAGGCACAGCAGAGTTGTGCTTTTTGCCGTACATGTTAAAGAATACAGGATCGAAGTGCGCATGCGCAACATGGGTTTTTCGCTTGTCGTCTGCAATGAATGGACCGTAAAAGCACTGCTTATTCTACCATTTGTTTGTTATTTGATTATGCGTAACTGCTACATTCGTCATCGTAACGTCTAGACAATTGGAATAACACCCATATTGCATATATAAATCACAAGAATAAACAGTAAAAATACAAATACAAGTTTATTATTTAATAAACATTTTTATTTTTGAATTTTGCCTACCCAGAGCGCACGTCACTGGTTTCTAGGCACTTCAGTGGGGTTTTAGCTATTTACTGAACCGTTTATGCATTTTATCATATTACTGTTGCTGCTGGCTTATAAAATCGAATAGAAAAAAATGTGAGTGGTGCTATTTTGGAGCTTTCCCAAGGCACGACTTAATTCGTGTACTTGTAATTATATGCCTTTTTTAGCATAAAATGCCTTTCTAGCAACTGAAATCGCATACTATAGCAGTTATTACATTTGATTTGAGACTACTAAAAGTAGGCATATTGTATTTGGACGAACCTTATATAATTCATACTAATAGACAGAGTACATAGTGTAGTGTTTAGTATACTGCTGTTTTTGTTATGGTGTTCTGAGTGTTGCTAGAGTGTTGAAATGTTGCTAAAGGTGTTGTGAGAGGTTGCTCAGACGTTGCTTACTGCCTTAAGTCAAAATTAATTATTAAATAAATGTCAAATTAAAAATTAATATAAAATAAAAATAAATAAAATAATATAAAATAATATAAAATAAAATAAAAAAAAATCCACCCTCAAATCTTGATGATATTGTTTTCCCTAGATCTTGTCGGAGCCATTTTTAATGTAAGTCTATGAAAATCTTTTGGCCATTTAAAAAAAAAGGAAATTTGGGTCTGTTTCTCATCCGGCTTCAGAATACTTAAAATAGTCTTTTTATAATGCTTTATGTAACTTCATCAAAAACATATACATCCCTTTAACCTTTTAACATAATTAATGTGTACAGTCTTTAAATGTACATTAGAGTGTGATTATTTGCAAGGGTTTGTAAGAGCTATACATGTGTGGGTTCTCTGCCATGTGTGTGTCTGTCTACTGTATATGTCAGAGAGTTCACTGACACAAAGGATCGATGGCTGGAGGAGATCTGCAGCCAATTATTTTCAGCTTAATGGTCCCTCAGGTATCAGCAAGAGGAACAACAAAACGACTGCAGGAGAGACCGAGTCCTGACAACCCCAGCGCTCTGTCACCAGTGAAACACTGCTCTGCCAACAATTCCCAGGAGCCTCTGAGGGGAGGGGGGCGACCTGATTGGCTGGCTGGCCTGAGGGGGAAACTGCCATATGAGAGATGATGGTTCGGAGCTTTCGAATATTGAGAGGTTTTAGAGAGTTTTTGGAGTTTCTGTGAAATTGTTGTCACAATGTGGAGCGACTTATAAGAACAGAATATATTGAGCATTGCTGTGAGAGCTGCAGTTGAGGCACGTTTAGTATCTTTGCTGAAGCAAATAAATGCTATGCATTACAGAGTTTTTACTGTAATAATAAATTAAATATATATATATATATATCTGTATGCCTGCTAAAAATCCAGCATTGCATCAGAAATAAAATAAATAAAAAATATATTAAAATATAAAACAGTTATTTTAAATTGTAATGCTGTCACAATATAAATCCTTTTACTCCTTTAAGTTTTGATTAAATAAATGCAGATCTTGGTGCACATAAGAAACTTTTTCGAAAAACACACTGACCCCAAACATTTTAACGATATATATGGAAATGAAAGCTTTAGCGTTAAGTTCTGCCAGGAAGACTCAATGTTACTCACTCATTACTTTCTGGTCTACCAATCATTATCTAATACTTGTAGAATAAAAGATTGTTACTGAAACATGTTTGAATTCGCAGAGGATGACGCAAACATTCACCTCCATCTTCCCCAACACCTTGGTCCCTGCCAATAACTCCCCGGGGGTCCGTTACCCTCCGAATGTGAACTACCGGACACCATCCAATATTTCTGTTGTCATTTTCTGTTCTACTAATTAATAAATGTCATTGTGATATCATCTCGCCTTCCGAGTCTTTCTGGTAGAAATATGATTTGCGTCAACAATGAATCTGTGCAGTACATCTACAACAAATGTACTCATATGTGTCAAAGAATTGGACCATTCTTCAATAATTTGGACATTTTGTTTGAAAGTTTCTCTTCACCTATTGAGTTAAACACAAGCAGGGTTAATGGCGGACTGAAGGGATTGGACAGTTACCTCTGGAAATGCATTCAGCAATGGTTATTTATGTGGACAAATTTTTTGGACACATTTTGAAAGAAAGCAATTCTTCATGTGCATGCATTGGTTTAGTGGTAACAGCACAGTAGAGTGATAGTTTCTTTCAGATGTCTGTCAATAAACCGACTTGTTTTTGCTCAGAAAGATTCGCTTCAAACTGTTGCTCCATCATGACAGACCTGAAAGAACATAGATGGAGATAGAATGAATAGATATTCATGCAAATGAAGCTATTACAAGCAATATGTGAGTTAATCTGCTAATACGGCACAAAAGCACCTGAGGCATGCATATACTGTACCACGAAAAGGTGCATTTACAGGTACTGAGGTCTAAAAATGCATTTACACAGAAATCATATTGCAGAAGTAATGTTATTGAATTAATACAAAAAAATATGATAAAAAGACATGCAATTATAAAATAAACATGTCTTAAAGTTGCACCATAGCTGCATTACATGTCAGAACTAACGCTTCTTAGACGAGCAGTGATGTGGGTCAAAGAGGGGGAATTTTACTTATATATTATGTCTTGGAGCAGGCACAGAGCCACCTCAGAGCAGCCTTAATCTTTCTGTGTAAAGTTGCCTTAAGTGTCCTCTGTTGTTTTTGTGAAAGAATCAGCAGGTATCAGGTAAACGCAGCCACTGTGCGATAGTTTTAGGTCTGTGTGCTGCTGGGTGGTGCAGCTCGGTAAAGAATAAATGTGGAGGATTGTGTTGGAGATGATGTGAAAGCTTTTGTGTGCTTTAGTTTGCAGTCAGCAGTAAAGCTATAGCTTTCTTCTGCTTCTCTCTCGGGAGGCATTTCAACAATAAAGCGTCACACGGCGGAATACTTACAGCACAGTATCCATTCATGCTTCCAGATCAGCCTGAAATAAAATGTTTAGAATCCTTGAGGTTTAATTCTTCTGGGAATGGGCAGAGAATAAGGTGAAAGCTTGGAAAGTGAACGAGAGAGAGAGTGTCGTCTTCCTCCTCAGACACCACAGCAGCGGGACCTGCGGCTCTTTAAAGCGTTCCCAGAAGGCATCTGATATGCATTGAACTCTGGGGTGCCTCTAGCTACACTTTCTCAGCAGCTTAGACATCATAAAGTATTTAGGTGCACTTAACACACACAGGTAAGTAACCAAACATTCAGAGGTCAACTTAGAGGTGGATGAAACATTGAAGGTTCATGCCCTGTCATGCTCTCCTTTGATACGCTGGTTCATTTGGAAGGAGAAACAAAACGAAACAGAAATGTGGTGAATTCAGAAAGACAGCTATTTAACCATTTTAAACTGAAACGTGTAATATTTAGAGAATTCTATTTGCAATACGTTGCTTCAACGTTCTCTATGAGATGTTAGAAAGACATTCAGGAGATGGTTGCGAATTAGCTCTAATCAAGATGTTCAACAGATGTTTGTACACAGGTATAAACTAGTACGTTACTGAATAATTGTGCCATCAGGAAAGGTATGGTGCACTCTTAAAAATAACTTCTTTATTGGAATCTAGTCCCATGAAGAACCTTTAACATACATGGAACTTTTCCATTGCATAAAAGGTTGTTAGTGGAAAAAGATTCTTTAGATCATTAAAATGTTCTTCACACTAAGAAAAAAGTCGTTCTTGTACTGTTCACTGAAAGGTTCTTTTAGGAACTAAATGGTTCTTTTTTTTTCTAAGAGTGTAAAGTTAATGATTTAAAGAAATAATTTGCTTAAAAATGAAACTTATTTTACAACTCATTTACACATCCTCAAGTTGTTTCAGACCTGTATAAGTTTTTTTCTTCTACTGAACACAAAAGAAGATTTTTTGAACAATGCTGGTAACCAGACAGTTGATGGACCCCATTTACTTCCATAGTAGGAAAAAAAATACTATGGAAGTCAATCATGGGATCCATCAAATGTTTGGTTACTGACATTCTTCAAAATATCTTCTTTTGTGTTCAGCAGAAGAAAGAAATTCATACAGGTTTGAAACAACTTGAGGTTGAGTAAACGATGACAGAATATAAATTTTTAAGTGAACTATTCCTTTAATATTGACCCTTATTTCTTAAAAATGACTAAACATGATGCTCCTTTCCTAGTGCTTTCTGTGAACTTCTGCTATCTGTGACTTTTTATCAGTTCTATGAAGATCCTTCCATCACCAGAACTCACGATCACGCCACTAATGCCCCTATGAATTCATTCACCGGCTCGTTCTGCGCAATCATCTCACAATCGTCTGGAAACCATGATGGATGAAAGGAGAAAGAGAAGCAGGCAGTGAGGGCAGCGTGGTCACTTGCTGGTCAGAGAGCAATGACCACACTTCCCAGCGGGTTTACATGTACACACAATGTGTCTACGTACGGCATGTGCACGTATGCATTTGAACAAAGAGCTTCCTCAGCGCCAGCTTCCAAGAGAAATATGAACATACTTTTCCTGTTATAAATGTGTCTGTGTACCAGAGCATCTTTACTGTGTGTGTGTCGGTCAGAGAGCGATGACCACGGCCGCCTGCGCTCTCACAGGGGGGTTCATTACAGCGAGTGACAGGGCCTCCTCTAAAACGCCGTCTGAGGAATACACACTCTGCGTGGGACAAAATAAACACCCGGCTTCGAGTGGGGGCACCATAAATTATTTATATCACCGGCAGAACAGCAGAGACGCTCTTAATATCGCTACCTGCTCGTCTGGACGCGTAAAAGATGATTTATGTCTTATGGCCACATTAAATTTCACTGCAATTGGGCCTTGTGCCTTCTGGGGTCTGGGGAGACACAAAATGGTGGTTATAAACTGCTGCAGTTGTTCTCTGGAAACACGGAACGAAGTTGAAGCGGCCCAACGGACTCCTCTGGCTTTTGTTTATTTCTGCACAACATGCCTTGGTCAAGCTCTTTCAGTTCTGTCAGTCCTTCGTGATCTGTAGATGATACAGAGATGGCGTTATATTTTTGTTTAAATGTAAAGATGCATTGTAAAAAATCATGAAACCAGCTGATGTAGATCGACCTGCTTGTCATTTCAGTTCTGAGCATGAAAAACATTTGGAAATGTACGAATAGTGCTAAATGAGAACTGAATATATCAGGACAGCAGAACAGAAACGTTTCATTATAACATGCTATTTCTGAAATGGGAAGAGAAAGACACCAAACATCATGCCAGAATACTCAAACTATCTTAATATTTCATATCCCCATAAAAATGTCTGATTTTGTGAACCCTAGAGGCATGTTGAGTGGAAAAGAGACAGCATTAATCCCATGTTTATTTACATTTTGAGTGGAGGATTATGTTTATGGATGCATCTGAAATG
This sequence comes from Gila orcuttii, assembly GCA_026230005.1. Taxonomy (NCBI): domain Eukaryota; kingdom Metazoa; phylum Chordata; class Actinopteri; order Cypriniformes; family Leuciscidae; genus Gila; species Gila orcuttii. Next base: position 41,102,746 of record JAPDVR010000015.1, on the reverse strand, counting down.
CGCTTGGGCTTGTTTGAGCTTAGTATACACAATTTACACATTTACACAGAGACAGTGTGATATGCATCTTCAGTAACCAGTTGTTAAACTTGATTAACACATTTAATGGCAAGAATTTCACATTGAGTTATTTGCACAATCTTTCATAAATCTGTACATCATATAAAGTGATCGTATCTCTTCAGAAAACTTTTTTTGGGGATCTTCTTAGTTTTGGTTACCTGCACTTTCAATAGAGACACATAAACCTCTCAGGTTTCATTCAAAATATCTTAATTTGAGTTACAAAGATTAACCACAGTCTTATGGGTAAATGATAACAGAATTTCATTTTTGGGGGAACTATCCCTTTTAAGTGGCTTTTCCACATGAAGATGATTTAATATACAGCAACGGACACATCTTCCCAAGTTGAGACTAAAAATAATAAGGGATTTTGCCCATCAGCCACTAAAGTTGCAATGTGCATTTCAGGTGTAAATACGCAGGAATGGCAGCTTGAATTAAACTTCACAATGGACATTGTGCAGCAAAATGTCAAAAGCTCTTCCTAAAGCAGTCTACAGTTCAAAAAGAGTGGCAGAGACATGGCATTTTTTTAGTTGCCTTCATGTTTAAATGGATTATTATGAATATGTCTCATATGCATTAGAGAAGGGTGCCATTTTATAGCATGATTCTTGCTAGAAAAAAAATTAAAAAAGAAGATTGGTAAAACAAGTACATGGCTTTTAAATCTTCCCAAACGTTTTAAATCATAATAGCTCTTCGAACTAATGAAATCGCTCTGTGCCTTTTCTAATTTCCTGAAATTTGCCCTCATTACTCATTTTTAATGGAACATAATGGCCGCGGTTGGTGGCGAAGGGACCCGTTCTACCTCTCACGTCGACAAACAAAACTCGGAGAATAAAAAGGCTTTCCACTGAGATCAATGCTAGTGGAGGAGAGGAGAGACAGGTCTATTTCTTTTCCTCCATTGCTCGCTCTATCTCTTTCTTCTCCTCCTGTTTAAAGGAGCTCCCCAGCCGCCCCCGGTGACAAATGGGGGTGGTTGAGAAGTGGCCGTTTGGTGTCTGGCATCAGCGCAGTCACGGAAGAGCCTTCGAGTCTTTAGGGTGGGGAAGACAGGCCCTCGACCGCAACCAGCGGAGAGCGGGGTCCTCAGGGGGCCTGCCGGCGAAACGGACCCCCATAAATCAGTCTGTTTGAGCTGTGCTCACCATCCATCTCAGCCCTAACGTCCCAGAGGAGAGAGAGAGAGAGAGAGAGAGAGAGAGAGAGAGGCAGGCCAAAGAGGAACAGGGAGGTGTTTGGTGAGCAACCTAAATTCTCAACTTGCAGCATGTGTGTGTCTAAATGTGAGCATATAAGAGAGAAGCTAAACACTCACCGAGGACAATAAGGAGGATCTTCATGGATGTTTATGGATTTTCTTCTGTGGTAACAGAAATCACATTGATTTTAATCCTGTACACAATGAAATCAAGGCACATTATGCAGTAATGTTTTAAGCTGCTTTATTTGCATGACAAGTATTTTTGCATTCATATTACCAAAGTATTTAAGACCAAAATGAAAATTGTGCAAAGCAACGTAACAAATTTAGAAGAATATAATAAAGAATATAAAACATTTTAATTAAATTTAAGATAACTTAATTGGCTTTAGTAACAATATGTTGTTTAGCCAATTAGAAAGAGTTAGAAAAAGTAGTGTTTTGGAGAATTAAAAATGGCAGAGAAATTTGCATGACAGAAAATTATGTCAGAGGGTACAATCGAATTTGAGTGAATTTACAAAATACAATTTGATTCTACCTCTTACAGTTAAAAAAATATTTACAGTTGGTGGCGCTAGAAGGTTTGAGTTAGAGACTCTGTTTAGAATCAAATTTGTTATAAATTCAAATTGTTCAAATTTGTTATAGTGACAGTTTCATAATTTCATAACTTTACTGCAAGCAGTTCTATGGGCTGCCATAGACTCAAGAGCGGAATAATAATAATAAGAACACTAATGATTACAACATGTGCCTATGCACCTTCAGTGCTTTGCCCCTGATAACTATTTTCTATATGAATATATTTAAAAATTTAATTTATTCCTGTGATGAAAGCTGAATTTTCAGCATCATTACTCCAGTCTTCAGTGTCAAATATGATCCTTCTGAAATCATTCTAATATGGTGATTTGCTGCTCAAGAAACATTTCTGACTATACAATGTTGAAAACACTTCATATTTTTGTGGAATTTTTAATTTTTTCTCCACAGGTTTCTTTGATTGATAGAAAGTTCCAAAGAACAGCTTTTATTTGAAATAGAATATCTTGTAATATTATAAATGTTTTTACTGATCAATTTAATGCACCCTTGCTGAATAAAATTAATGAAAAAAAAAACACTTTTGAATGGTAGTGTGTACAGTCAGTGTGGATGAGACTAAATTTATGTACATTGATAAGTGTGATATAGTCATGCAAGGGACTGTGAGATGTTAGTGTGCGTGTATGTTGTGTCTCCCTGTGGCTGTGACCATATATATGGTGACTGATGTTCAAACACATTCTCAGAAACCCTGCAGATGCCGTAGGCTTTCAATATTACCGATGGCAACACGTCTTCAAAAGACACCAGATGCTTGCACAGGCCAATACAGCTCACACACACACACACACACACACACGAAAAGCTCCCTCATGCACCACACTCACAAATAAAGGTTCTTTATTGCCATTCAGGGTTCCATGAAGGAAAAGTTTTAGTGAAAGTTACAGTGTTACAAGTTACAGTGTTAGAGTTACAGTGTAGAAAAAAAACATTGTTCTGTTTAGAACAAAAAGGCTCTTTCAATGAAAGGCTCTTTGGGGAACCAAAATGGTTCTTCTGTGGCATCAATGCAAGCAAAAAAAAACAAAAAACTTCAGAACCTTTATTTTTTTAAATATCCCATAAGAAGACATGAGGAGAAAAGATTTCCAAATGCAATTTCTGCATTGGATTCAGGTGGTTACGCAAATTCAGTGTTGACCAACAAAAAGCTGCTTGGGTTGAAAGTGATATCTGTCCAAGTCGTGCTCCACACTATTGACAATGGACTTTTTCCCCATCAAAATTTTACTTAAATCGCTAATATCACCACACCACCGACAAAGTTTTGGATGGTGAAAAGAACCAGTTTTTCACTAGAGAGTTCACCAGACTCACACGGTGATGCACATGACCCCAATGCAAGACCTCAGATCTGAGATGGTGGACACAGCAACAAACATTCTGCCACAGTCCCAACATTAAAAAACACCAGCGAGGGAGAGCAGTGTCTGCATGAAAGAGCAAAAGAGAGAGCGCTGGAGAGAAAAAGAGAGATTTCAAGAAGTTGCCATTACATTCCCTGTCTCCCATGGTTGTGAATTTTGTATGCGGCGTTGAGACGCCATAGAAATGTCGCTCCCCAGAGTCGCAAATGTGCCAAAAGCAAGCCAGTAAATAACAGTCTCCATTCTTCAAATGAATGCTAATTTCATACTGTATCTCTCTCTCCCTCGCTCTCCTCAACTTTGTTCACATATTGATGTGCTCTGAAATCAACTTCAAATGGCGCCAGCAATATCGCTGAGAAAGGGATCCCTGATTCTTCTTCGTGTCCTTTTTTTCTTTCTCGGCGATGCCCCGAATGGCGGTTTCATTAGCTTGCCGCTAATTAGCCTCCTTCTGCTGATTTGCAAGTCGATGCCGGTGGCTGCAGGACAGGCATCTTTGAGGCTCTCGCCCCTCTGATCTTGGGGGTCCTCCAGTCCCCCCTCCCGTCCGCCGAGTGCCCAGCCTTCTCCACAATTAGTACTAAAGAAATTCATGTTCCTTTTCACAGATGCATTATTCATATTGTCTCTGAACGTAAATAAATCATCCCGATCTAGAGGGCTGAGCTCAACCTATCCCTTTCCTTTGCTACCGCGAGCCTCTGTCGACTTTGGTCAAGTGACCTTCGCCCATTTCCTTCTCAAACGCCTTCACGGCTAGGTCAGTGGACCAATTTAGTGCCTCGAAACACCAACACAGAGCTCCTGATAGATGTCTAGCTACTTAAACCAATAATTATCTGATTACTTTTGGTAAATATGAGCGCTAACAAAGCTGTGATTTCTCGAGGCCATCAGAGTTTAAGTAATCCGAATGAGAGCAGCGTTGCGTCTTATCTGTCCGTGATTTCTCTTCTCTGCCGTTGATCAAGCATTTCTGGGAGAAGCGCTAACTGGACAGACACGCTGCAGTCATTTCAATGATTTAGTAGCTTCACTTTGTGCTATTATTCATTGGTCTGAAGGGAGGCCAGGTTCGGCCGAGAGGCCTGCATGTTTTATAACCACTGGAGGGCAAAGCTTTCCACCACAGCCCTGCACTTCTGTTAGGGGAGACCAGACTCTTTCACACATGGAGATGTGCTGTAAACACAAACTGAGATGGTTTTATTCACACATACACACACCAGTGTGGAGGACGTGGAGACCAAAAAGCTGTTTGGACTGACGCTTCTTGACTGTGCCTCATAGTTGATGCTGAGTCCTCCCTTTGTCCACCAGAAATAACACTATTTGTTGTGTCCGAGAGTGTTTTACAGTGCACCAGGCTGGAAACCCTGCTGAAAAAGAAAACAGGTGGTTAACTGGTGTCCCAGTCTGGTTGGTCTGTTTTGTTGGGGTTTGTTTTACAGAGACCAGATAGCTGAACAGCTCAACCAGGCAAGGAAACTAAGAGGTTGCTCGAAATTGCTGGTGAGCACACAGGAGTACCAGGGTCATGCACAACTCACAATTGAAGAATTGGCTCCCATTCAATTAAATTGTGTGAATTTGAAGTGAACTGGCTACAATAAATATAAGGAAATGCATAATATGCATAATATGCATTTGAAAAATGCATATTTCTGTCTGTCTGTCTCTTTCTGTCTACCTATCTATATCTGTCTATCTATCTTTCTGTCTGTCTATCTACCTATCTATATCTGTCTGTCTGTCTATATCTTTATGTCTGTCTGTCTGTCTATCCTTCTTTCTCTCTGCAGATCCATCCATCCATCTATCTATCCATCCACAGTATGTACAATTTTTTAAACTTTTCTAGACTTTCAAACAAGGCGTTGTCATGTTTGTCTTATCTAACTTTGCTTTTCTTGTTAAAAAAATAGTTATATGAATTTCTTTAAATTTCAATGCAGATTAATTCTGCTTCTTTGCATTCAAATTGCAATTTGCAATACAATTCAAATTCAGAAACTGAATTGGAAATTAAAAGGCATTCGATTCAACTTGGCACAAGCCCTATGCTGTCATGTTGACATTAGGGGTCTCAAAGCACTGTGAGAAAACTAATACATACCTTTTTAAAATGGTCTTTTTTAACCAAATGTCTTGGCTGGTTCTGGTATCTGTGAACAAGTCCCTGTCAGAAAGAATGCAAGGGTGATAACAGGTAAAGCAATTACCCCGCAGACGTACAATTTCTCCCTGCGACAATGACCGTTGAATCCCGCTCCCCCTTCAGCGGTCTGTTTGTGGAGAGTGCTATTAGGGACTTTCTATGGACTCATTTGGAGCAACAAATAAGCAAATATGAATATGGGGCTTCATTTTTCTATCCAATTAGAGCAGATATCGGGCATTTACTACGTTTCGACGAATTCTAGGTTCTATTTCGGTTTCCATAACTGCTCTTCAGAGAGAGACCAATGGCACCATTTTGGGTGATTTGTTGCACAGATTGACTATGTCTTTGTGCAGGACGGGGGCTTTGACTCATTGAGTCAGGGGTGACGGGAATGGGGCACCCCGTGGTTTTAGCAAGCCTGCTGAATTGCTAATGAAAGAGGAGGGGGCGAAACTGACGAGGGAAACCAGAGAGCAGGACCGAGACAGGCACCTCATCTGAATCATTTAGGCCAGGCCCAATTATAGATCTGATCCGTTAGAGAGAAGGGAAACAGGCCATTTTTAAAGGCAACACAAATCAATGAGAGCTGACAGTAATCTGTTTGACAGAAAGACCTGTAAGCGGTTTGAGGGTCATTACCTCTCCGTCGCCCAATGCATTACGGCGATGAAACGCATAATGGAAACACAAAACAGTGGGAGGCTGCGTGCCATCTGCATCGCGGCTGATGACTGCTTGTTTGTTAGCCCTAAAGCGAGCGGGTATCTTGATTTTATGAATTTCCTTCTCGTAAACTGCTGAGGTTAGCGCCCTAGCCCACCTTGACCCGCCTCTCACCCCGATATTATGTTATTGCACTTTACTCTCCCCCTTGTTTGAGTCTCCAGCTAATACGCAGCCATTGATAATCATTTGCAGGAGTTTGTGAAAGTTCAGCTCTGAGAGCTGTCAAAGTTCACAAAGCAGCCTGACTGCTTGGAGGGAGAGTGAGGTGGTAGGATATCGATTCCTGTTGAATCACACACACACACACACAAGAATTCATAACGCAGCCTGTTATGGATCTCTGAGCTGCCAAAATCAGCAATTGTCAGTAAACACTATTAGCATAGATTTGGGCATCGCATTCCCTCCCGGCTCAACTAAATACTGCGGCCCATAAGCCCATCTGTAGTGGCCTGAATCCTGGATCAGGGGATGGTGGAGGTTCTTCTCAGAACCCAACCCAAGGGAGAACGGGCAGGGGAGGCCTGGCTCGGCCAGCGCTTGGCTGGTTGTGTTCAGCAGCAGTATTATTCCCCCTCCGCTCCTGGTCGCCATCTGCCACGGCGCTGGTGTGAGGAGTGTCAGGAGCGATGTGGGCTCATGCGAGGCAGCTGGAGTGATGGCGGCCCGTGTATCGGCAGGGGAGTACATCGATTTCATGTCGGCACGTTTTTACATCTCATAACACAGACCTCGTTCGCACCTATACTCATTGGAAGCCTTGCGTCTATTGTGTCGATTCGCGGTTGGAGAGTATCAGTTCTGATGCTAAAACCAGCTTAAGCGATGGCACGGCGTGAAGAGAAGATCTCAGTACCCGCGGGACCTAATTAAGAAGACTTAAAAAGTATCTATATTACTATTAGGCATTGATTTACATTGGAGAACTTTGACTTCTTTGGAATATTTGACCATGTTGGACCTTATTCTTGTGAAAATGAACAAATATAGCAAGGTTGTATATAAGTTGTGTATTTTACAACAGCGAGTTGAAAAAAAAAGAAACCAAAAAAGGCCAATGCAAACCTGAAAACTATATGCAAATAAAAATTCCTCACAAAAAAATAACAGATGGTTACTAGGTTAGTTTAGATAATAGACTGAGAAAGGTCATAACCTTATGAAAAAAAGACGCCTTTTATGCTTCATGAAAACAAAAAAGGGTAACACTTTCGTTAACATAAGTTAACTACATTAGTTTACATGAACAAAGAAAAATACTTCTAAAGCATTAGTCAATGTTAATTTGATCATTTACAAATACATAATTAAAACAAAACGTTGTACGTGTTATTATTTAATGGGCCTGTGCTGACAATTAACTTTTTATTGTATTTATATTTCGTAAAAATGGATGTATTCTTACAACGTTAAAGATTAATAAACACTATTACAAATGTATTGCCCATTGTTAATTATTTTAGTTAATGCATTAACTAAGGTTAACTAACAGGACATTATTGTAAAGGGTTACCGAAAACCTGTGACCAACCAGACCACCAGTTTCCTACTCGGACGTGAGATTTGAGTGTCTGCATCAGAGATACAATGAGGAAAAACTGTGAAAAAGTCATGTGAAAGATAATACGAAACTTGTGATTCATTAAATTTTACTCTACAATTTTATGCAAAGTAAAGCGGTTGACAACAAGGAAACCCACCGTTAGTTTTTTTCCTGCCTGGCGCTCTTTTGAAGTGCAATAGTGCAATCTTGCATCGTTTGCTGTAAAATAGAATCCCATTTGCCCTTTGTCAGCACAAAACACTTGGATATGAAGGTTTCACTACTGAGTAAGCAGTGAATCTCAGCGCAGCCCCCTGAGACACAGGAAACACACAAAGGTCCCTTCCTCTCGCCGATCCTTTATCAGCACCCCAGTTGCCACACAATCACTTTAGGACTCATCAATTATTCAAACCCTACATGAGCGAGGGCATCGGCAGACAACAGCAAAAGTGTGTTTACAGACCAAAGACAAAACATGGCATGAGATTTTTGGCTTGGCTGTGGCCTCCTAAAATGATCCCCTGCAGAATCATAAGCCTGCGGTTAAATGCATGCATTACTACTACTATTATATCTGCCTTTCATTCATTACCAGCTGTTACATTCATAAATCTATTTCTCGGCTATTTAAATAAATATATAACAATACAGAACAATACACTGAGCGGATTCAAATCCATCCATTTAAAGACTTATTTGGCACAAATATTTTGCATCGTACAGAAGATTTTGCATGACTAATGAATCTCCTTAGGATCTTTTGCACGATATACAGCACTCCGTATTCCTGCTTGATTCTTTTCATATTTCTCTTCCATTTCCTATTTTGTACCCTGACTTTATTATTAATATGTTTATACTGAATTTTATGTCTTTTTATAAACATCTCAAATGGTTCTGTTTCTTCATTTCCAGATGCTCTGATGTAACCTTGAATAAAAAAAACAGAACAAAACAATAATATAAGACTGAAAGAAAAGAAATAGCTTGAATAAACCTTATATACCACATCATGTGCACAAGTGACTTGTGGAATGACAAAGGCAACTGTTTCAGGCCTGCTCACAAAATGTGCTCTACTATTGTGTTTTTCATTGTAGCTGACACACCAGCTGAAACATCGCTTTATAACGTTTTACTTGTCCTTCTGTTAACGTTCACATTACCTTGAAAACGGTGTAAATTGATGTGACAATTAGACCAGTGTTTTGCTGTACCCAAAGGATGGCCAGCATATATAATGAGCAGGTTTTAGGATGAGTTTCAGCAGAAGTTGTCACAGTATGCAGAATGGTCTAATTATCTCTCGTATGCCCGGCTGCAGGTGTGTGATGGCTGGTTAATAGGGTCTGTTAGTGATCTTGCTGCCGTGGGTTTTGTGGGCTTTCGGGTCACTAAAGTGACGCAGAAGATGCACGCCTATGTTCTGCGTAATTGCTCACCTGTCTTCAACAACACAAGCCACACTTGCCACTAAAATCCATTCCTACAAGTCACATGCAAAGGATGTTAAACGTTCCAGAAGGTTATGCTAGTAAATCTAGGACTGTTGGTCATCAATCTTAGAATAATGACTATTATTTAAAGAATTGTTGTTATACAGTAAAAAGTTTGTTTTGCATCTACTAAACCTGGTCTCTATACAAATACATGATATTCCCACCTCCATCAATGTGTTGAGACAGTCATACACAGATCAACAGCGCCATCTCCTGGACAATAACAGAAGATTTTCTGAAGACACTTCAGAGAGATAAAAGAAAAGAAAAGAGAAGATTACATGGATGCTCAGTCTTACTCTTCAACCTGCAAAGTTTACTTGAAACTAAAATAATTATATTAATGTATATTAAACCAATACTGCATGAAATAAGGCTTGCTTTTTTATAGATTGTATTTTGAATATTAGTGTATACTATCTTGTATAACTGCACTGGCAGATTGTATCACTTGTTGTGTGTAAAGTTGACATGTGGGGTGGAGGGGGGAAGCCAGTGCAGTAAAACAAAATACACTTATATTCACTTATACGTGAAACATAAACATCCTTAAAACAAGATACATTTAAAGCCCCATGAAATCAGACATGAATTGTTTAGGCTTCTAATATGAATATGTCAGCCTTAAGCCCAATTTATGGGCAATTCTTAGACTATGGGCACTTTCATGTCCTTTGATCATATTTTATAAAAAAACATTTAATTTAGAAAAATTCACACTTTCATATTTAACTTTACAATAAAAGTACTTTTGAAACTTTTTACCGATAGTCTACGATGATTTTTTCACCTTTTTAAACATCATTATAGATGCAAATATTGCTGTTTTGTGCTTGTCCCACACCCAGACTTCTGATCTTCAATAATGAAAAAGAAGTGTAAAAAAATGATTTATCTATTTTATTTTAATATGACTGTATACAGTATCAGTAAAATAATCAAAACATAATTGTGGTATTTAAAGTCAGACAACTATTAATGTGATTTTATATACAAAATATAGTTGTCCCACAGTATTGCCGTCATTTCCACCACAACGCTGTAATGTCCCTTTTAAAAGGCTTTTTTGAAAGATTGTCCGGGTAGTTTCTATGGAGATGAACAATGACATCACAGCACATGTCTGCCATGGAGGAGATTTTTAATTTCTTCACCAACTTGGAGAAGAAAACTCAAGGTAAATATTGCTTGAAATGAAAATATTTTTATCGTCTGTCATTTCCAAACATGGCGTAACATCAATTGAGTTTGTAAATAAATAGATTTTTTAACATACATGGATGTATTTTGCATGCATGCAATGCTAGCTACCAATTCATAGCTAATCTGTAATACTAGCTTGGATTTTTTTTACAAAACACTGCAGGATTATCATTTCCACCACTGTCATTTCCAACACATTCCTTCTTGGGTGGAAATGACAAAGGTGAGGTGGAAATGACATTTATGCTTACAAGGTGCAATTCATAGATTGTGTGGCTACATATGTATATTTTATTTATTGAAATGTACAATGCTAATGTATTTATTCAAATATATATTTGTTGAAATGCCTTTTCATCTATTTTTAAGATGCCGTGGAAGTCAACTGCAGAAAGGTCTCAGTCCTATACCAAAACAGAACCAAACAAACTAATGACTAATGAGATTAATGATTTGTTAAATGGAATTGTCTGTTTCAGAAAGTTTCAAATAAATGTCTTCTGTTTTTCTACATGGACGTCCATTCATTGTCATTTCCACAACACCCAGTCATTTCCACCCCCTCATAACTTTTTAAAAAATATTTACAAAATTCTAATCACTCATTAAAAATGTCTGCATAGTTTATGGGATAATGGTCCACTTAATGTAATAACACAAGTAGTTATTTTTCTTAAATGTATCTAACCAATCCAATATTATATTTCAGGTTGTGGTGGATGTAAGATTTGTGTTTGGGCCTCATGACAATTAATTTACTTAATCCACAAATCTATGGTAATTGCAATATAGGTATAAACTGGTAATACTATGTGTGAAAGTGGTCTTACACTGTTAAGAAATGATCTATATCATAATATTTTAAAATAATAATCAAATATTTACATGTGATGGAAATGACATTTGTTCAGTGCGGATCGGAAAATATGTCAAAAAACACCAATTTGTCTTATAATGTCAGTGCGTTCTCTTATGGATCATTAAACTAGACTAGTTATACTTAACTGTTAGACTGTGACAATTTTGATTTGAGCACTTTTTTCCCCCTCAAGTTCACAAGGCCAAAAGTGCCCGTAGTTGAAGAACCACCCTTATACTTCTGCGTCGAACTCAAGCCGTAGCTACGTCGTAGGCTGTGTGTAGCGCGCGTACCTTTCGGCGTACCCTGATGTGCACCTCTCCAAAAATGTAACAACGCGTAAATTCTACGCGGACGCAAGCGCTGTGATTGGTCTGCTAGAACCCCTCCCTCGGGTTTCACATGCTCCCTCTGCATGTATAATTGCGCGTCAACGCGAACAACGATGCAGAAGTATAAATGAAAACCAACGCGTAGTGTATAGCGTAGAGGCTCCAGCGTAGGTCCGACGCAGAAATACTATAAATCAGCCTTTACTGTTATCTGTAAGGTAGGCCTAGTGTGTTCTAAAACAATGACAAAATTCGCATTTAGAAGATATAAGTGTTCAAAACTCACAGTCCTCACTTCCGCCAATATGACCAATGATTCTGATGACATCACGCTGCACTTCAGCTTCTCATCAGATTTTCTGTCCAATCAAATGCTCTCTAGAATCTGAAGCCCCGCCCCCTTATATTATAAATAGACGCTGAAGTTACAGCTATAATCGGTCACTTGTTTACACATTTACTATTTTCTACATGGTGAATGGCACATAGTGCACTATATAGGGGATAGGGAATGATTCAGACAATGTAAACATGCTTTCATTGGGGCAAATTAAAGGGTTAGTTCACCCAAAAATGAAAATTATGTCATTAATGACTCACCCTCATGTCGTCCCAAGCCCGTAAGACCTCCGTTCATCTTTGGAACACAGTTTAAGATATTTTAGATTTAGTCCGAGAGCTTTTTGTCCCTCCATTGAAAATGTACGTACGGCACACACTCTTTGTCCAGAATGGAAATAAAGACATCATCAAAGTAGTCCATGTGACATCAGTGGGTTAGTTAGAATGTTTGGAAGCATCGAAAATACATTTTGGTCCAAACATAACAAAAACTACGACTTTATTCAGCATTGTATTGTCTTCCGGTTCTGTTGTTGATCCGCGTTCACGATTCCGCAGTGACCCTGCTGACGTAAGACGCTGATGACGTGTTATCTGGAGATTAGGACATCCGCGACATGCACACCTACGCACCATTTTAAAAAAAAATATAGCAATACAAAAATACAAACAATGTAGAATAGCTTGAATACAGCGCCCGTCTCCCTCAAACTGTAAACGAAGCTCGGGCGCACCAGATAACACGTCATCAGCGTCTTACGTCAGCAGGGTCACTGCGGAATCGTGAACGCGGATCAACAACAGAACCGGAAGACAATACAATGCTGAATAAAGTCGTAGTTTTTGTTATGTTTGGACCAAAATGTATTTTCGATGCTTCCAAACATTCTAACTAACCCACTGATGTCACATGGACTACTTTGATGATGTCTTTATTTCCATTCTGGACAAAGAGTGTGTGCCGTACGTACATTTTCAATGGAGGGACAAAAAGCTCTCGGACTAAATCTAAAATATCTTAAACTGTGTTCCAAAGATGAACGGAGGTCTTACGGGCTTGGGACGACATGAGGGTGAGTCATTAATGACATAATTTTCATTTTTGGGTGAACTAACCCTTTAAGTCTGGTTTCACGCTAGTGTCACACGAACCGCCGCAGATCCGGTACAGGGACACGTTACAGAGTGGATCATATAGCGAGTCAACCAGACAACAAAACGTATCGGACCCATTTGAATGCTGCACATAATGCTGTATTTTAAAGCGATGCGGAAGAGATTAGTAGGAGGAACGGTTATAGAAATGGAGGAAACTGCAGCTTTATCGAGCTCAAGGGCTCTGGCCGAGCTGTGATATAAACAAAACGCTATCGGCTATTAAAAAAAAAAAAAAAGGAGCGGACCTGTTCCATATGTCCTGCCCTGACTCCCTGTTTCAGTGGAAGTTACATCAACACATTGAAATGCTGTGCATTTCAATGCACTTCGCTGGGCCTTTATGTGTTGAGCAAACTGCATAATATATTAAAAGGGCTATATGTAGAATTCAGAACCCATGTTATTAGTGACACTGGTGGCCGTTGAGTGAACTGCAGACAGCAACTTATTGCGTACACACATAGCCTTGGGAAGGTTACTTTAAAAATGTATTCCTTTACAGTTACAAATTACTTCATTATTCAGTAATGTAATCCAAGTACCACAATATGAAAGTAATGTAATCTGATTCATTTTTGATTACTTCAAGGTCACATTTATAAATAAAGTCAAGCAAGAAGAAATATTTTTTTTAAAAAGTTTTATTTATTAAGAATTTGGTCCGGTGTAAAATATTTGCAAAATATAAACTATTTAAGAAAATGTCATATAGCTGTAAGTAACTATGTTGTAGCTAAATGCTCAGTTAATATGAAACCAGAATTTACACAACAGAAATGTTTCTTTAACAGGAAAATAGAAAATACAAATTCTTTTTTTCCCTCAAGCAAATATAATAAAACAGATTTTTTACACAACAGAAATGTTTCTGCAACAAGAAGAATACACAGATTCAGAAACAGAATACAGATTCATTTTTCCCAAGCAAGTATAATAATAATAATAATAATACGCAGTAACAATGCTCTGCTGTGTTGTAGCTAAATATACCGCTAATATGACACCAGAATTTGTACGCAACAGAAATATTTCTTCAACAGGAAAATAGAGGATGCAAATTCATTTTTTTCTCAAGCAAATATATCTATCTAAAAAAATGCCTTATAGCTGTAACTGTTTAAAAATTTCTTTGCAAATATAAAACTAGAATTTTTACACAACATCAAACAACTAAAAGTATAGGATTCCAAATTACTGCAAAGTTTAATCTATTAAAAATTGCAGTTAGTCTTTTGGCAGCATTTGGCATACGTAATGAAAGACAAAATGTGCATTCAAACTGTTCATTCAGTTTGGGCAAAACCTTCTGTTGTAACAGAGGAGGAGGACTTGACAATTCTCGACACTAACAATATTTGTAGATCTCATTACAAGACTAATTAAAACCAATGTAACGTTACTATTGAAATTGATTTCTAGACATAGTAATGTTATTTTTTTTTTCACACACATGTCCCACCCACTTTTTAAAACAAACTTACACCACTGGAATGAACTGTCTCCATTTGAGGATATCCTCCATATCCTTTTTCAATTACAAGGTCAATATTGATTTTCACTAACGACAAAACAACAAATTATCCCTGAATTTATATGGAACTAAGCTTTAGAAGCTTTCCATCTTTATTCTCCTCCCCGTTACGTTGCATTCGGAGGTCGACTATTTTTGACTGACAAATACCGGCGTCCGGAAACAACAATAGCTACAGTGAGTTGTTCAAAACCTTTCTTTTTAGTGAACTCTGTGTACACAAACAATGTTCTCAATGCTCGAGTTCATGTGTAGAGGCCCTGGTGATACTTCGAGCAAATTTTCATGTTGTGTCGAACCATCTTGCTGTTTTAAAATAGCAATTTTGATGCTATCATAGTAGTGCCCCTAGCACTCTCATTCAAATTGACTGAAAACGAAAATACGGTCAATCTTAAAAGTGGCGTTTCCATCCTAATTATGCTTTTAAATGAAAGTTTGACTCGGGTAGATTCCCAAAAAGACTTTATGTCGCATTTTGGCGAGAGTATACGATTTAAGTTGTTTGTCATGGTTGTAAAAAACAATGGCTATCTGAACATCTTTGCAAGCGCAAACCAGTACAAAAGTAATCAATAAATTATCGGGGAGGGTCATGCCTTTTTTCACAATCATTTTGGAGGGTCATGGAAAAATGTATTGCTGGCGAAGGGAGGGTCAAGTCTATTTTAACTATAGATCTCCTCCGGTAGCCCCTTAAATTAAAAACGAACAGTCCCTTACACTTTATTTTAGGGTGTCATACGGGGTATATATTTAAATACTGACTGAGTAATAATAATTAACAACATGTACTTACTTTAGGGTTAGGGTAGGATTAAATTTTGGTTGTGGGTTAATTGCATGTAATACAAGTTGGCCTAGAACAGGTCAGAGGGGAAAGTGTTCACATGACGCAAGATGGAAATTACTTGATTTCATGAGGGTGACTGCACCTCTTTCCCATCAATGAATACACGCACACCGATAAAGAACGCTCGTTTTCCTTCCTTCCTTGCAGCTTCAACCAACGGCCACCTCTTCATCCTCAACGACTTGTCTGCTTGAGATAAATCTTCTGTGAATGACTCCTTAGATATTCAGAGTGCTTGGCCTGCCTAAAAACACATCTCTTTGGCCTAGCATATACATAACACATTATAGACTTCTATCATTCAATGTTAGGCTGCATAGTTTAGATCAGCCGGGACCGGGAACACTTCCCATAAATCCTGATGTAATATTAGTCTCTCTGTTTATCCCGAGGTTTACCGCAGTCCGCTGGATCCAGATCTGATGAAGAACCTGACCCTGGACACGACGACAACGCAGTCCTGAAGTGTCAACTAGTCTCTCCCCGGTGAAGGCCTCCTTCCCTTTACCTCTGTACAGATAAACCGTTGTCGGGATAATTCCGGTTTGCGTGGCTACGCAGACGCGACAAAAATGTATGTATTATAAGTTTTTAAAGCCAGACAAGTAGTTTGTTGAGGGATGATTTGTGAAGGACTACACACCTGCGCACATATATATTCAAACGGTGATACCTATATCGACTGAACACGTGATGCGCATGTGCTCGCCCTCTGCGTTTTCACGAGTTTGCGGTTTTGAGGTTTGAGCAGAGAAAACGAATAATTGTTTTCACCTTCAAACCTATTTCAGGGAGTGCGTTCTCGAGACACCAGGCACTGTTTTGTCCGGATGGGCGGCCGGAGCGCGTTAGGGTTTTTTTCTGTTAGAACAGTGTCATGTTAGCGGCCCCTAAGTTAATAACTAATGATCTTCGCAATGTAAGTGAATCAAGACTATCTTTAGCTGGACAATAACTTTGTCCTAGAGCTGTGGTAAAGCCTAAACAATCTGTTAAGGTAATTTCTATTATCACTGTAAAGCTGCTTTGAATCTATACTGTTAAAAGCACTTTATAAATGAAGGTGACTTGACTACTTGCCTCACAGCTGAGGATGCAGGAAGACTTTAAGATGTGTGATGATCAGCACTGACAGGTTACCCCATCATCTTCATGATCTAAAAATCAAAGACTCATTTGCTGAGTTTAAACAAAGTTCTATGATAAAATGAATGACATGTTTATGACTTAGGTCAGAATCAGGTAATCGCAATCATTTAAACACAGAGAACGAGTGATCGACTATTTTATCTGTGCACTGTTCGGTGGCGTTCAATCACGTCGTTCAACAACTGCATATAGTATTGTGGACTAATGTAAAGTAGTACACCAGCATGGCACCTCTGGTTGAGCATTCATTTACAACAATGACATATTAAATGTGTACTTACTTCTTTAACCAGAATAAGTCTCTCTTTATGACACGTGCCTCGCCCATGGGTGGCACTGAATACCTTCCAACTGACTGCAACCTGGCATTCAGATCTGCCTCCATTTAGTTAAGTTTGCCTAACTTCCTACAATTCAATACATTTGTGAAGGACAAAATCAAGTCCTGCCCTACATTTTCTTTGTTTCATTTCAGATGCCGTTTCACTCAGATATGGGTCACAATTGGGAAGAAAAACAATTGCAACTTTAGTTTCATGCTGCCTTTAAGCTTAACTATTTGTGTTCTACCTATCGGCATTAAGCACAGGCTGTTAAATGAGTGCATTGTTTAACATGGTTTGAAAGCACAGGGAGTATTGTGGTTTAGTTTTCACATGCTGTACTGTTTTCACATGGCACACTCAACACCTTTTCTTTTCTTTTTATTATAACACAGAAGGCTTCATTCATCTCTCTGGTCACATATCACTGAATCACAAAGAAGTTAAAGGAATAGTTTACTTAGAAGTGAAAAAGAAAAAAAATGTCCTTACCCTCATGATTCCCCTCAAACTCACACAGCCATTTTGATAAATGTTCCGTTGCTGGTCGCTCTTTACAATGCAGTGACAAAAATGTGTTTTGAAGATCGATTCACAAATGTAAACCACACGAAGTCGAAATCTTTCCACACTTGTTTTGGTCAACAAAAAAACAATGACACAGAAAAGGAAACCATATAAGACATACAACCCCATTTCCAGAAAAGTTGGGACACTTTTAAAAATGCAATGAACCAAGAATCTGATTTGTTAATTCTCTTGAACCTTTATTTAACCGACAAAAATACAAAGAGAAACTTCCAATGTTTCCAGTGGCCAACTGAATTGTATTTTGTAAATATAAACACATTGTGATGGTGCAACACACTGTGAAGGTGTTAAGGTTCAGGTGAAGGTTGGGACAGAGGCAAAATAAAAGTGAAAAGATTACAGAATATCCAAGTTAAACTATTTTGAAATGGTCCACAAAAAAAGCAGGTGAATTGGTCATAGGTAAGGGGATACACTAAAGACTCAGTCTTTGCAAGCACAAGCTCTGTTAAGCTATACATCAGTTAAATGCAAAGATGCCCGCAAGTTCTCTGGGCCTGATCTCATCTCAGATGATCCAAAACACAGTGAAAATGTGTGCTGTGGTTAGTGATGGCAATTTCAAAACACTGCTTCATGAAGCTTCGAAACCTTTACGAATCTTTTGTTCTGAATCAATGGTTCGGAGCGTGTATGAAACTGCCAGAGTCACGTGATTTCAGTAAACAAGGCTTCATTACGTCATAAGTGTTTCGAAACTTTTAGAAATTTCAATGGTTCACCGCTGGGGGAAAATCTCTGTCAGTGTCAACACATGAAGGATTCACTGAGAACCATGAACAATGGTTCATGTCTCTGGGTTTTACCTGATCTCTGATCAGTTTTATACATTTGTAGATGTTTTAATTAGACTAATTTAATTAAATTAGTATAATTAAAATGAATAATGGTAGTAATTGTATTTTATTGGCCTTGTAGCGACAATGACTTTTGTAGGGAAATTATTAACTCAAAGGGGGAATAATATTCATGAGATGATGATGAATATGCATATCGTATACATAAATTACATTATCCCAAATAGGGAATAGGTTAAACCTCACCGTATATAAATCATTAACACGATTGCTCGTATTAATTATTAATATAGGTCGGTAAAATCAGATAAATTATCAGGGTAAATTTTCATGTGATTCAAATTAAGTTTATCATGCACTCGTTCGTTTACCAGC
Organism: Gila orcuttii; assembly: GCA_026230005.1. NCBI lineage: Eukaryota > Metazoa > Chordata > Actinopteri > Cypriniformes > Leuciscidae > Gila > Gila orcuttii. Next base: position 41,084,034 of record JAPDVR010000015.1, on the reverse strand, counting down.
CTGTAAACATCAAAAATACCCTTCCTGTGGCCACAAGAAATGATATTTTCGTGTAAGGCACTTTAGATATTTTAATATAAATCAAGTAGAGCTTTGTAACGTAAGATCGGCATTTTCAGGGACTTCAAGTTTATAGAACAATGAGACAATTTCAATTCAAAAGATTATAGAGTTTAATAAAACAAGACTAAAGATTACATAAACTACTTAAATCATGCAGGAGTAAATATGCATAGCAAAAACAAACAATTACAAAGAAACAGAAAATGATTGCAATACGAAATATTGGAGAGAGAAAGTTAGAGGGTGAGAGAGAGAGAGAGAAATCTCAGGACAGAACAGTTCAAACAGTTACTTCAAAATGAGACCCAAAGGCTTTTTAGGAAGTTCTAGACAACCTTAAAAACAGCATTCCATTTTAGATTATACTTGCATTGATATGGCCCCTTTTGTGCAGCTGGTTTGAAAAGAAACGTAGACTGAATGTCCGGAGTTTCGTTCGGACGGAGGTAGATGTTGCGATCTCTTCAGCTCGTATGACAGATGCTTAATCTTAAATTCGTTTAGTTCGTGAGTGCACGTGAAAACTATCAACTGAGGTAGATAAACGGAAAGAAAAACTTAATTAAAACGAAATTTAGAAAGCAAACGAAGAGCTCCGGTTGGAGTTCTTGTTGAAGAAGGGAACCTCTCTCTGGCGTAGGACTGCACAGAACAGAAGTGGCGCTTCATGTTTAAAGGGAGCAGTGGCACGCCTTTCTCATGTGCCCGATCCAATCGTTTGGGAGGAGGCGTGGCGGCACACTTCGTTCCGGTCGATGTACAGAGGAGACCGAACTGAATCACTAAACATTTCTAGTCTAGTATTAATAAAAGAATGCATCATGTTGCGCTTTGGGTTAAGTATTCAATACCATTGAATGTCTTGGATCATAACAATACCACACACGGTACTTCAGTGTGCTAGTAAGATAAAGATACATGATTATTCTTGATTAAACGCATATCACATATCCTAAAGCTGATGGTTGTAGCAATGAAAATCACATGGGAATAGTGCAACACAACAAGAAACATTTTATACAAATATCGAAACATTTACAAGGTATTTTGTCTCACACGTGGTCAAAATGAGTGTTTTCTGTGTGTGTGTTTGTGGATGTATGTGTGTGCGTGTGTGTATAAGTTCATCCCGCGGTTGGCGGGTGGTGAACTTTTGCTCATCCCCTGCAGGGGGGGAGGGGGGGGGGGTTCTATATGTATGTGCGTATTTGAATGGACAATGTTCGAAGTGACAATGTTCGTCTTGTTATCGAAGGGAAACCCTGGGGAGTTAACACACGGGATCTCTAGTTAGAGCGGCGCCTTTTGGTCACATGTCGGTAAAACCGGACACCGCTTTGTGTATTCACTAGTAATTTAATTAAATGGCAGCCACTCATTTGCTGGTGTCCCGATCAGAGAACAGTGGAGCTATGTTTGTAGATTAGAAACCAGTAATTTAATAGAAATGGCAGAACTGGCCATCTGCTTGCGGTTACAGCCTGTTTAGCTGAGCCATTCATAGAACAAACAAAACAAACCCTGACAATTGATAAAACTGTCACAGTGTCTGGTTGTGTTCCCTTGTCTATCATTAGAGGTCCTCGTTCTCACGGTGTCCTTCACATTTGACTTCAATTCCCAGCATTCTGTCTGTCACTGTCACTCATCAGTTCATTGCACTCAGCTGTTCTGTGTTAGTCTTGTTAAATATGTGTATATAACCCAGTCTGTTTCAGTGTGTATCACGGAGTCCTTGTTTAATGTCACACCACTTCCAGATCGGCGTCCTTGTTCTTGTTCCTGGTTTTGTACTTGTGTTTTTGGATTTTGACCCCTGCCTGCATGACTACGCAGTGGCGTGCACAGACCTCCTCAGGGGCAGGGGCGGAGGGACCAAAAAGGGCACTAAAAATTTTTTTCATTTAATTTAACAGTACCTGCATTTTTATTCTCTCTTTTCAGCCAATTTGTGAAAGGGATGCTTCCTTTGGCTGCATCAGAGAGTTCCTTGATTTTTTTATTCTTTCTTTCCTTGGCATTCTAAGAAAATATGTTGATACAATTATTAGAATGCATAACACATCAAATGAAAATAGGGAAATGATGATAATATTACTAAATATTATTTACTTTAACAAACAAAACAGTGAGAATCAAGAAGGTAATTATGGAAAAATAATTTTTAGTTTTGTTGATGTTGTAAATTTAATGTATGTATTATGTATGAAAGACAGTGTTAGCTATCATGGATCAGTAACACTTTACAATAAGGTTTCATTAGTTAAATTAGTTAACATTAGCTAATAATGAACTGCACTTCTACTGCATTTATTAATCTTAGTTAATATTAATTTCAGCATTTACTAAAACATTAAAATCAAAAGTTGTATTTGTTATCATTAGTTAATGCACTGACTGTGTGACATAACATGAATAAACAATTAACAGTTGTATTATTAACTAAGATATACAGTAACAAATGTGTTGCTCATGGTTAGTTCATACATGAGTAGGCTAATGAACAAATGAACCTTATTGTAAAGCGTTACTATGAAATCAAAGATAGGCCTATGAGTTCCTTACAATTTAGAGTTGGACATGGACTTAAGATTTCATTTAACTAGATGTATTTCCCCTTGCACTTTTATTCCTTGGATAAAAACGAATGACATTGTCACTCAGAATGCGTCTGAAATCGAGTTTTACTTTTTCGAGTACTAAATCGAGTACTTTTATTGTAGTTAAGAATAACTCGAATGCTGCCGCAATTTTTAGAGTAGCATGGTGAGGGTAGGATAAATGTAATTTTCCGTATTAGCTTTAACGTTACCTGCTGTTCGTTTGAAGACTCGCGCGAACTGCTGCGTAGTGCGTACCAGAACCGTTAAATGCGCACGAGGCGCTGCAAAGGAAACTCCGCCTACCACTTCTCCGCCAATTTTTTTTTTTTATATAATATTTGTTTGTATTATTATTGTTAGTGGCACGAGTCAGACCCGGCGCCAGACACAAATTCACGGACGGGCATTCATTTTTTTTCAGGGGGGCACAAATGAAAACAACCTCATTGCATCATAACAGAATCGATTATGATACTATGCAATGATCGATAGAGCATAATAATTATATAATAGGCTACTGACGCTAAAGGTTCGATCTTGCAGTCCGAAATTCTCACATATAAAATAGGCTACGACCTCAAGTTGTGTCAATCACGTTTACACACTGCCTCCGCAAATTTCGTCCGTCATAAACAATTTTTTTATGTAGGTTTGAGAGGTGTTTTCAGGGCCGCTGGAAGTAATTGTGATCAGTGGGTGCTGTGAATTATTATTTAAAAAAAAAAATTGGGCATGTTGTGTGGACCTCTGTCCCGAGGGGGGTTCGGGGGCATTCTCCCCCGCAAGAAAATTTTGTACATTTTAAGTTTAAATGCATCAATCTGGTGCACATTGAGAGCTCAAAATTAAGAGCTTCAACCGGCTTCTACCCATGAACTGTGCACATTGAACAAAGAAAAAGCATTGACTTGTACCTAAAGAGGGCTCAAACATCTTGTTGATTATAGTCTCAGTCTACATTACATTGTATTTTATATTAAGCTATAGAATAGGAAAATTACACTACTTCTGTCCTAATTTCTTCACTTGTAAGAAATAAACCCTTGAGCTTTTATTTAGGAGAAAACACAAGATCACCATGCTGATCGTGTGAGCAAGAGCGCACTTTTCTTTAAATCACGCAGCACAAACAGAATGGCTAAGGTTACTTAATTAAAGTCTTGTGCTGTTTAGCCAAAAAAACGAAATATAATACCGAAAACACTCGACATGTCAACAAAACATAAACATCTTCCCAAACACATATCAAGCTTATTTAAAAACCTCGAAAGCATAAACACTTATTCAAAGTAATACAAGGTATTACGTATTCAGAATACAAGAATAGGCTAACAGTAGTCTCCACAGAGCATAAAATATTCATTTTATTTTTCGTGTTCACATTTATGAGGAAAAAACAATGTTACGGACGTGAGCGCTCTGAAAGCGGCACTAAAAGATGCTTTAAAACTTTCACAGAGACATCAAACAGAAAGCAAAACCTTTCTTTAAAGTGAATTTCGTTTTGTATTAATTGTATCTTAATTTTAATCAATGTTTCATCAACCAAGTGCCTGGATTTAATTAATAAGAAGTAAATATAGCAGACGATAATGACGAACCGGAGGCGCCAGCGCGTGAACTGGAGCTCGTCGCAATTGAACCGAAACTCAGTGTAGGCCTATAAGGTCGCCTACTCGCCTCACAGACATGTCTACTTTTAAACAGAACAATTCAAAACGAAAGAAAACAGACTATAGACTGCTCCCTGCTCATGTAATCCGTATGAAATGTGCATTTCTCTATGGCGTTTGAACGAAACGTTTGAATGAATGACTCAAAGACTCGCTTAAGACCGCTATCACATGCGTTTCCGCGCTCACTATCGACAAACCAATCAATCCGTTTACAATTTAAAAAAAATCAGACCAAACACATTTTTTTTTTTATTCAGGAGTTATGTATATTCAAAAGGATAACTTTTGATAACAGTAGCCTATTGATAAAAAAAGATATTGTGCAAACAAGCAAGGACTAGTGGGACTTGAAGTGGAGTTGGTGAAGGGAGAGACTCGCTCAGGGCGGGCACTAGTGACTCACAGGGCGGGCCAGGCCCCCCAATGCCCGCCCATGGCGCCGGGACTGGCACGAGTGTGTAGCCTAAGTGTATTGTTATTTATTATAATATTTATAAGAATAATAATTATTATTTACAATTATCAGAAAAGGGCACAATACATTTTGAGACAAAAGGGGCAGGGGCTTGAGCCAAAATATAATGCATAGTGCTAGTAGGCCTGTTTATTAGTCACATTCTTCCACTTGAGTAAACTTAGAATGAACTATCGCTACTTACCTTAGCCTACTGCATGCAAAATGGCTACAATGATGTGACCATAGGCTACATGATAATTTAAACATTTAATTTGTATTGGTTTATTAAACATGATACACACAGCAATTTGCAGGTGGAAGCAAATCACAAATGGCCTGAGAAGTTTTGAGTTTTTTTCCGTGAGGAGGTAGCTCATCAGATACAATCGGGGTAAACAGCCAGAACCAGTATGTTTGGATAAACTTGTTCAGGTGGACGTTTTAACTTAAGACTCATCTCCGTTAGCCAAGAACGCTGACTGAAATTAGCATAGTATGCTAGCTGGAAATAGACGGATACAGAACTCGGCCACACAGCTCCAGTAGGACAAACTATTGAATAGAGACCAAAACAACTGTCCAAATTTTCCAACATCTTACGATCATATTACATTGATATAAATACATTATTTATTATCGGTTTTCCTAACTGTCAAAAACTAATGGGTAACTAGCTAGCTAACTAGCATGGATTAGCTGCGGTCGTTAATCAAGGACTGAAACAAACCAACGCAACCAGCAATATAATTTTGTAACATTCAATATCATAAAACACATTCTCACTTGTGAAATGTAACCCCTTGCTGTCTGGTTTTTAGATTTTGTTCATGTGAACATCCATACGCAGCACAAAAAAAGTCCGGCATCATCCATGAATTCGAAGTACAGGCGGAGATAGCAGCGTTACCTAGCTACTTGCTATGACAAGACCCCTGTTCCAAGATGGCTGTTTTGACGCATGCTTAGAACCCCAAGGCGACATCTAGTGTATATATCAATGCCTCGACAATATGACACATTTACTTCAATTGTTTCAATGTTCCACGAAGCCTAGATCTGCCCACCACTAGCTGTGGTCAGTTGAATCCAAGTTTCAGCATGTTTTTGGGAAAAACGGACATTGAGTCCTCAGTTCCAAAGACAAAAGGGACCACGACCATCCAGGCTTTCATCTGTGACAGGTGCAAAAGCAAACATCTGTCATGGTACAGAGGTGCATCAGTGCAAACGGTAGGGATGACTTGCATGTGTGTGAAGGTACCATTGATGTGGAGGTCAGTGGCAGCTGCTGGTCTTTCAAAGAGGGGAAGCTGTATTAATGAATGAATGAACAAACAATCTAAAAAAGATATTAAACTCGATGGAGGAAATGTGGGAATTAGGTTAAACTGAAACAAGGAATGTGGTGTATAATTGTGTGAAATTTATGATGAAAATTGGTTAGCAATTTCACCAAGCAAATACCAAGAAATAGGTTGCAGCAGTTTGTCTTTCTACTACACATGCAAAATCCGCCATGGGACTGAGCTCGAATAGCTTCAGCGTCAGCGACTTTTTATAGTACAAAATAAATCGCAGATAAATTGCAGATTTATCCAATGACCGTCTAGTTTCGAAGCACTGAAAAAAAACTGCTCAAAGGCAAAGCAGCCCCATTGAAGTCAATGGAGGCTCGGCTTCAACAGGGAAATGCACTGTGACTCCGGGAATGAATGAGAAGGAAATCGACCGATCTGCTGTATGAAGCTGATTCTGAACGAACTCGTCTTCGAGATGAACGTGTTCTAATGCATTTTTAGTCATTAAAATGTTAACACAATAGTACATATTTGACCATTCATTTTTTAACATTATAGGGGAAGCCGAGCTTCCCTTGCAGTCTTAAAGAAATTCCCACTGGTGGAGGTGTATACTGAGATTGTACAGTGACATTTACTATCATCAAGATGACATCTTTCCTGGGAGGCAAGACAATGCCAGGCCTTTTTCTGCCCATGCTACAACACAGTGGTAGAGAGGCTGTGCTTGACTGCCTGCAGTCCAGATCTGTCTCTTATTGAAAATGTATGACCCATTATGAAAAGGAGAATCAGATAATGACGACCAAATACTGTTTGGAAGCTGTTTTGTATCAGGCGATATTGGGTCAAAAATTGTTGCAAAACTGCAACAATTAGTATTCTCAATTAACATATGATTAAAAAGTGTATTTAAAAGGAAAGTTGAGTTGACAGTGGTAAACATACATGCCTCTGTCCCAACTTTTTTGTTACAGCCATCAAAATTTGTTTATATTTACAAAATACATTCAAGTTGTTCAGTGAAAACATTGAAAGTCTATTGTTTGTAGTTTAAAGGTTAAAGAGAAATAACAAAATCACAGATTCTTGATCTAGAAATCTGGAAAACAAATTCTGCTCATTGTTCCACTGTGACAAATTAAAAATTGCTTAACACCAAATTCATCAAAATCTTTAACACTGCGGGCCTTTTAGGCATTAAAAAAGCCACATCTGATGAATGTAAAGACAAAGAAAAAACGAATAGCTTTCGTTTGAAAACAAAACAGTCAGTTGGAACATTAAACAAATGTATAGACTCACTTCCTGCACTCCTGTTGGTCGCTGCATTGCTTCGCTGCTCATTTGCAAAAAGTGTAACTCTTCAACTTTGTCACTGTGCCAACCTTCGATTTTGCCACCGGAAACTAGAAGCTTTCAATGAAAAATGACTGATATGCAGTCTGACTTTTCGGATGTTCTGCAAGAAAAATCTCAAACAATGAACAAACTGGTACTTTTTTTGGCACATGTCTGATCTAGTTAATCAAGGTCTGCGGGTTTACCTGATCGTAACGTCTAGCCTGCATGTTACTGGGATGAAAATGTGGCTAAAAAAACAAATGTAACAAGGTCTGTGAAATCAATGAAACTTGTGCATTTATCTTTGACTCTTTCTAACAAGAAATGAGTGGTGAGAAAATTAGAAATTTAGACTTCCTTTTATATTCACCGGTTATGCCGAGTGCACTCCGAGATGAGTGAAGGCAGGATCCATGTGCAGGAGAACTTTATTAAGATAATAACCAAAATGAACCATGGAGAACCGAGAACCTCAACAAAACAGGAATCATGACAGCACCTTTCATAAATACAGAACAATAAACCAACACAAAAAGATTTACTTTTTTTTCTTCATAATTCATCCAGATTAAAAAATCATCTGAACAGAACTACAACCATCTTCACTTATTGATTGATCATCAAAATACTTCAATTTGTTACAAACTCTAGTATCAGATGTAACAAGATATTCTATTCCATAAACTTTTGTATAGTACATGGTACCCTGATCATGTAACAAAATCTCTTTAATTGAAATACCACTCATAAATATCATGGGCTTCTTTATATTCTCTGTGTCGTGCTATATGGTCACAGGCAGTGCAAATAGCCAGAATAAACTCTTGGGTTTGTAGTATTAAATGAGGAGTTGGAGAGAGATATTTCCTCCAGTTAAAGAACCTGCGATATGCTTCTTCGTCCTTGTCCAGCTGAAGAAGATATTCTGCTAGTGACTTTGCATCTGGGAAGTCATTCACATGAATGAAGGCATCGCCGGGAACAAAGTTTTCATAGTTTTTTCTGGGAGGACCCAGAACCACAGGGACGGTTCCTGCAGCAAGCGGCCCATTTATCTTCTCAGTGATGTAGTCCTTGTGGATGGAGTTCTCAAAGGAAAGGTAAAACTTGCAGCTAGCTAGGGTAGGATAATATTCGTCATAACTAAGAAATGTAGCATATGCCTTTCCGAACATATGAACTTGGATGTATTTGCTGAGTTCTTGGTAAAACCGGTTCCTTGTACCGACACCAGTAAAGTCAAGATTGTTACTTACAATCCAACACACCAGTTTGTCCTTTTTGGGAATTACAAACTCCTCATCTGGTTTCTTCCTGGTGATCAATTTCATCCGTGCAGGAATATCAGCATCCTGTCTGTAGCTGAGAGTGAGATTGAACAGGTTTTCCAAACCTGGTATTTTCTGAGTGTTGGTCGGTGATTCCAAATGTAACCAAATCCACTTCTGGAACGGAGGACGAGGAGATGGAGGAAGGTTGCTCAAGTCCCAACTAATGCCCCTGTGATAAACTATGACAGCATCTGCATTGCTGTAGAGAGATCTATCATCCGTCAACTGACAATTATCAATATTGTAAAACTTTTTGCAGTCACTGAAGTCAAACCTGTAATTTTCAGGCCAGACCCATAGTAGAAGAATAGGTTTGTCTTCTACTGCAACAGTAAGAGAGCTCTTGCTCTCGGCAGACATGTTTTGTTCAGGTCTAGGAAGTGTAATTGGGCAGTTTTTATTGGGTGGAAACCAGAAAAACATCATCAGATAGATTAGACCACCCACCGTCACTATTAGACCCAGACGATACAGCATTGAGCAACTTGTGCTTGGCATTTTCTGATCTGAAGAGAATTATTGAAAAAAAGTGATTATTTGCTTTCACAGACGAGAACAAACATAAATTCCTCAATAAAATGACTACAATATGTTCACAGCTCTGTGGGAGACAATAGCTACAGCTATTTGAAAATGAATCATTGCCTTAAAAAAATAAAACTGAAACTTCAGTTTTATTGGGTTTAAATAAGCCATGTAGTCTTTTTGAAATTACATTTTTGAAGTTAATGCAGTTAATTCAGTTCCTCACCTGATTAAAGGAGAAATAAAATGTGCAGTTTGGCGTCGCATAAAAAAGCCAGCGTCTCAGGATTACTTGAGATGACTTCTGTGAAAAGAATGGGAAAAAAGGTTGTTGTATGGGCTTGTAACACAGGTATGACTTACCAGTGCTTGAGAAGAGATATATACAGTATACATATGACACTGACCAATCACAATACACTATGCAAATATAACTATGACACCATCCCCCCAGGCATTTGGTAATCTAACCAAACCAGATAATCAAGATTTGCCCAGCACAATAGGCACCAACTCTAGTAACTGCAGCAGGTCTCATGTTTAAGGCATACACAAGTTGTTTTAAACATGAGTGCTGGATCGTGTGTATTGCTGAGAGGCCTGGCCAGGGAGGAGAAAGGAAAGCTGAGTACAACATATGCAGTTGCTTAAAGGTGCTCTAAAGCGATGTCGGGTGACGTTACTTCTTGTTGATGTTCGAAGTATTGTCAAACAAAACGAAGGCCCTCCCTCCTCCTCCTCCTCCTCCCCCTCCCTTCAGTGCATATACAAGGACGCAATAACAACAAGATAACTTTAGCTTCGCGTTTCCCAGTGAGCATAAACAACGTCTCCGTCGTAAACAAATTTAGTCAAAGTTGTAAAAAAGCCTGTAAATGAACATTCGAATTCATAACAAACAGTGGGTGAAAACAATCATTCACACAAACTGTCGCCCTACTGTGAGTTTGCTTGATAATTTACAATAGAGATCGATCGCAAGCTGCTAGAAACCTATATGTTGTATTCACCAAAGTTAGCGCTGACTGCATAGTTCTGGTTAATTATATCCTTATGTTGGTTAGGCGAACATGAACATCCTAAAAATGTATTTACCCACATGTCCAGCAAAAACAGAGCTACCTTGTTGTCGGATTGGAAGGTCTGGAGTTCTCGCCACCTTTCGAAGGCTTCTCCGATGTAAATTTGGGACTTTGCGCGTTTCTTACCCTTTTCCCTCTTTGCTGTTTGTTCATCGGAACGTCGTCTCTTTGGTCGTGTGTCGGCCATGTCAAACTTAAAGAGAATATAATTCAAACTTCCCTCTTCATGCTTCTCTCTCCTCCACACCCCCCTTCATGTGTACGCGCAAGCCTCTGAAAATGTAGTCTCTCTTTAGACAAAATGCAGACTCACCTTCACATGCTACCACTCAGTGGCGTAACGAGGCAACACCGGGCCCTTATGCAGGATTATCAAGGCGGGGCCCCCTACTACAGCACGTGATGACGCAATGTCCACGAGTAGGCTACCATGAATAGGACAGGATAGGATCATAGAGACACAGCATATAAGAGATGAGATGACTGACAAAATCAGGATTAGCCTACACACACCACAAATGAATGCACACCATAACACATGAAGAAACACGGCTGGTGACGGTGCACCCGCACCAAAACACATGAAAAAACACTGCTGGTAACGGCGCACCATAACACATTGTTACTCACTGCTATGACTACACACACATAGGCCTAGTTCCAAATACATAAAAAAAGATGCTCACCTAAGCCCCTTTCACACAGAGATTCCGGAAAATACACGGATAAAGCGACCAGAGATTTGACCCGGGTTTGTTTGATTTTGGTTCATTCACACTGCCAGTGATTTTCCGGAATCAGACAGTGCGTTCACAAACAACCCGTAAAAATCCCGTAAAGACACGTGACATCGATGTGACATGTAATGTCTCAGCAGCGTCTATAGTTTGCTTATGAGCAGCAAAACGCTTGCATATTTTTTTCTCTGATTCGATCATAAACTAGCGCATTACGTACCGTTTCACTCTGGCGAACGATCCCGGCTTCAGCGCCATCATTACGACACGACATTGATTACGGCTTTTGTTCACACAGCGCGCATTCCGGGACTGAACACGGCAATGTTACTAGGTCCCCAACCCGGCATCGATCCCGGCATCAATCCCGGGTCGTGTTTGCGTTCACACAGAAGGTGTTCTGGCAATTTCCCGGCAATTTCCCGGGATCAACGCGCTGTATGAAAGGGGCTTTACATTATAGATGCATTTTCCGGGCTTTCCTCTGTGAGAATATGCATGTTCAATTACCAACCCGGGGATTCCCCAGTCCCAATTCGAAACAAATTACACCAAAATCCATCATTGTTCGTTTCACACATGTATTCAATGATCAGTATAATATGTTGTTGTCATTATTTATTCAAATAAATTTGCGATGGAAGTAAAATGCGATCAGACTAAAAGTAGTAAAATGCGATAGGGGGCCCCGGCTGTCAGTCAATATCTTCCAGTCACAAGGGCCCCTGATTGGTCCGGGCCCGTAAGAAACCGCGTACCCTGCTTACCGATAGTTACGCCTATGCTACCACCACCTCCTCAGACACCAACAAACAATAGGCTGGTTTTAGATGAGCAAAATCTGTGCAGAGCGAGTGTGGTCCGACTTGCTCTGATGTCATGCTGACGTAGGCTATGTCAAAAAACTATCGCGACGAGGCGGTCGTGTCGGATTCTGCAGTTGCTCTCCAAAGCACAAAGGGAAACGACTGGCTGACGACACAGCTTAATGCTCATTGGTTTAAACAACCGTGATGTATGATCTCTTTAAAATGTTTGATTTAAAAACTCTGATATCATGTTTTTATGTGTATAAATTATGTGTGAAATTCCAAACTCTCTGACAGTGCGATCTCTATATGGGTTGTGTGATTGATTGTTGTCATGTTTGTAAAAAAATATGTCTGTATTAAAGTAAAAATGATTGATAAACACATCTTTCGAATGGAATTAAATCCAATGGGTGCTGACCTACTTCCGCTTTCCGGTATTGTGTTTCCTGTTCAGCGGCTAACCTCTACTTGCTAAGTTGCTAGCTTACCATGATATCAACAGAGAAGGCAACATTACATTGATTAGAATAAGTTGTTTTTAAATGTTGTTAACATGAGCTCAGGTTCAACTTGTGCTGTTGTTGGTTGCCATAATTCAAGAAAATTGAAGATTTTGTCAGAAACGTCTTGCTTCGAACATCAACAACTTCGAAGAAATTGTCCATGTCCATCGCCCTATGCTTTGCATTCCATGCCAAGAAATGAGGAACACAAACCAGCGTGGCTTGCAGCTTTAAAGCTAAAACACCCTCCAAAGAAAGTGTATGTTTGCTCTTTCTATTTCTTAAAAAAAAAAAAAGCCAACCAAACTGCATCCTGATCCGGAGCTTTATCTGGGCTACGACCAACCACCTCCTAAGACGAGGAGAAAGCTAGTCCGGCTGACTGTGTCGGAAACGGCTAGCAGTAGCAATGAAGACATCGAAGACAGACCTCGTAAGTTAAACTGTAACTTTACAGTTATTCCATGTTTTATACAGCAAAATATATATAAATACTGGTTCTAAAACGTTGGACTGGAAACTTGGAAAATGACGTAACGTAAGCCGAACCTTACTTTGAATTTAACGTTACTAGTATTTAGTACTATAATAGTACTCCACCGTTTTTTGAAATAGGGCTTATTCACTGTCTTTCCTACATTTAGATAGGTGGGCAAATGCATTTTTGTCTCAGTGCATGCTTTTTTTTAGTTTGGCAGCGCAGCCGCTAGCTTAGCTTAGCATAATGAATGGAATCCTTTGTTGCCAGATAGCATGTGGTGAGTACCTGTACACCACTACAATTATTTGAGAGCTTTAGGTGCTAGTTACCTTTTCAGTTTTAGATAATTAATACAAAACATACATTTACTGGTCAATTATGACATGTTTTACTTCTAGTGTTTATTTTCCTACTGTGTAACTTTGCAAATACTTTTGTTTTAGTCAGACTGCTCAGCGGGCCTGTCCTCAACTGCTTCAGACCAGATCAGCAACTCAAGTTCTGCAACTGCCATTCACCAACAGTTACACTCAGTCCATACACCGTGGGAGGACCCTGCCCAACAAGATCATGATTACTGCATGGCAGCCAGCCAAAAAGATGTGCAGGATAAGATGACTCCGTGTGATGACATTGCCTACTTTTTGCTTCAAAGTAATGCAAATGCTTTGCTCTACACTGGTCTAAATCTAGAAATATTTGACGTTCTTGTATCAACACTGGAAGGACATGCCAGTAATTCATTTACAATGCCTTTTCGAGATCAAGTTCTCATGACACTTATGAAATTAAAAACAAACCGTGTAATAAGTGATCTAAGCAGATCATTTCATGTATCACTGAGCATGGCTAGCAAGATAATCTCATATTGGATCGACAAACTGGAGGAAGTTTTCCGACCTCTAATAACATGGCTTCTAAGAGAAACTATTCAGGCAACCATGCCTGCAGCCTTCAAGAGGAATTTTCCTAGTACAACATGTATTATAGACTGCAGTGAGAGCCTTTTACAGAAACCCAAAAAACTTGATTCCAGAGGAGAAACATACAATCATTATTATTCACATAACACTGTGAATTACCTGGTAGCTGTTGCCCCATGTGGACTAATTATGTTCATTTCTGCTGCATATGGAGGGCGATGCAGTGACAAATTTATCACTATGGACTCAGGCATATTGGACTACTTAATGCCTGGAGATGAGGTCATGGCAGATAGAGGCTTTACCATAAAAGACTTGCTGTTTGAGAGAAAGGTGTGTCACAGGGTGGTTCAGGGAAGACAGAAGCTGACGATATAATCCAAAACGAGTTTAATTCAAAGACAGGTGTAACATGGAGTGTATCACACAAACAATACTGGACACTGAACTGAATACAGGCAGGAACTAAATACACAGAGATAATGAACACAAACGACAGGCAGCTGTGAGGAAGGTTATCAGTGTCCATGGATACAGATTGGTGGCGTGAAACTCAGACAGGGGAACACACGTGGCAAATCAAAACAAACTGAAAGTCCAAAGAAGCCTACTGGTGACAAGGTGAAGTTGGTAATGCCTTCTTTCACAAAAAAGCATGGACAAGTACTTGACGAATTGCACATGTGAGAATTCATGTTGAAAGAGCAATTCGGCATTTGAAAGTTTACAAAATACTGTCCAAGGTTGTTCCGATCACTATCGGCTCCTAAAATTGACAAGATTCTAAGAGTGTGTGCTGCTCTTATTAATCTGAGGGAGGATCTTATTCGAAATTAGGGCTGCACCTATCGATTATTTTAGTTATCGAGGATTCTATCGATTATTCCATCGATTAATCGAGTAATCTGATAAGAAATACTTTTGTTTTATTAAAGAGCTAGTTTAATTTTCGGAAATAGCAACATTTGTATTGCCTACATTGCTTACAATATCGCTCAAAAACTAAACATTTTAAGTGCCATATCACATTGTTTTTAAAGAAAACATTTTCTGAAATGCAATAACAACCTCAAGCTAAGGCATACATTAAACATACATAAACATTACCTTAATTTGTGCGACTTAACTTTCAGAACTACAAGTGTCAAACTGAGACTGATCTGTATATAGGCCTAATGAAGATTAACAATTTAATATGTAATCCACGTATATACAATATTATATATATATAATAACGTGAAATGAATGAAAATGAAATGATGCCACTATGGCTAAAACACTACAAAACTTGTGTATGTGAACATTTGTTTTGTTGTACAGCATGTGAATATGTATGTATTTTTTCAACATAATACAAATTGTTATGTAAGAGCAATTTTCAGAGGTTAACAAAAACAGCATCAAAAGGTCAACAAAAACTTTCAAGAGGCAAATTGTAATAAAGAGGAAAGGTTTATTCTTCTGAGGACCCTTTTCAAAGCCACAGCTACCCAGCTTTGAAAAGGAAGACCCGTTAGACTCAACAAAACATAGACATTTTATACAGCTCTCAGTCATCATAACCCCTCCTTTCTGTAATTTTCCTTAAAGATACTGGTTTGGGCTGGTTTTCTACCCCCTGGGCAGGTCAAACTGTTCTTTGTCCCTGAGAATCCAAAAGGCCTTCATTTACGACCTAAATTACCTCCTGTATTCTCCTGACTAACTCACTTCTCGGGCCCTAGGTGTCTATCTTCCTGGCCCATCTGGTTTTATTACGTTTGTTCTTTCCTGCCCCCCTTCAGCTGCTAGAAACCCTCACAGAAACACTTGATTAAATGAAATTAACAGTTTGGAAACAAATTAATATAAGTAATACTGAATTTTTCCGTAACAGTTTTCCTCCTCTTTATCATTCTCTGATAAACTATATATAAAAATTCAGCCTTGTTTTTCTAATTTTTAATCCAACCCATTATACTATTAAATCTTAAGAATAGAATTAATTCAAGTCTTTACATCACAGTTATACTCTTCATGTCTGATTTTCGTATAGCTGATCGTTTTACTTGGACTTGATTAAAATTTAGAAGAAAAAAACTTAGGCTGTTTTCGTAAGGATAGGCCCTTAATTACTTAGCAAGCAAATACATATTTATATGAAGCCGGGCTAAATCATAAACACTGTCATTGCATTCCTAACATTAAATCAGACCCTCAGTAAATAGTATAGGTTCTAGTAGGAAAAATATACCTTAACCTGAATTAAAGCATTTTTGCTGTAACTTCCGCTACTTGTATCGTCTGCATAATTTTGTTCAGCCTTGGGTTAGCCTGTCATTTTCCAATTGAACAGAATCCTATTCACCCATGAATAACAAAATAACACATACAATCCTAAGTCCTACTATTAGCCTTTTCCATTAATCACCTTGATTTTCCTAACCATATTTTGTTCACTTCTATTTCAATTTAGTAAGCTCTATTTTAATGCCCTTTTTAATAAAATCTTTCTTTGATCATCCGTTGCCCCATGCATGGACGTTCCATCTTCACCATTTTGACACTTTGCGCGCCGTTGAAATGTTTTTTCCAGCGTTGGCGGGCGAGGTATGTTTCTAGCACATTCCTTGATCACCCACTTTATTCTTCGTGTTGGCGTGTGGGGTTGCTGATGTTGTTTGCTGTAGTTTAAGCTGAGATGTTTGGACCCAGGTCTAAAACTCTCCAATCATTTTCAAATCCTTACAAGATATTCCCTTAGATCATGATCACACCCCCACTGGAATGAGTCATTTACGGTCTGCTGTCACCTGCGAAATGGAGGCCTTAAGTGATTTTGTTAGTGACCGCTTGTCTTGTCATCCCTTTTGGTGTGACCTGTGGAATTTTCAACCTGAAACATATCATCAGATAATTTCTTGCTCATTGAATAGCACTCATGGTCCTTTTTTCCTGAAAAAAAATAAAAAACACCCATGTTGCTCATGTTAACAAACAATATGTATACTATACATTTGGAACAGAATCAGTTCTGTTTGGTTCAATCCTGGCATCCTGCAAAATTAAAATTTTAAGTTAGGCACTGCACAAGGTTAGGCACTGTGTCTTCACTTTTGCTCATGTTAACAAGACAATATGTATATTTGGAACAGAATCAGTTCTGTTTGATGCAATCCGTTCTGACAACCTAAAAAATGAAACTTTTTAAGTTAGCGCTGCGCAAAGTGTGGCACCTTTCTGCCACAATAATAACCCAGGCCAGGATAACTAGTCAAATTCATTCACATTGTTTTCACTGGGCACTGTCTGCTCTGCCCGTTCACTCCTGTATGACAAGATCAGCTGGTTTTAGACAAATGGTCCTTCTAACTCCCTGGAGAGTTGAAAGGCTCTAATCTGACCATTTGTTCATGTGTGTGTGTGTGTGTGTCTTTGCTCATGTCATGTGCGCAAAAGTCTACATCTTCTGTGAAGAAAAACAAATGTTGAGGTTATTGTCACAAAGTTTTCTTTTGTCTGCTGTGCTGCCCTGGCGTTTCCTGTCGAAGCAATTCTTGTTATTTGCACACTTACAGACAGATTATTATCATCCTCCTCTTGATAAATTAGATCTCATCTTTTTTATCAATTTAACATACTAAGATTCTCTTACATTTATCAGACGACACATTTACATTCTTATCAGTTCTTGCTTTCCCTCGGAAATCAAACCCATGACCTTGTTGTTACAAGTGCCAATACTGTTTGAACAACAGGAAAAACTGCAATATTTGTTCATATTTGTTTGGTAACATTTGTTTGGATAAAGTTTGCTTAACCCAAACGCTGTCCTTCAGACAAATTTCCTTTAGACATCTTTCTCTGCCTCTGATACAAAAATATCACTTTATCTTCTTCTCACAGCGTAACCTGTTTTCCAGGCCTGTTGTTGGTCTCGCAATTCAGTCATCTACAAACATTCTCCAGGTCATCAATTTGTCAGGTCAGGTTTTTTTTTTGTTTTTTTTTTGTGCACACTTCGTCAACGTCAGTCGAATAACAATCTCCCCCTTTTTACAATGCATAACTGTAAAGGGCTCTCTGGATAATCTGATATTTACTTAGCCTACGTGTTTGTTGCTGTCAAATCTATTAAATTTTCTCAACACATGACTGACGGCTATCAACGACTTCACAATTCTAATTTACACATCAATACTTAAACCTGTCCAAAAAGTAATTCAAATCTACTGTACATCATAAATGACCAAAATAATAACTAACAGACAGAGCTCAATGATCAATCAACTTAAAGCTCCTCCTATGTTCTGTGTTGTCTTCTCATCAGATTGACACAATCCTCAGCTTACTTTCAAATTTGTCATTTGCCTTAACCCATCTTTAATGTTAAAACACTCTTTCCAGAGGTTAATGACACATTTATACACACTATTCAGACAAAATAGTTGTCCTAAACTAGCACATACTGTACAAAACATGAATTAACATTTACACTCATAGTCCCTGACTATGAACCGCTCATATTTCTATCTTTCTCTAAAAAGATTTAAATGACATTTTAACCTTACATTTTCCCTGTATCTTCTATCTAATGTTTTATGGCCTCTTAAACCAGTTTCAAAGCATGTCTGTTCATTATTCATTTGATTTTAGAAAAGTCAGCTGTATTGCTTTGGTTCATTACTTTGCTTCAGTTTGCCTTGGCTGACTGATAACAGAAAGACAGAAAGAGTTACCATCCCTTCCTCCACTCAAGCAGTCTCTCTCACCTTAAACAAATAATTTTTTCCAACAGCCTCCTATGACTGTAATTTAGACAGAATGTAAATTCCTTACACTAATCTTTGACCATTGTTACTCAGACTTTTCTTAAATCTACAAAAACTGTCTTCATCTTTTAGTCACCACCGTCTTAACGAACTACAGTAGTTAAAACTATGTTATAGACATATTTGTTCTAAATCAACTTCTATACATTTTCTTGCTCCCCTAAGGCAGCCAACATCATGTTCCTGATTTAAACCAATACGTTTTGTTACTGTCTCCACAACAAATAGTGCCAATCACTTTGTGGACTCGGCTGTCTCTGGAAAGCCCATTCCCATAACTCTTCATCTATAATCTCCATCAGGGTGTTTTCCCCTGCCATCGTTGCAGACACTTGTCACAATGAAAAACAAGCCATACAATGAATGCGGTTTCTGGTGAGTGGTATAGAGGAACTCACATTTCTGGGTCAGACTGCCATAATTCCTTACAGCGCACCTCCCCTGAATGGTGTAAGATGCTGTTGGCCTCGCAGACATCTGCTCCACTCTCATAACTTTCTCACATAAACACCTCCATCAGGAGATGCCCAGTGTCTACGGTGACAATCTGCCTTAGGTTGCCCTCTCTCTGGCCAAAGAAGGTCTTACCCGTCACTGAAAAATCACCTCGTGCACAACTGGTAACCGCTCTTTTCCATCACAGAATCCTTGACTGTTTGCTTCAACATAATCAGTTGTTTTCTGGAGCTTTTGGAGAAGGACATTCAAGAGACAGCAGAGCCATTTTGACTGCCCTTATTGTTAACACAGGGAGACAGGTTAATAACAACAGTATTTAATCACTTAAATCCATCAAACATCTTAAAAGCAGAAACCTAGCTGCTTAGACTATACTCAGTGAGTTTAGATCACAACCGTACATTCAGTGTACTGTTACATCTGTAGCCGAAGCCATCAGCCCTGGTGGAGACTAAAATGAGACAAAGAAGTTACTGGTTCTAAAATAAGCTAATCAAAAATGTCACCTCTATCGTTTAAGGTCTGTATTATTATTTTAAAGACTTCTTTAAAGTCATTCAGTTTTACTTTTAAAACATTTAAAATACAAGTTGCCCTCTGAATGGCAATGATTTCTTTTAACATCCCTGTCTCTGTGATTTTCAACTGAAATACTGTGCTTTACTATCAATAGCTTATCAATGACACGGGCTCAGATAACAGCTTTTAGCTGACATTGACTGAGAGAGAGACTCTGAGGCATTCAGGGCTGGTACCTTTGCACCCTCATAAACTTCTAAATTCAGACTTTATCTGTCATCTTTTTAAATCTAGCCAAGCTTAAGGCATCTTTTCCATAAATTACATGTATTTTCAATACAAGCATTTTATAGTTTTCTTTTGCCCATACAGGGAATTTAGACATTACAAATTTCAACTCAGATTGAGTCTCTGGCAGTTTCAGCCCCAGCACACATCAGATTCAGATTATCAAATTGTTTCAGCCAAATCACAAGCTAAAATCTTCTAAAATCAACACATCAGCTTCTAGTTCTTTCATGGTCAACACTAACAAGCTCTCTGTTTAATCGAATGTCATTTACATTTAGCAACTGTTAATCCCCTAACGCTGCTTTTGCTTAGCCTATTTTATCTTTATAAAAATAATAATCTTTCAAATTTCATCTAAATTTTAGTTGTCAGGTTCCCAATTACCATAATTTAATACCGACTTCAATGTTTTCTCTTGGAGTTTATCAATCTGCTTCTATGATTGATACTAACTTTTGAGGCTGCGCTCTCTGCTTGTGATACATTTTTATTATCACTATAAATCATTCATTAGATTTGTCTCCCTATATCATCTAAAACCTTATCAAAGCGTTTCACTCAAAACACAGTCGTCCTTTTATTTACCGGTACCTTTAAAATACTTTACAACTCATTTAGTCTTATCTGTAATTTTACGTCAACCGGTACTTTTTATAATTCTTTCCTTTCAAAAGGAATTCCTTACACTTAATCTTTCAATCTTCTTACAACTTTCAAAAGTTCCATCTATCGACTTTCTTTTCACTTTCCTTAGTTCCTTCTCAGAACAAAACTTCAATATTGTCATTTAAATACTGTTGTACTTTCAAAACCCACATCAATACACCTACCGAGTGGGTATTTACAGTCACTGCAAAATGACCCCCGCTGACTGCAGGTCAGACATAGCTGTCTTTACATCTTACTAATTTTGTATTATCATCAACACTAATTACAGAACAAGTACATATCTAATATCTGGAAGTCGGGCTAAATAAGCAAGCACTGTTGCTGTACTCCCAGTACAGCTGGACCCTCAGTCACTCCTTATTAGATACAGACATCATCTACAAAACTACCAGGATATATGCATTCGTTTTTTATAAAACTATAATTTTCCAATTCCTTTTATAATAAACGAAGGTTGATGGTTAATCCATCTTTTCACTACCCCCTTTTATAGACCCGTTAGGTTCAAAAACACAATGGTTATCAAACTAAAACTAAACATCTTCTGCAAATCTCTTTAAGGTGAGAGCCTCAGAGCAGAGCTGCTTACAGCATTTGCTCTCTTCTGTCTCACTATTTTGTGTCATGACTGTTCAGTTACTCTTCATACAGTATAAAGAAATTTAGCATGTCATCAATTTCATCAACACTGGTTTAAAAACTTATTCTTCTATCAAATGGTAAATCTGCAGATTCAGCTTAATATTATCATTAATCCTCAGTTCCACCTCTACTGTTTCACAGAAACCACAAGATTCTATTATTTCTCAGTCCCTACATTACACAGACAGCTATCATAGCCGCTAGCACCTTCAACTTTTGTTATAAAAATATGGCAATCTATTCTTCAATACCCTTGTTTTCATAACATTAATACAATAAGGCACATTCACATCATCATTTCAATCATTACTTTATCATTAAAATATAGAATTGTTCCCCATTTTGCTTAATGAAAACATTCCTTATCTTTATATCACATTAATCCCTGTTAATCATACTCAATGCCTTATTTTATTATGAAACTCACTTTTCATACCATTTAAACAGTTAATTTGACTTCCATAAATTCTGTCAGACATTTTATTTTCATCACATATAGTTTTCTACTATATTTCTTCTCAATCTTTCCCTACATACCAGTTCCTAAAGTATCCTCTTCAATCTTTCACTACATGCCAGTTCCTTCATTATCTAGGTACATTCATCACATATAGTTTTCTACTATATTTCTTTTTAACCTTTCCCTACATGCCAGTTCCTTACCAATACTTTCTCTAACCATTATCTTTCTCTCAACACTAGTAGTGTTCCCGCTTTCTAGCTCCCTACAGGCACATACCATCTTTCTACATTCTGATTCTTTTCATTTTGCTTCGATCCAACAATTCAGTTTGAAAATTATATCAGGAAAAACTCACATTATCCTACCATCTATCCCTACATGCTAATTCTTTCTTTTCTTCTACCTGCCTTTCTTCAATCCAACAGTCTGCTCACATTCTTTATACGCATTACGAATACAACCACAATAATTGCTTTTCACTTTTCTTTTTTTTTTTTTTTTTTCATTCACAACATTGCTCAAAACACACAAAGATTTACAAGCAGATTCCTTCTTTGCAGATAGCAGTGTAAATCAGTGTAGTATAGCATAAATCAGTATAGGCCTATGTGTCTGTGTGTGTGTTAGTAAAAAAATTTGCTTCCCTTTCGTGTGGAAAAACTCGAATTTTCCGCTCCGAACCAGACCCTCTTCCTGCTCTCCGTTCCCATTCGACTTCAAATTCGGACACGCATCGCTCCAATGTCCATCTCTCTTGCAAAGTCTGCATATGGTACAGTCCCTGAACGTATGGTTGTTCGTAGCACACATAAAGCACCGCCATTTCTTTTGTTTAGTTTTAGGCTTGTTTTTTTTGTTGCTTCTGCCGCTGCTCGCGCTTGTGCGTCTCGTGCTGCTTTTTTGTATTGGTCTTCGGATCGGAGAGCAGTTGAGTCGAGATCGTGGTTCAACTTCATAGCTCTCAGTACAAAGACAATCTCGGTTTCATTTTCGAAAACTGATGTGTAAAAATTACCTAGGTTTTTGTTAGACCCCATTTTGGCTGAATCTCCTCTCTTGGATTTTTTCTTCTTTCAACGCGCGCGTCAACAATCTGTCAAACGTCTTTAACAGACCCGGTACTGTCACCTTGGACCGACAAGGGTAGCAAATTTGCTCTGTAATTACGGTTTACTCAATCTTTCCACGCACCCAATCAATCAAGCGTGCACAAGAATTAGTTCAAGCGCGTTTCTTCCGTACGCTGTTTTACATAGAATTAACTCAAGCGCTTTTACTGGAATTAATTAAGTTACAATCAAAGATTTTGAATAAACCAGTACTTCAGTTGTGACTCTTCCTGTTCACCTACGAGCAATTATGGTACTTATGTTCCCACCTACAGGAGCTTAGTTTTTTTCTTTTTTCTTTTTGTAGAGACTGGTCTGATTCTGTCAGATCAATCTCTCCCTAAAAAAAAACTTACTCTGCTCACCAAAGAGACAAACTCAGCCAATATGGTTCATGTTCACTCACAATTATCAATTTACACTTAACATCAATAAAACAATTTGCAGTTTCTTACCCAGAGATGCTTTTTCTTTTCTGTAATTGCCACGGATTCTTTTGATCCTAGTGGGATTTCTTCCTCTGGTCCTGAGTGCGGGAATTGTCTCTCTCTCCCTTAATTTGTTGAGTTATATCTCAAACTGTCGAGGTATAAGACCGGCCGCCTGTTGCTTCCGGGGTTTTGTGCACTTTCCGTCAAATCCGCTCAGGACCAGGAGAAGAAGATTCCGCACGGGATCCCACTTCTGACACCACTTGTAAGAGCAATTTTCAGAGGTTAACAAAAACAGCATCAAAAGGTCAAGAAAAACTTTCAAGAGGCAAATTGTAATAAAGAGGAAAGGTTTATTCTTCTGAGGACCCTTTTCAAAGCCACAGCTACCCAGCTTTGAAAAGGAAGACCCGTTAGACTCAACAAAACATAGACATTTTATACAGCTCTCAGTCATCATAACCCCTCCTTTCTGTAATTTTCCTTAAAGATACTGGTTTGGGCTGGTTTTCTACCCCCTGGGCAGGTCAAACTGTTCTTTGTCCCTGAGAATCCAAAAGGCCTTCATTTACGACCTAAATTACCTCCTGTATTCTCCTGACTAACTCACTTCTCGGGCCCTAGGTGTCTATCTTCCTGGCCCATCTGGTTTTATTACGTTTGTTCTTTCCTGCCCCCCTTCAGCTGCTAGAAACCCTCACAGAAACACTTGATTAAATGAAATTAACAGTTTGGAAACAAATGAATATAAGTAATACTGAATTTTTTCCGTAACAGTTATTATAGCCTACTGTATATATATTAAACTACTTACAACATTAAATGTTATCGAGTTTTCAAATGCGACGTGAATGTTTTTCTTTTTATAGGAAAATATGGTTGGAAATCACATTGCATATTTTTTCATAAAAAAATAAAGACTGGCAGCATGTTTTTGCTTAACACTGAAAGAATGTTTACTTAACACAGTCTAAAGGTATCCCAATTTTCACTCAGATTCTCTTAATGCATGGCACACATTTATGGTCATTCCACTTGTGCAGATGTTCACTGAACCTTGTCCATTACCTCAATGTATCTTTTCTTTAGCTTAAACCGTAGTGCAAGATATTCATCTACAAGCCGAGGTAGTATAAGTGAGAAATAAAAACCCCTCAATCGCTTGACTTGCTCCCTCACAAATGCCTCATCATACTGCACTGTAAGGGAAACATGATCTTTGGGTGTCCAGATCAAAAGTGTAGCAGATTTTAGACCTGTGCAAAACATTGTAAGCTGTATTTGCATGTAATATCCCCTACTGCCAGTTTTCTGCAATTGCAGCCCTCCATCTACCATTTTGACATCACTGCATTTCTGAGGCCCCATCCACACTACTGCGTATTAGTTTAGAAAATGGAGAATTAAAACGAATACGATCTCCGTCCACACAAGCGTTTTAGCTGCGTATTAGAATTGATCTCCATCCACATTAAAACGACTGAAAACGCAAATCACGTGACCATTCACCTAAACTGGGAATGCGCGTGCCGGTGTAAACAGGAAACAGATTGACTATTCCTCAGATTTCGCTGAGGTTGATAAGTGCCGATCTGGACATTCGAAAGTTTTCGCACCATTCCTCAGGAACCACAACTTCATTGATAAAATTATCCCACCATGCGCTGGTTCTTCCCGGCTTAACCCAAACCAACGCTCCATGTATGAGATCATAAATTGATGATACATTGATCGACACGGTCGATACCGCCGCTGCACATGGGAATTGTCACAGATCGCTCGAATAATAGCTTGCCTCCGGCGCATGTAGGCACTTATAGCATTGTAAAATGCAGAATTTACTTGCACTAACGGAACTGGTAGTCCAGGCTGTTGTTGTATGTTTTCTTCCGTTGTATGACACCCAATCAGAGAGCCGAGCGTCCGCCTCTGCGTCATCGTTTCTAAAGTCCTCCGCTTTGACCCGTCCTCACTAAAGCATTCAAAATGCAAAACCGGGTTGGCAGCGTTTCTAAACTTCTCCGTTTTAGGTCTTCGTTTTTGCCGTTTTAGTCTGGAAGGGAGGTGCAAACGTAGCAAAAGGTCTCTGTTTCTAAACTAAAACATAGTAGTGTGGATGGGGCCTGGCCTGGGTAAGCTGTACAGTGAGAGAGGGCTGGGTTGGCACTTGACATTTTACTTCCAGTAGCACACATGAGTCAATGACCCCATCAGGACTGGCAGAGAGCCATGGTTCTTGGACACTTACAACAGTGCCCCTATATGAGTAATGCTCATGCCCTCTTCTTTTAGCTCTTGGCAAGCTCTACATTCATTTGCTTTTCCATAGTTAGTCACATAGTTACCACGAAATGAGGGATATATGTGCTCCCATAGAAATGTGTCACTGCTTGTGGTTGCATGGACGGGAACCTTTTTTGCAGAATTTGCTGTAAGTCTGATTTTTCTACAATTGTGCCACAAATCAGAGGCACTTTTTGCATTGGTTTCTAATTCTAATTGAGCTGCTGGGGCATCACTGACTTCAACGTATGCCTAGAATGCCTTGCATGAGTTACAGCTAAGCTCGTTACTGTGTATCTGATGTGGCTGAAGAAACTTGTCATCAACTGCACTGTAAATGAAAGCTTTAGCATAAAGTTCTGCCAGGAAGACTTAGGGGGCTTTTACACTGGGCTCGTTTGCTGCGGTCCGAGCCCGAGGGCGATTGTTCCCGGCGCCCCCCCCGCAACGTTGGTATCGCAAACGTGCACGGCGCATGATAGAAAACACTACGCAGGTCAATATATTGTGTTTTTTATTAATTAGGAGCTATTATGCATAGCTGAGTAAACAACACAGGGTGTGTGTGTGTGTGTGTCGCATAAGGTGCATTTCCGCTGCTTGCAAAAGGAGACAGTGGATTTCCATTAATTTGTTGCCCTGATTGCACGCACTACGCGCGAATACACTGCAGGATCACTCTTGCTGGTATCCAAGGTAAATCATCAACACTCTCATCTCTTACATGTGTTTTATTTAACTAAATACATCATAATGGGCTAAAACACATGCGCAGGGTACTTTTTTTCCCTAAACTGGCAGTGTGAAAGCCCCCTTAATTTGATTATTAATTATGGATTATGAACTATGCCAAAGAACTTAATAAATAATTGCTTGCTGGGTTGTCAATAAATCAATGCTTTGTTACATCATTATATCTCCCGGGTCTTTCTGGTAGAGCTAGTGCTAGGTTGTTCTGCTGATGGTGAGGATGGTGAACACTTCCCGAATAAAGTGTTCTTCAGGACAAAAAGTGGTTGGAGGGGGGGCTTTGTCCACACTGTCTCTGAAGTCTTTGTGTGACACATGTGGTGTATAATATTTGGGAGTGGTTGACTGGCTTCAGCCCTACAGTTAACACTGTATTGCTGTTCTGCCTTGTGGTGCCTCAAGTTAATCTGACTCAGACGTTTAGGCTCAATCTTTGATGTCCCTGCATTCCACCTGCGCTGCTCATCTGTTCATGCAAGCCCTGTCTTTCCACCAATCACTGCATTTTGCACCTGCAATAATGGCATCAATACTGTCTTGGTTATTTATCCACTTACTATTAACATTGCTATTATTAATAGTAATGTTAATAGTAAGTGGATAAATAACAAAGTATATTAAATTACAAGTAAGTATATTAGTATTATGTATATTAAAAATTATTTAATATACATAAGCATATTAAATTTAATAAATTATATTAAATTGTAAAAGTACATTTTGTCAAGTGCTGTGCATATGTAGTTTTTAATTTTTACCTTCCACAGAATAGCTGCTGCATGGCTACATGACTTCCCTAACCCGGCAATGCAAGAGCAGCCGACTGTCTCAATGACTCCACTTTTGGCGCTTTTCCACTGCATGGCACTGTACGGTTCGGTTCGGTACGGCACGCTTTGGCGCTTTTCCACTGCATGGTACGGTACGGCTCGGCTCGGCACGGCTCACTTGTGGCGCTTTTCCACTGCATGGTACGGTACGGTACAGCTCGCTTCGGCTCGCTTTAAATGGTACCACCTCTGTTGAGGTTCCAAGCGTACCGTACCGATACTAAAATGTGACGTGGAAGCACTGTAGATCACTATTGGTCAGACAGACAGAATCGTCACTACCAGCGTCATTGTATTTGCGAGACATCAAACCCGCTAGATTTAAATAGCCAGTAACAGCCACCGCTGTAGCACCTGTTTTAAAACTGCTTGTTTGAAGAAAAAAAACTTCCAAAAAAGAAATGGCTGAATCGTGGTCAGTGGACGAGTAGCGCAGACGTTCCTCTTGTTGGTTGCCGAGGAGCGGATAAACTATAACGATCAGTCATAATCCCACCCACTTTGAACCGGTACTAACTGCAGTGGAAAAGCAACCGAGCTAAAGCGAACCGAGCCGTGCCGCGCCGAGCCGAGTTGTACCACGCAGTGGAAAAGCGAAGCGAGCCGAACCGTGCCGCGCCGAGCAGAACCGTACTGAGCCGTACCGAGCCGTACCATGCAGTGGAATAGCGCCATTTCCCTCAGCATTACCCATGCTGTATGTTTAGCTTTATTCTTCGCCATCAACACCTTCAGAAAATAAAAGGTAATTAACAATGTCGATGTAGCTAACATCGGGCCATTGCTTCATGTCATCTAGCCACTCCGTCAGAAGGGATGGATGAGGGACTGTAACGGTACTGTCGTCACGACTTGTTAAAACATCCATGGTGTGTATCCACCTCCGTTTTTTGTCCATTTGTGCTTCATTAATGGAGAAACACCGGCTTTTACAGCAAACAAGATAGCAAGCTACTAGCTATCAAACGTACACAAGCTTCAAACCGGAAAAGGACAACCGACTTCCGGTTCAAACCCGCTATGAATCAGGGGTAAATTCGCTAACCGGGAAAAAGGTGGATAAAAGCTACAGAACTTAAATTACATTCAGTTTATTAGCAACACAGCGCATGAGGGTGAATCCCGTGATATCCGATCCACTAAGAGAAGAGAAGACTGTCCCGTGTGGTGAAGAGATGAGTCCCACCTTAGGACCCCAGTAGTATGCTTGATCTACAGCAGTGGTTTTTGAACAAACGCCCCCCTGACCTACAAAAAAAAACACTTCTGAAATATTATTACAGCCAAACAATTACAACACTGATACTTGAAGCCTCAGTTTTTGGTCAAAAAACTGAAACAGAAGTTGCTTATTTTATTTAACCTACATGTCAACGCCTCAAGTTGAGAAATATTGTGCTTGGAAAAAAAGCAAAAACACAAGGATTGTTTGAAAGGTATTGTGAATGTATGTATTTAGAAATTCAAACAAATTCAGGCTCACACACACATTTTTTTTTAAGATTAACCAATCACGTGAACAATAATGTAATAATTAACTGTCGTATCTTTTTCCAAATTAAACATTTCTTCTTGTTACTACATTCTCCACTAAATTTCCCAAGTAAAATGTCCTTGTAACTGTTATGCTCCTCCAACAAACAAATATTTTCCGCTGGGGTAAACTGCACTGAGCGGTTTAATGTGCTTACTCGATCCGCCATGTTTTTTGTTTTGAAAAGTATCTTATTTTACCCAGAATGCATAGTAGTGTAGTCCTACATAAGATAGTCAGTCTTAAGTGCTTTGTGCAACAGTCTGATTTAGATGTCTATATGAAGTCTGACTATCTACTATATCTAAGCCATAGTCAAAGTCTATCTTTGTGAAACCGGCCCCAGGACACAAGGATGTCAACTTGAGCTGGAGTGCGTCTGAGGTAACCAAATTGAGACGGCTGCGGTACTTCGTCTGCATGTGCAAAGCTTGACTGAACCCCTGCTCAACAAGGTATGACGTCGGAAAAGCAAGTAGCAGAAGACGAATCCTCTTCCACAAAAGAGGGAAACGCTGACCATGCGTCACATGACACGCGAAGCAGAGTTCGGAGGCGGCTGTCAGTCCTCAGCAGCGTTCACTCTGACAGCTGCCGGACGCGGCATTTGTTTTTAGGTGTTGCTATGGAGATCATTTGCCGTTAAAGGGTAACTAATGCTGCGTTCCAGGCAGGTTTTTGAGCACGTAAATGACGACTTCAGTTCAAACCACGACTCACGACTTTTGTAGCGTTCCAGGCCAGTCACGCCAAACTACCTGAGCGCAATATACATACTTATTGTTTCAGAGACACATAAAATTGTAATACATAATCGTGTGTGTATTATTATCATTATTATATTATTATTAATTTGACTGAAACGTTATATTGTCCTAAAGTGTATTCTCACCGTTTGGGGGGGGGGGGGGCGGGGGGGGCTGCCATTGTTGTTTTGTATGGTTTCGCGGGCTATGTGACGTCAGAGCTCGTAACTGGGAGTACATCGATCTAGTACGAGTTCACGGGTGGGACGTCACGGGTTTGACTGCCGTTCCAGTGCACTTTCACGGGTATAAGGTTGGAAAAACACGGGTTAGGTACTTTGGTATAGCCCCCATGGAATTGCATACACTTGAATTTAACTTAACGTTTACTATAGTAGAGGTATGGCCACTACTACAGATGAGTCAACCAACTTAACTTCTCTTATAATAGCTTCGGATTGGAGCAAGAATTCACTTCTTGTCTTTGCAAACCAAGTACACTTGAATTAGCGCCAAATATTAGTCGTCACTAATCTGACGCAAAACTTGCAGTAACATACGAATCCGTTTAATCTATTTATGAAAAGATTTCAGAGTCAGTCGGAATAAATCAAATGTAACAATTTATTATGTCAGGTAAATGTATCATGCCAATTTCATAATCAGTTCACAGATAATAAATACAAAACATCAAATGCTCTGGAATAAAGAGAGAAGATGCAAACCTGACATTATATAAAATACATGATGCGAAGTGTTTTGCATACACTCAGCATCAAGGGCTAACAAATCGCCACGAGCCTTCTTCAGCATCTCCCTAAATACTCAGACCAAGGCAGAAACCTATTTTCAAATTTAAATATTTGCTAACAATGGAAATTTGATTTCAGACTTTACACCTTATTGGGAGCAGAATGTAATTTGCCTGGAGGACCCACCCCTCCTCTATGTGCAAGTTATCTCTAAACCCTTAAGAACTTTATTACCTTTTGGGTTACTTTTTTGGGAATGAGACATTTTTTTTTTTATTTTATTTATTTATTTATTTAACAGGGACCATACAGTCAAACATAGTTACAATACAAAGCCTGTAACTGATGCGCAGCATATAGAGTTTATAGCTAATGCTAATTTTCAACTCCTGTCCCTGGTTGGGCATTTTTAAGTACATTATAAAACCGATACATAAAAATAGAAAACATTCACATTTCTTTAAACACACACACACACACACACACACACACACACACACACACACACACACACACACACACACACACACACACACACACACACACACACACACACACACACACACACACACACACACAACCAGAAAAATAACAATAGTTAAAAATGGTTACAGTTTTGGTTTGCCTTTAGCCACAACTTAATCCTGGAAGTGAACTTTTTCAAGTCATATAAGACTTAAATGTCAGATGGTAATGAATTCCAGAGTCTACTGCTCTTAACAGAAAAGGCTGTCTGTGCGAGGCTTGTCCTACAATATAGTATTGTACAGTTATGATTTGTGCTACTTCTGGTAACTCTTTTGCTGTTCTGTATTTGAATAAATTTACTAAGTGGCTCGGGTGCTAAATTATTAATACACTTGAAAATTAATTTTAAAAACCTAAATTACTGAAGCTTTCAAAGCTTAATATATCATATTTCTCGAGGATGTAACAGTGATGGTAACGGATTGGTTTCTTATCCATAATTTTTAATGCTCGATTGTAAAGTGAACCAATGTGTTTTGTTGCAGACGGGGCTCCTTGCGCCCAAATTTGTACCAGTCGCACTGAGACATTTCAAATGATACCAAACATGTACAGTATAATACTGTATAATAATTATTCACACTAAACCATAAAGATTTTTGGGTTAATATCTGGTGATCTCAGCGTGAGAGAGAGACAACATGGGGGAGATGATTGACTCGGGGATGCTAGTTTCTCAAGAGAGAGTCAAATATTAATTTCCAGGAAGGTCCTTTGTCTTCTCAGGAGTGGTCGTTCCTCAACCAGACTGCCCGGCATTTCTCAATTCTTACATAGTCTAGTAGTTCCCTTTCGAAAAGGAACTCGCACTGCGTCGAATGACGCTTTGGGGAGCGCCTCAGGCGTGACAGGTGTCTGAAATCACATTCAAATCACGGCAATCCTGTTGACTGGCGACGGCCCATGAATCATTAACGTGCGACCTGGAAGTATATAAGGGCGCCTTGCAAACATGATAATCATCTTTTCGTCTTCAGGGACTGTTCTTTCTGTAAGAGCTTGAAAATCAGGTAATCATGAAATGCACTGAGAAGGCTGAGTGCTTTAAGAAGTGTGCACGCCGAGTAACACATACAAACTGTACATTTTCTGTCTGGTCAGGAAGAGGTCTCGAGGGAACTGCCTGTGCAAATTGTGAGCGTTTTTCTTTAAGAACGCTCCGCTCTCATCTGGACCTTGCAGCTCAGGTCGCGCTCGTGCTGAAAAAAAAAAAAAAAAGCAGAGCGGCAACGTGCATTATGGGGTTCCCAGATGGAGCTCGCCATTCGCCTTGAGAGGGGTGTAATCATCTCAGACAATTCGGCGGCTGACGAGGGTGAGCTGCAGGTGGATGATTTTTTTAGAAGTTTTTATAGAAGTTTTTCTATAAAAAAGAGAAGTTAGTCCAGCAGCGAGTGTTCTCCCTGACGAACAGGAGATGACTGATATGGGTGGTGATTGGATAGATCCTGAATCTTCTCAGCCACACTGCCCCGTTGAACTTGGCCGACATTGGGGAGAAAGAGAAAGGCTTTCTTCTCAATTCGCCCTCTGAGCTTTTCGGCACCTCCATGTTGGCGGTGGTTGGAAAGTTCAGAGAGGCGAAGGCACACTCAGCTGCATTTAGGACCATGTTTACCGCTGAGATCCATATCCACGCCCAGACAGACGGGAGGGCCTGGTCCATCACGGTCAGAGGACCGTAGACAGGGCCAGAGAGCCAGTGTCGCCTCTCGTGTGTCACCTCCGTGGAGGAGTAGGTCGCAGAAGAGACGCGACTCCCGCAAGAAGAGGGATCTGAGGGAGGTGATCCATCATAAACGCACACAGCGTCTGTGATGGATTACCTCCCCTGAGGGCGTGATTATATCTTAGCCCTCTCCTCTCTTCCCCGACTCCCCAGGCACTTCTTACATCAGGCCTGAGGCTGGGCCCATGTTGAGAACAATTTTCTGATGGCCTCGGCTTGGTTAGTGAGAGTGCCTCTTTCAGGCATGTAAAGGCATGTTCATAAAGAACTGTCTGGTTAGTCTTCACTTCGCATGCCGCAGGCGAGCTGAGTTGGTCTTCTTTAAGAGTAATTTTTGTGTGCAACTAACACTAAAATGTATCTCTCTACAGACCTCGTTCCCTGTAATGAGTTATGGGGTTATGTCAATGTCATAAGGTAAGGTCAATTTTTTTGGTATTAGGGCCCTTATGTTCCCCTGTTAGGTGGCTAGAACAATAGAGAGAAGCACCGGTTGAATGGGCTTCTTTTGTGAGTATGTGATGGCTTCCCTTGTTCTCATAATGTAAGATAAAACGAGGTGTGCCACTGCTCATTCTAGTTGTAAAACTATGTTTATAGCTTAGGCTTCCTCTCACGGTGAGAGCATTTGAGGCCGCCACTCATTCATATGAAACATGTTATCAGCGGAGAGTTAAGTGGTAGAACGTCATTCTAGAAAGAAGAATGGGAATGTTTACACTACCACTTTTTCCTTTTCTACACACACGTGTAAGCCCTCGGGCTATTAGCCACCTCAGGGTAGAGTAGTTGGTCTCTCTCAAAAAAAAAAAATATATATATGTTTTTTGTTTTGGAGTATAGACTGACGCTAGGGCGTCAGATAGATCTTATGTCTGACCACATGACCGTCTGACATCTTTTGGTCCTGAGTACATCGCCCCTTTGAGCTCTGTTTGGGTTTTCAGTAGGCTGAACGATTCTGCAGCCCCTCGTATGAAAAAAAAAAAATATATATATATATATATATATTCTCGTAAGGCTGTGGCTCCTCCGAGCCCTCAGGTAGATCTATACTTACAGGCTGGCCCTCAGGGCCGTCTCTGCAGCTGGCCTAGGCTATGCTAGGGACAGTGGAGGCGTTCTGCTAAAGCATTTCTGACTCTGGCCCTTCACTTTGTGAATGTAGGTTTTTGAATGCATGATTTATAAAGACCCTGGGTTAGGCCTAAATAAGGCCTCCCTGGTACAATGGGTCTTTCTTGGGCAGGGTTAGGCCGTCTTTCGCCTCATGAAGAGACTGGGTTTTGTCCGCATGACCCCGCCGTGCAGAACTAGCATATGGATTTGGGCCGCCAGAATAGGCTCCACTCACCTCGCTGAGCTACTGCTCGAGCGTCGGGTTGTAGGTGGGTGGCTTACAAGCAAGCCTCATTCCCCTAGGCTGGGCACAGATGAAAGTTCTGTCACCTCTAGAGCCGCTGGCGGGCCCGCACCCTGTTAAATCTCAGGGTGAAGTGGTTGTATTCCCCTGTGATACAGGGTAGGTCAGAGTACTTCCCTTTCAGTTCTGTATTATCCTACCTCACACCGTTATGGCTCGGGTCGAGCAGAAAGTTCTAACCTTCACTTCTTTTTGTTTTTTTAAGTATGCTCCTGTGAAGCCAGAGCATTGCCATGAGCTGATGCCCATGTGTACAGATGGTAGGCCCCTGACTCTGGGGCCTCCGTTGAGGCCGAGTGGTGTATGTTGTACTCCCCTTGCTTAAAGGGTGCAGCGCTTTTTTTTCTTTTTTTTTTTTGCTGAGTATACTGCCATGGGCAATTTGATTAGGTACCAGGATGCTCTAGGCACTGTGTAACGAATCTGCCAACGAAGGCTGCGCCGTTAGGTAGTAGGCCTCAGCAGGCCTCCTTGAATGGTCAGCCCCCAAGATGGCGTGGTAGGCCAGCTTACCTCAGGTGGTTGGCCTTAGTAGTTCTAGCAGTAGACTCACTGATGGGTAGTAGGCCTTAAACAGGCCTCCACGAATGGGAGTCCTAACGTTGTGGGACATACATTATAGCTGTGACCAGGTAGCTAGCCTTATTAGGCCTCCTGTGGGTGGCCTCAATATTTGCGTTAGTGTAGTATGGTTCCCAACCGTATATGTGTGTAGCAGAATAGACTGGCTATCAGCTAGTAGGCCCAACCAGGCCTCACTGATGGCGAGTCCCGGCAGTATGATTTTGGCTGACACCATTGACTTGCTTCAGGCATAGTAGGCCTCTCAATCTTCTAAGTGAGCCTTGAGTGAAGGGGTATACAAACAGAAAGATAAATTAAGTTAAAAGACATTAATGGTCGTTATAACATAGGCCAAACGGCTTATATAATAAAGTGATTTTGTCTGATTTGTAACCAGGCTCTAAAGCGATTACCCATAATCCATTGCTTGGGGTCTAAGTTGGGACTCATCTCTAAAGGCCAATTTATACTTCTGCGTCAAGTGTACGCCGTAGTGTACGTCGTAGGCTACGCACGTAGGTGACGCCGTCATAAGCATTTATACTTCTGTATATATATCTGTGTTGCTCTGCAGTTACAGCACCGATACGCTAATTGGCGGGGGAGGGTTTTAATGTTCCACTGTGTTTATGGTGCCTTCAAGTCATCTCGTATAGATCGTATTTACGAGTTGAACGCACTTGAACGCCACCACAATGTCGTATACACGAGTGGGGAGCTCTGGATTTTCTTTAAAGGGACATTGTGTAGGAATTTCTCCCATACAGTGGCAGTTCTACATTGAATTACACCCTGGGCGAGACCACCTTCGAGCGCCCCCCCGCCCATTGCACTAAGAACAGAACATTGGCTGTCATCATGAGGCCATTATAACCATAGACATAATAAATACATAGACGCCATATTGGCCGCTGGAGCGTACGTCAACGGCGCCGCCATATTGCGGAGGGCAACTTTCCCATACCTCTCATTACGGGAATTGAGAAAAATGCCTGCTTCGTGTGCTGCTTGGGGCTGTACAAATCGCCATACAATTGAAAACAGGTCTCGGGGAATTACCTTTCACAAACAAGACTGAACATTTTTTTCAGGTTGTATTTGGTCATTATATAATTAGTAATAGTAACGTACACCATGTACAAACCACTGAAATCAGTTGATAAATGTAAACGTTTTTATTGTTTTTATCCAGGAAAACCGCAGCTCACCCGTTTACTTACATTTGTTTACAGCGCAGTCTTGCCCTCAGCAAAATGGCGGACGCGTTGAAGTATCGCAGCAACGTTCCAAAGTGGCCAATAGGTATTTATTATGTCTATGATTATAACTGTGTCATGAATATTTTTCTTGACCTCAACTACAGAGGTACAAATTGAATTTGTCATTAAAATGTCATTGTACCACTGTAGTTGAGGTCAAGAAAAGTATACATGACTTGAAACTACCTACAGATTTGAAAATTCCGTTGGCTAATTACAGGGCCTACTGTTAACCCAACTGATGGAAATAAATAATAACTGAACTTGTAACAGTTTTGTTGCAAAGCACAATATTATGGTGAAATTAGATCACGTGTTTGTTGACTTAAAACCTAATTATTGTTGTATAAGCATAACAAGCATCATAGCAAAAAGGCTAAGAAACGTAAGAGACGAGTTACCCACAATTAGCCCTTCATTCATGACAACATGGATACCGTAATCATACCACAGAGAGAACATAGTTGCATACCTTTATCTTTGCTTGTTTCTCCTCTTCTTCTTTTCTCTTTTTTTTCTAAATTGTGCACCTGATGGCTTTGACCTTTTCCTGTCCATCTCTGTTTATTTGGCACTCGACAATCAACAGATTTCCCATACCCCGCCCCCAACACTGTTACTCACGTCACGAGTCACGACCAGAAGTCAAGAGTCAAGACTAAACCAATTCACCTTGGTGAGGTGACCCACATAATCGTTTTGTATTACTTATTTTTATTAGCCATTTCAAACAATTCAGAAAAACAAAAATTAGCAGGAACTATAGGCCTGTATTTATAATATTATGAATGAAATGTGCGTTATTTTGGAAGAAAGTCGAGGTGGTGTGACTGACTTTAGCCCACTGATTCCATTAGAGTATTGCTGATACAGTGCTCCTGCTACGCGCTGCCGCGCCGCCTCTGCGTGCGGTGTGTGAATGCTCTAATCTGTTAACATGGGCGCCGAAAAAAATACGCGCTGCTAACGCGTGCAGTGTGAAACCGGCGTCACACACGGCACCTTCTCAGCAAGCAGGGGCGCCAATTTGCCAATTCCCCACACAGTGAAATGATAGATAATAGAAAAACGCTTTGCGGCGCAGAGGATTTTTTTTTTTAACTGCTCGTGCCGCCCCCCATGTGACATGAAAAAATGCCGCCCCGGCCGACTGCCCGGTTCGCCCGTGCCAAGAACCGCTACTGCTCCCATCTAGCGGTGAAATTGTATTTTGCATTCAAACGCATTGTGCTCTCCAGCGC
Organism: Gila orcuttii; assembly: GCA_026230005.1. Classification (NCBI taxonomy): domain Eukaryota; kingdom Metazoa; phylum Chordata; class Actinopteri; order Cypriniformes; family Leuciscidae; genus Gila; species Gila orcuttii. Next base: position 41,047,166 of record JAPDVR010000015.1, on the reverse strand, counting down.
CTCGCTTTTTCAAATGCGTGTTGCATCTACGGTAGCTGTTATGTACCAAAAAGCTATGACAGGATGTCTTCTAATAGCACTTCGTCGAGTTTTCCTTCGGGTGAACAGGTTTGTTATTTCAAACAAACTGCAACTTGACACAACGAACAAACAAATGTTACAGTATGAATAATAACAGTGCAATGCAGCCTTTTAAACTTGAAAAGCGCCTCTCACTGCTCTGCTCCTCCGTTTCTGCTGATTTCAGTCACGTGTGAGGCTGGCTCTGAACGAAAACGCGTTGTGGAAACGCGTACTTTTTGACCCTCTTTGCTATTATAGTTTTTAAGATGGCGGAACTACATGGAAGCCTCCATGGACCTACCCATCACATGTATATAAAGATAATAAATTCTTCATTTACGAGGATAAGTCAGATAATTGGCAGAGGTATTTGTACACCATTGAGGACATATTTATGAATAAAAATATTGATTTTAGATAATAAAATACCTAAAAACTACACATTGTCCCTTTAAGCCCCGATCTTTACGAGTTGGGGGCGTTTCAGTGAGAACATGCCGGAATACCACAATACTTCAAGGTATTTAGCTGTGATCTTGTCAGGCTTTTCTATTTACAGCGCAGTAAGCTAATTGCCTGCACAGAATATGATAGCATTATTAAAAAACAATGTAATATGTAACGATAAGTTTTGCAGTAGCTTAATAAATTAACTAAAAACATAAAAATGCAAAGCACACCTTATGCAAATCTTTGTTCTTCATTTTATAGAACTAGAGTTTAAGAACCTTGCTGTATTTTTGTGTAATTACTTAAGAGAAAGTACACCGCCATCTTACTCCGACGAAAGTGACTTGAACGCACCTGCCGTGCACCCCTCCTCTACAGGGCCGCATTAAGAGCTCACTGGGCCCCGGGGCTATGAGTTACTGCAGGGCCCCCCCACCACTTTAGGTCACCAACTACAGAGAGAGAGAAAAAACAAAAAACACATTTTTCTAAAACACTGCTGAAGTTGTTTTACATAAATATAATCTAGAATCATTCAGAATAACAGTTGCCAGTTCCTTTACAATATACAATTAAGAAAGTAGCTTACCTTAAAATCTTTTTTTCCTGCTTTTGCGGAAAGAGAAGTCCTTGATAATGTCACTGAAGTCAAGGGATCGGAGAATGTCATTTTCCAGGGACATCAAAGTAAGATGGTTTAGTCTCGTAACATGGATGAACGAAGACGATTTTTGACCAAAGACAGTTTGGAAAAAGAACGCTCTCCACTGGCGTTAGTCACAGGCAAAGTCAAGAAAATATGAAGAGCTATGTCCATATTAGGGAACACAGACTGCAGGTTCCCTTTCGAGAGGTCTCTCCTATTGCGTAAGTAGCTTACGCTATGGGAAAACTCCTTTTCTCGAGAATATTGAAGTCTTTATGTAAAACGCATTGCAGCTGCACAGCTGACAGCAATGAACGAAGGAGCTCGGTCATTGGCTGTGCTGCGGCAACTTGCTCGAACCAATGACGGGGCGACTCTGAATGCGCGACCAATGAACGCGCTTCGCGCCCGCGCGCGTCAGAGCCCGCCAAGATGGGCGTGGCCAAGCTATATATTGGGCGCCCCGTCATGAGAGTTCTTTAGATTTAATCTCCTTCAGCGAACACCTTCTTCGCTGGATCCTCCGGATTATTGAAAGCCTTCGCCGCCGTGGAAAAGCATACCAGTGGGATTGCTACGAGGACGTCGGCACCTTCAGCCGCCTTCGAACACCATCCTACTGAGCCATCCGGCGCACCACACACGCAAGTATTTTACATCTGTTCGCCCCGCGACATTTGTAAAAGAGCAAATTTTCTGAGGCGTTGTTTCAAATGCCTTCCTGCGCGTCGTGCAGAGACCTTCTCCCGGACGGGGATCGTCACATCATCTGCGCTCGCTGCCTGGGCCGGAACCATGCAGAAGCTGCTCTGACCAAGGGCGGATGCCCGGAATGTGACGACCTGGGTCTCTCCACACTGCGGGCTCGCTTCGCCGCTTTCGCCGCGAGCGAGCCCATCGCCGCCACCCCTCTGTTTGAGCCACGTTTAAAAAAAAAAAAAAAAAAAAACGCCGCTCACAGAGGCTTCCTGAACCTGAGCTCAGTGACGTCACGCCGAGCCAGTCTCCGCGTGCTTCACCGCCGCTCTTGCCTTCCCCACCGCCGGTTCAGTTCACTCAGCCGGACCCACACCCCTCTAGCAGAGCGGTGGGCCTTGTGACTTTCGGCGCGTCCGAGGACGACGGGGGAGTGGATGACAGCCTGTCCATCGACGCTGCATCTGACGACTGGCCGGGCTCCACTTTCGACCCCGCCCCGCCGACGCTAGCTAGCACGAGTGCGGGCTCCACCATGGATACGGAGATTATCCGCATCCTCTCGAAGGCCGTGGAGAACCTCGGGCTCGATTGGTGTTCTCCGCCAAGTCATGGAAAGCCCCCCACTCTGCGAGCCTAAAGCCTTCTTTTTCTTCTTCGCTCTCCTCAGTGGACGGCGCGACGGAAAGAGGCTACGAGGGAACGCCGCCCCTCGAGGAGGTCGTGGCCAATCATCTCTGCCCGCCCTCCACCACCGGATGGAAAGCCAAAGCTTCCCACCCCTCGAAACCCTGCCGCACTACCTCTGCTCTCGCCGGTCGCGCCTACGCCGCCGCCGGCCAAGCTGCATCAGTGCTTCACTCAATGGCGGTACTTCAAGTGTTCCAAGCCAAGCTTCTCCGCTCTATGGACGAGTCTGGCCCCGAACCCGAAGCCTTTAGGGACCTACGCAGCGCAACTGATAGCTCTGCGAGCCACGAAGGCCACCGCCCAGTCTATTGGCCGTGCTATGGCTAATTTGACTGTTCTCGAGCACCATCTGTGGCTGACTGTGACTGAGATGAAGGACGCGGATAAGGCGCCATTTCTCGACGCGCCTATCTCCACCAGCGGGCTGTTTGGACCGGCGGTTAAAGGTTTCGCCGAACGCTTCACTGAGGCCCAGAACGCTTCACAAGCTATGCGTCATTTCCTGCCAAAGCGCTCCAGCTCATCGCAGAGCAGACAGAGACCGCCACAGCCGCAGCGGGCTAGAACAGCTCCCACCGCCTCTCAGCCCGTGCCTCAGGCTGACGCTCGACGCCGCTCGCGCTCTCAAAAGCCGTCCTAGCCACAGAAATGAGAAGAGAGAGTGCGTGTCTCGCAAAAGCCGGACCACTCTCTCTGCAAAAGCTCAAACATTACCCAGTCCCCTTACAGGCGGCTGGATATGTCCATACAGCAGTCAATGGGCCAGTCACAGAGCTCGCTCATCTGCAAACAAACACCGTTTTTACGGCGATGCACAGAAAACAAAAAAAAAAAAACTCACCTGCGTCACTAAGGGTTAACATGTCCACAAAGTGTGCATTCCCAGATACTGTCAAAACAGTGCCAAATTCATTCCCAGCTCAGGCTGCGCTTCCCATGAATGTAGATCACGTGCCTACGGTCATGTACGCACCACTACACACAAGCACTGTTCACACAGTTATAAATTCATCCCCAGTAAAAGCGGGAAACATTATAAAGGTGACGCGTGTGCCTAACACTGTTTATGCACCCCCACTTATAAACACTGTCCTTACAGTGTCAAACACAACCTCCGCTCAGGCTGCGAGTTTTACAAACACAGCGCGCGCTGTTGTAATCACACACGCGCCCATTCACTCAGCTGCTCAGCGCGTGCCCGCGCCTCTGAGAGCTACGAGCTCAGGCGATTCGCTGGCCAGGTCCCTACGTCACAGCGGCCCGCCCCTAGCCTGTATTCAGCCCATATCTGTACACGCAGCGGCATGGGAAAACATTCCAGATATGCCGAAATGGGTATTGAATATAGTAAAGCACGGATACTCGCTCCAGTTCGCTCGCGGACCACCACGTTTTACGACTGTGGTCGAGACAAAAGTGAGAAAGGAGTGTTCACATGTTCTACGCACCGAGGTGCGCAAACTAATAGAAAAGGGCGCTGTGGAAACTGTTTTCCCCCTCTCTGAGCGGGACAGGTTTTTACAGCCGCTATTTTCTCGTCCCGAAAAAGGATGGCGGTCTCCGCCCCATCCTAGATCTCAGACGCCTGAACAGAGCACTAATGATTCGCTCGTTCAGAATGTTAACAACCAAGCATATCCTCGCGCAAGTACGCCCAGGAGATTGGTTTCTCTCAGTGGATCTGAAAGATGCTTACTTTCACATTCCAATAACGCCTCATCACAGGCCGTTTCTGAGATTCGCTTTCGAGGGACAGTCATACCAGTACACAGTACTTCCGTTCGGCCTGTCCCTGGCTCCCCGTACATTCACGAAATGTATGGATGCAGCACTTTCCCCCCTAAGACGAAGGGGAGTGCGAATACTGAATCATCTCGACGATTGGCTGGTTCTAGCACAATCAGAGAGTCAGTTAATAACACACAGATCTTGGATTATCAGCCATTTAGAATGCCTGGGTCTAAGAATCAATTTTGCAAAAAGCATACTATCTCCCAGCCAGAGGATTTCTTTCCTGGGAATAGTTCTAGACTCAATGCAAATGACAGCGCGTCTCTCATCAGAGCGCGCGCTTACCATCCGGCGCCTTGCAACATCATTCAGGGCGGGCGCACGCGCGTGCCCCCGTCAAACGGTTTCAGAGGATGCTCGGTCTCATGGCCTCAGCATCGGCCGTACTCCAGCTAGGATTGTTGCATATGCGCCCTCTCCAACGCTGGCTCAAAGAGCCGCGTCCCTACTCACGCGTGGCGTTCGGGCCACTTTTTAATCAGAGCGAACCACGGCTGTATAAAAGCCCTGACGCACTGGAAAGCCGCCGACTGGTACCAGTCAGGCGTGAGTCTGGGTGTGAACACAAGGAGAAAGATGATAATGACAGATGCCTCCAAAATAGGTTGGCGGGCCCTTTACGAGGGCAGGCCTGTCTCCGGCTTTTGGTCAAACCCGGAGAAGCGCCTACACATAAACTGTCTGGAAATGAAAGCGGTCGCTTTGGCTCTCAGAGCCCTGCTCCCACATCTAAAAACGAACACGTCCTGGTCCGAACGGACAACATGACGGTAGTGTCGTACATAAATCGCCAGGGTGGACTCAGGTCGAGCTCCATGCATTCAATGGCCAGGAGACTCATTTTATGGTCCCAGCACAACTCGCGCTCGCTGAGAGCAGCGCATGTGCCAGGCGCCCTGAACCAGGGGGCAGACATGCTATCCAGAGACAAGATTCTCCCAGGAGAATGGGTTCTCAACCCGCTGACGATTCAGTGGTTATGGAAAACCTTTGGCAAAGCGGAGATCGACCTCTTCGCCTCCAAGGAGAACGCGCACTGCTCTTTTTTCTTCACGAAAAGCACGGACGCGCTCGCCCAGAGCTGGCCGAGCCACCCCTTATATGCCTTTCCCCCGATCGCGATGCTGCCACAGGTCATCAGTCGGGTCAGAGAGGAGAAAAACGCAGTGCTGCTGATAGCCCCACTCTGGAAGAACCAAACATGGTTTCCAGATCTGATGCAAATGCAATCTGCACCACGGCCGATTCCACTGAGGCCAGACCTCCTCAGTCAGGCCAGCGGGATGATATTTCATCCCCGCCCCGATCTGTGGGCCCTTCATGCATGGCCCCTCAACGGGTTCCCAGGAACCTCGCGAGCGGAGCACTAAAAAACCATCGCTGAGGCGCGGGCGCCCTCCACGAGACGCTTATATGCCCAGAAATGAAAGTGTTCAGTGACTGGTGTAATGCCAAGGGCCTGAACCCTGAGACATGCGAGATTACGAATGTACTCGTTTTTCGACAAGGGCTTCTGGAGGCGGGCCGCACCCCCTCCACGCTCAAAGTATATGTGGCGACCATCACAGCGTCACACGACCCTGTAATGGAACGTCCATTGGGAAGAAACGACCTAATTATTTGTTTCCTAAAGGGCGCTAGGAGGATGAACCCTTCACGCCCCCCCTCAGTGCCGATCTGGGACCTAGCTACTGTCCTAGACGCTCTTAAAGGGCCCCCGTTCGAACCACTCCGAACCGTGCACCTTAAACAGCTCTCGCTCAAGACTGCGCTCTTGCTGGCACTCGCCTCGGTCAAGAGAGTGGGCGAACTGCACGCGCTTTCGACAAGCGCTGCCTGCCTAGAATTCAGTCCTAACGACTGCAGGGTCGTCCTTAGGCCGAAACAGGGGTATATTCCTAAAGTGCTCACCACTCCCTTCAGAGCACAGGTTATCTCCCTAACTGCGCTTTCGTCTCCAGCAGACGAACACGACGCTAATCTACTCTGCCCCGTTAGGGCTCTCAGAGTGTATTTGGAGCGTTCTGCCCTATTCAGACAGACAGAACAACTGTTTGTATGCTTTGGCGACCGTACGAAAGGTTCCGCCGTTTCAAAGCAGAGAATCTCTCACTGGATAGTTGAAGCTATAGCGCTGGCTTACGAAGCTAAGGGACTTCAATGCCCCTGGGGAGTCAAAGCACACTCCACCAGGAGTGTGGCTTCTTCCTGGGCATGGTCGAGCGGGATACCGATCGAGGATATTTGTGCGGCGGCAGGCTGGGCCTCACCGTCCACATTTATCAGGTTCTACAACCTACAGGTCCCGACATTGCATTCCAATGTGCTATCAGCATGATGCTAGTTGAACTGCGAGTTCGCATCTAGATTATGTATGTGCTTGTGTCACACTGAGCGCCTTCTAGCCGCTCTGTATTTTTTCCCATATATAAAGCTCGCCTCTGCCGGCTAGTTGGATGATAACTTTGCTTTTTAGCTCAGGCACCTGCCTCTGGCTATCATAAGGCGAAGTTCAGCATGCACGGCGTTTTGCATGGTGTTCCCATAGCGTAAGCTACTTACGCAATAGGAGAGACCTCTCGAAAGGGAACGACTCGGTTACTAACGTAACCTCGGTTCCCTGAGAGGAGGGAACGAGTATTGCGTAAGCTGCCGTGCTTGTGCTTGGTTAGTTCGCTTCAGTCGTTTTAACCTAAAGAACTCTCATGACGGGGCGCCCAATATATAGCTTGGCCACGCCCATCTTGGCGGGCTCTGACGCGCGCGGGCGCGAAGCGCGTTCATTGGTCGCGCATTCAGAGTCGCCCCGTCATTGGTTCGAGCAAGTTGCCGCAGCACAGCCAATGACCGAGCTCCTTCGTTCATTGCTGTCAGCTGTGCAGCTGCAATGCGTTTTACATAAAGACTTCAATATTCTCGAGAAAAGGAGTTTTCCCATAGCGTAAGCTACTTACGCAATACTCGTTCCCTCCTCTCAGGGAACCGAGGTTACGTTAGTAACCGAGTCGTTTTTCTTCCTCAGGAGCTGAAGCAAGGCTACGTACGGCACTTGAATTGAGCAATTTCATCAGGGAAATCGTCTTGCAAATCCGTGTGGTATTTCTTTTGAAGACACATAGCATTAGAATGTAGTTCTTCGGAGGTGATTGTATGAGTGTTGCTCAGAAATCCAAAACTTTGCTCTAGATCTTTGTATGATTTGTAGCACCGATCAAGCTCAGCCACAAGTTTGTCAATTATGACATTAAACACACAAACTTGAAACTTCTGTCTTCCTGACATTGTACTCAGTGAATCTGCCACAGATGACTCATCTGGTTGCTTTTTACGTCGTCTCTCCCTTTGTATGCCCGTCGTAAACACGACTTCCCACCTCGTAAGTACGAACTTCCCAGGAGGACTTGAATGCACCATTAGATTCCTCGCGGCTGTTTTGAGTTTAGGATACTACTAGCAATGGCGACTGAAAGAGAGCGTATCATGTTGGAGTTGGAGCTTATCGCTCGGTCACTTGGTCCATTTCCATGTTGCTTCACTGAATTTTCACTGAACTTCTGAATTTAAAAATATAAGTACAAGTATAAAATGGCCTTAAGGTGGGACTCATCTCTCTCTTCACCACACTGGCTTGGCTGAACTTTTTTCACTCCTCCCCTCACTACTGCAGCCGCCTGCTCTCGCCTAGATTTCTAGCGACACAAGGCGCATCTTAAACGAGCCTATTAATTTTTTTTTTTTTTTTTTTTTTTATTGCACATGAAAGTATACAGACATTAACAGTGAGAAGAGGGTGGGGGAGGGTATACGGACATCGAAAGAGATTGAATTACGCTACACAAATCAATACAATATTACATTTTGTCAATATGAAGAATTAAAGGTTCCTTACAACAGACTTAAGGATAATATATGTTTTAGAAACCTTTGAGTTCAAATGTTTTGACATTTTCTTAAAGGAAGTAAAAAGGGACTGGCTCTGGGTTTGTGAAGATGAAACTTGCCCAGAAGACAAAGTAATAATACCGTATAATCAAGATTAACATCAATAGAATGATTTCATTTAAAAAAAACATTTTTTATAGATTCTGTAATTTGTACCAATTTGTTACAACAGCAGAAAACTAACAAACTTCTGACCAGAAAGATTTAGAGAATGAGCACTGATAACACATATTGTAGGGTTGATCTTTCTTCAATATTGCTAAAGGAACATAAAGAAGATGCATTCTCAGAAAACCTGCTCAAAAAATAAATTACAAGGGTAATATCTATGAACAATTTTGAATTGGAGCCTATTAACTTGAATAGAGGATCTTCCCCCAAACCCTATAGCGGAACATACCATTTCATGGGGGTAGCTTAACGCTTGAATAAAACGCTAGAATAAAACATCACAATTCCACCACCTTAATATAAATACACGTTCAAACACAAAATAACATACTCAAATATCATCATTAATCAAATATTCATTTGTATACCAACATATTGTATAGCAACTATACAATTACCACTTCAAAGCACTTACGTTTATCTCTGTCCTACTAAATGGTAAAACCCACTAATTAAAGGAGAAGTTCAGGACATACCCACCAAAACCCATCCCTCAAAACACAGGACCAGACAGGTAAGCTCTACTCTGAAATGTATTACAAAATAAACATACCCAAATAAAAAGAAAATATGAAACCATGTTCTTTTCTTGTATTCAATTAAAAACACACTATTAACACTTTGAACACATTGATATTGTCTTGAAACATATCGTCATCACAGAGTTGAAGCAAATAGAAGACTAAGGAAAATATAATTGTTTTAAAAGATAAACAGAATTAAATGTCAACTACAACTTTTGGCCAGCAGGTGTTGACCAAACTCCATGCCATGATTACATGAAGCTCAAACCAGCATGATACGACCAGCATATTCTATAAAAAAGGGCCAGAAACAAAACTGTAATCTAGCAAATCTAGCGTGAGATTCATTGAAAGAATTCCACTGAAACTAAATATATAAATTCACTGTTTTATATAAAATGTTTGGGAATAATCATCATTTTTATCCACAGTTATCATAACTCATTGTAAGGCCTGCCCAATCAGTCCAACCATAAAATAAGTGGGTTTCCACTCAAAACTGGACTCTAGTCCGTCACTAATCTGATGCAAATTTGCGGAAACAATGGATACAGCTTGATCTACTGAAGTTAATAATTTCGGAGTAAATCAGAATAAATCAAAATGTAACAATTTATTATTAGTCAAGTAAATGTATCATGCCAATTACATAATCAGTTCAAAGATAATAAATGCAAAACGATGCAAACCTAACATTAGAAAAATACATAATGCTGAATGTCTGAAGACATCCAGCATTACGGGCTGATCGGAACTACAAATCGCCCCAAGCCTCTTTCGGCATTTCCTTAAGTACTCAGGTCAAGGCAGAAACTTCTTTCACATGGAAAAATTAGCTGACAATGGGAATTTCCATTCAGAGTTTATACCTTTTGAGGGCAGGATGCAATTTGCATGAAAGATCCACCCTCCTCTGTAAGCAATATATCTCTAAACTTTATTACCTTTTGGTTTACTTCTGTGGGGATGAGACCATTTTACCAGTCGCACTGAGACATTTCAAATGATACCAAACATGTATAGTGTTGTACGATAATTATTCACATTAAACCATATAGATTTTTTGGGTGAAGTTTGGTGATCTCAGCATGAGAGCGAAGGAATGGGGGAATAGGGGGTCAAGGGAAAGAAATGCAGATTAGGGTGATACTGAGGTGTGACTTGCATCTTGGATGGTGATGCTAGTTTCTCAAGAGAGAGTTCAAATGTTAATTTCCTTTGTTTTCTCAGAGAGTAGCCCTCTCTTCCAGTTCTTCCAGTTTTTCCAGTCTTACAAGGGCAAGGCTATATCTCTGCAATGCTTTAGCATAAATATTCTGACTAAACTTGGTGTGTAAGACAACCATGACCTGTCCTAGTGATCACGAGATTGAAAATTTTTTATTTTTGCTAATAACTTTTGAACAGTTTGACCAAAAATCTTGATTGGTCTCTTTAGATTCGGTGCAGCATGCCTATTGTAATGAAACTGGTCTTAATAGATTCCTATAATAGAATCCCTATAGAATCCTATCCGATTTTCACCAAATTCGAGTCAGATCATCTTCACAGCAAAAAGCTATGGATTTCGTATCAATAAACAAAACCGTTTTTGTATACCAAATCAAGACAGTTGATGGCATAATGCCAAACTGCATCTGAGGCTGCATCTCTGGAAAGTGATTGTTTGAAAATGGGCTTTCAACCATTTTGTTTTAAATAGTGTCCAAATGTCTTTACTCATTTTTGCAGTTGGTCTGATGCTCACTGCATTGATTTTTAGCTCCTCATTCTGCCTCTGTGATGCTTGCATCAGAGAGCACGATTTCCCATTGATATTGTAATAATGATTTTTAATGGTTTTAATAAAATTGTAATTTTTTTTGTTTTTTTTACACAAACCATTTTATGTTTTAGTTCAATTTGTAAACCCACGCTGGATCAGGCCAATGAGGGTCTTCTGATCAGCGGGTGAAGGACTCTGCATGTTACAAGTTTTTCCTTTTTTGCAACATTCAAGATTAAATGAAATACATTTTTTCATATGTATTGACTCGTTATTTCATCTGACTCCATAAATGAAAAGGGTTTTAATGATATCTGGGTATCATTAAAAGTGAGCGAATGTTTGATTATTCTTTTTAAACTCTTTATGTTTTACCCGTTCAGATTAGGAAGCTATGCCGCTCAGAGGTCCTCGCATCTTCTGCGGGTCTCACGTTCACAATCTCGCCAGTTTTGTCACCAAACAGAAGTTTTTGACTAATATCTCAGATGGTCGGATTCACCCTAACACAATCAAAGATACTTTTCTTTTAGTCCCCTTGAATTGCATACACTTGAACTTAAATCAATCGTTTTTACTTTAGTAGAGGTTTTGGCCCTATTATAGGCATGAGTTGACCAACAATAGCCTACTTCCCTTATAATAGTTTGGATTGGCCAAGCCTGTGATTTCTCACATATACTTATCTAAAGTAACATTAAATTAAGACAGAGGTAGAATAGACGTACCCAAATTTAGGTTGGTTAAGCAGCGCGTTTGCTGCCCTAAACGGAAAACCCATCCCTACAAAACAAGTAGGCCAACACTTGAACTAGTGACAAAGTATTAGCCGTTGCCAATCTGACGTAAGCTTGCGGGAGCATACGAATCCAGTTAATCTACTTGGGAGAACAAATTTAGAGTCAATCAGAATAAAATCAAACGTTTACAATTTATTGACCAGTTAATAAAGCAATAATTCAAAATCCAATTCATGAGAATAAAATAATCAGTTAATCACATCATAACAACAATTCAGAAATCGAGGAAATTGGAGAAAGTATTACCTGGCAACAAAAATTACACACAGCAGTTGTGTGGGCAGTCAACCTACAGACTCCCAGAACCTTTTTGCCCATTTTCCTTATAAACCCATATAATTCAATATGCTTACAAAATGGTGGTGTCTGTCATAATATACAATGCAAAAAGTAGAGTTGGGGTACTCGAACTCGGACTCGGACTCGAGTCCAATTTTAAATGAACTCGGACTTGTCATGCACTCGGATGAATTTGTACTCGGACTTGACACGGACTCGGACATTTTAGACTCGGAAAAATGTCCGAGTCCAGTCGAGTCCGGGCACTAGAGGACACAATATTAATCAAAAACGAAACCAAACTACTTGTGTTGTTTCCGCGTTGAGCATTAGCCAATCACAGACATGTATATTAAGCGCATGAACACAGTGGCAAATCAGAGGCATTTTAGAGTCAACATGCGCAGAATTCGCTTAAAATGTATGTTCAGAATCAGCACAAGCTTTATCCTTTCGCAAATCCCCTCATAAACAAAGTCTTGACGCGATATAAATGAGAGATTCACTGTGCAGTGTGGACACTTCAGTGTTTATGACGAGAGTTTTAGGGAGAGTGCAGAACGCGGTAAGTGATGGCTTAAAGTGAGCGCTATCGACAATCTAAATAATAGTTTTGTTTTTCATGCTTCTAGAGGACCAGTGGTTACGTTCACACTGTAAATTATAAAGAGTGATAAATGCATTTAAATGTGGGAGTGAATCCGCTAAATTTTAGTCCTGTGAGTCTTGAAATTGCGATGATTGACATAGTAACCATAGCAACATGAGAAAGTGATAACCATAGCAACATTTTGGTGTCTAATAATTTAATGATTTTTGTTACATTTACACTTTAGTCATAAGTTTACATACACCTTTCAAAATCTCCAAAATGGAATTTTTATTTATTAATAAGTAGGATCATAAAAACATTGTTTCTATTTAGTACTGCACTGAAAAAGCTTTTTCACATAACAGATGTTTAATAGCCTAGTCCACAAGACAAAATACAAACACAAAATACAAGACAAATTACTTGATTGTAAATATCATTACCTGACACACAATATTACAATCAAGTAATTTATCTTGTATTTTGTGTTTGTATCCACAACTGTTTTTTTTTTTTTTTTTTTTTTGTAATGGTTGTTCATGAGGAAAAATCCTCCAGCTCCTGCACATTATTTGCTTTTCCAGCATCTTCTGCATATTTGACTCCTTACTAGCAGTGTCTATGATTGTGAGATCCATCTTTTCGCACTGGTGACAACTGAGGGACTCATACACGACTATTACAAACCCTGCAAACACTTAGTGATGCTCAAGAAGTCCATTAAGGATGAAACTGGATGTAAATTGTTCTTATTTTGTTGAAAATTTATATTAATTTAGTCCTGCCCTTCAGAGGCTAAAAAAGATATTAGCATGTAAAACAAAATAAGAAAACTTTAAACATCACTATTTGCTCAAAAGTTTCCCCCTGGCTCTTAATGCATCGTGTTGCATTCTTGAGCATTACCTTGCAGATTCTGAAAGATGTACAATAGGTAAACGTATGACTTTGACTATACATTGCAATCATTTTGTAAGGTTTAAAATATTAATTTAAGAGCTCAGTGTTGAGACCTTTCGCCGGAATTTGATTGACAGGCGATCTGACCAATCATAATGCAGATACCGCCATTTTTGTCCGACAAACAAACCAAATCAGTTAGTAGATTAAAGTCAGTGGACTTGAACTTGAAAAATGGTGTGTATTGATATCTTTTTGCAGTTCTGATTTTCATTCATGTTTAATTTGTGCTATAAGAGATTATCAGTTCATGTGCTGCTTGAACTGAGGCCTACACATTAAAGCAACACAAAACAGGATTATTGTTTGAATTTCATAATAATTATAAAAATGTAAAAGATGAGACTTTATTTCATACCAAAAGTAGGCTGCTCTGTCTTGTATGTTGGCACATATTCAGTGTCCTCTTTGCTCCGCAATATATTTTTCACTGTGTGAGAACATTTGGAGTGAGAGTGGAACGGCTTGTCGGACGTAGCAACAGTAACTAAGAGGGGCGGGTCTTTGTGAAAGGTCAATTTCAAATCATTTAAATCTTTGTGGACTCGGCTGGACTCGACTCGGACTCAGATGTTAAGGACTCGGACTCAAGTCCGACTCGACCCTCTTTGGACTCGGACTTGGACTCGGACTCGATTGTCAAGGACTTAGACTTGACTCGGACTCGACAAAGGTGGACTCGGACCCAACACTAGCAAAAAGTACAAGATAAATATAAGGCATTGTGGTAGAGTTCAGAGCATAAAAAAATAATAACTAAATTTTAAAATGAACATGTAAAACCATTGTAATAATAAAATAAAAACATAATGGGATAGAATGCAGTTACATGAATGTGAAAAGCATTAATACATTTTAATACATTTTTTATTTTGTGAGCTCATGTTTGAAAGGGTTACAAAATATATTGTGAGATCAGTATTATAAAAGGTAATATATGGATAGTTTCTTTTGAGTTATGATTTTTAATGTTGATTAATAGAATATACAAATTTGTGTCTGGGGAAAATACGTTTTTGATAAGATTTTGATTAAATAAATGCAAAAACATTAAAAATCTCACTGACCCAAAACATTCCGAACAACCTCCAGAGAGATATAACATTTATTAACTTTTGCCAGTTTTTTTTTATCCAAATTTACAAAAGAGCTAGGATCAAAACACTTCAAAAACAAAACAAACTCCACAATCAAAGGTGATCATCGATTAATTGAAATACCATTCATAGAGATCATGAATTACTTTATATTCCTTATGTGTAGCTATATAATCACAAGCAGTGCATATGGGCAGATCAAACTCCTGCTGCTGCAGTAAATGAGGAGTTGGAGAGAGATATTTCCTCCAGTTAAAGAACCTGCGATATGCTTCTTCGTCCTTGTCCAGCTGAAGAAGATATTCTGCTAGTGACTTTGCATCTGGGAAGTCATTCACATGAATGAAGGCATCGGCAGGATAAAAGTTTTCATAGTTTTTTCTGGGAGGACCCAGAACCACAGGGACGGTTCCTGCAGCAAGCGGCCCATTTATCTTCTCAGTGATGTAGTCCTTGTGGATGGAGTTCTCAAAGGAAAGGTAAAACTTGCAGCTAGCTAGGGTAGGATAGTATTCGGTATGATCCAAGAACTTTGAATAAGCCTTTCCAAACATGTGCACTTCGATGTATTTGCTGAATTCTTGGTAAAACTGGTTCCTTGTGCCGACACCTGTTGAGGCAGCATTGTTACTCACAATCCAACACACCAGTTTGTCCTTTTTAGGAATTACAAACTCCTCATCTGGTTTCTTCCTGACAGTCAAATGCAACCTGGTAAAAATATCAGCGTCCTGTCTGTAGCTGAGGGTGTGATTGAACAGGTTTTCTATTCCTGGTTTTTTCTGAGTGTTGGTCGGTGATTCTAGATTAAACCAAATCCACTTCTGGAATGGAGGACGAGGCGATGGAGGAAGGTTGGTCAGGTCCCAACTGATGGACTTGTGATAAATGAGGACAGCATCTGCTTCACTGTAGAGTGATCTATTAACCGTCAACAGACAACTATCGATATTGAAAATAGTTTTGCAATCATTCAGGTCAAATCTGAAATTTTCAGGCCAGAACCACATCAGAAGAATAGGCTTGTCTTTTGCTGCATCAGAAAGAGAGCTCTTACTTATGTCAGAGTTGTATTGTTTAGGAACAAGAAGTGGAGGTGGACAGTTGTTTGAAGGTGATGACCAAAAAAATATGATTATCAGAGAGATGAAACCTGCAAACGTCACTATTAGACTCAGACGACACAGCGATGAGCCATTTGTTTTTAACATTTTCAGATCTAAAGAGAAAGACAAAAAGAAGTATTTGTTATTGAAAGCAAATAATAAAAAGAAATGCACATACAGTCAATTTCTGAAAATAACTCTGAGGTACACTATAGGAACTTTAATATATGATTATATGACATACTATCTGGGTTATGGGAACACAACGCTTTAATATGTTCCCTTAATGTACAGTAAATATCTAGGGAGCAATTGAGGAGTTGCATTTAAATCAACATTTTAAAGTTTAAAAATACATCTTTCAACAGATCTTTTAATTCATTTTACATTTTTCTCAAAAGAACAATACAAATAAAAGTTTTTCAATACAAATCTCTTGTCCTAGATTAATAACAATGACTCAGACCATTATAAACTAAATCCATGTAAACACAACTGAAAAAACTAGCATAGCAAATACTCAAGTAGTTTTCTACAAATTTGAAATTGTAAACAAACAGTTCTAGCAAACATCTTGTCATCATCAATAATGTAAGTGGCCACAAACTAAACATGAACAAGAACTTTGAAGACATGTAGGCTGGAAAAAAAAATATAACCAATCCAACTACAGTTCCAGAAAAGCACGTTTGTTTCTTCCACGGGTTACTGACGAAGCAGCGTATGTAGCCGCTAATGGCACAGGAATTAGACCTTCTCTTAAAACAAAACGCAACAGTAAAACAATCCCTCATGCAATATTTAATGCCATGACTATGATTTTAAGACTTCCTGCACCAATTTAAGACCCTTTAAAGGCCTTCATTTGTGGAAGAGCCTTATTAAGGCATGTAGAAACCCTAGGCTATAATAGCTACAGCAATGAACGTTAATCGTCATCTTGAACATTTTTAATTGCTACACGTTTAATCATTATCTTGAACATGATTAATAGTAACATTCTTTCTTTAGTAGACTCTTATTCAAACCAAATTACAAATGAATAACAAACCATATCAAACGATAAGCTTTAATGTTTTATATTTTGATAGATAAATATAAAAATATATTTTTGGAACGAATGCAGATCATTTATTCCTCACCTGTTTGGCAAACCTTCAACAACAAGAAAATGCAATGTGCAGTTCTGGGTCATGTAGCGAATCAAATGTGACACTACCTAAAAAGACGGGTAGGCTATATGGTTTCCTGTTAAAACAGTTTCCTTTTTGTTTCAGTTCAGTCAACATTGCGGAAGAAGCAGACCCGTCGCTATGGGCGGGCCATAGGGGGCCGGGCCCGCCCCCAAAAATGCTTGTGCCCCCCCACTTGAGGCACAGATAATTTAATTTTAATTTAATTTTAATATTATCTTAGTTGCTAATTTTGTGTTGCATTCTTTATCATTAAAATATTAAAAATATAAAGAAACAATGGTGTGATTTAGTTTGATTGATGGGAATCTACACTGCAACAGCCTATCACGGCCTTACAAAAGAACGTTAGGCTACGTACATAACGTACAACTAAGCCGCTCAACAGTTACCGCGCATTTTTGAAAGCTGTTTCAAAACGAGTTTTCGCCGGCTTACTCGCTTCAGTTCCTTCCGAGTGGAATGATACTTTGATGATGAGGAGGTTCTGCTCAGAGAAACGCTTCCTCCCGCTGTACTGGGACTGGAGAGAGGACAGCGCTGCCTCCACTCAAAGTATCTGTGCGAGTGTATTTGCATGCGTATGTGTGTGTGTGTCATGGCAATGCATATCCCTCTGTTGACTGCTTTAAAATGCAATGTTTGAGAGATGTTTCTAGTGTCACATCTAATATGTTGTATAGTCAAGTGTTTTATGGATATTCATAACATTGCTTCTGTGTAATGTGGTGTAGGCTATAGGCTACCTGGTCATATTCCTGTTGGTTATGTTTAACGTGATGATTACGTGCTGCGCGACTAGAGTTGATTATTATAAATATACATACTGTGTAGGCTAATAATAATTGTCCCCCCCCCCCATACATTTCATATGCCCCCCTTAAGACTGAGTTCTGGCGACGGGTCTGGGAAGAAGCGAGATGGTCCTCACTGCAGAACATGAAATCCACGGGGAGGAGTCGTATCCAGATCCAACTCCTCCCACTTTACGTATACCTAATCATCTCCACCCCTTGGATCTTGATCTGACTCCTCCCTGTGGATCTCATGTACTGCATTGAGGTGCTACTGGAAGAAGCTGACGCGACTGAATAAAGCATAAGTACATGGAAAAACCCTGAGTGCAAGTAACAATGCATGGACACAATGTCTCATTTTGTTTGGTGATCGACATATAATGGGGAAGAAAAAAAACTGGCAACCTATTATTGTCATGGGGTACTTGAAAGGTGTTGTGTTACTGGCTCCTAGCTTTTTGTTCTGCTTGGCACGTTCAGTTAGTAGCAGTAGGCTATAGCTTTTTAGGCTATCTTCATGGCAAAAAACTGAGTTATAAAAATTACATTTGCATAAATACAATAAAATTAAAACCTTACTAAACAAGTCCCGACACATAGTGATGTGTCCTCCCGTATCGAGGCTTCGAAGCGTGTGTCGAGTAAAGCCTGTTTTATGCTTCTGCGTCGAATCGACGGCGTACCCCCGCAGACCCCTCTGCGTCGCCGCGAACCCCTCCGCCGTAGCTCGACGTGCACCTCCAAAAAATTGTAACTACGCGTCGAGGCGACGCAGACCACAAGGGCTGTGATTGGTCAGATGCACCGCGATGCAACTCAACCTGACGCAGAACCATAAAACGTCCACGACGCCGTAGGAGTGACGGCGTAGCTACGCCGTGGAGTTGACGCAGAAGCATAATGAGGCCTTAATCCGGGATGATTTCTGTGAAGCGCGTATCGAGGCTTGTGTCGGTGACGTATGTGGTGAAGTTTGAAGCCTCGCGAGCCGGCTGTACCACGTGACTGCTTCAGGAAGTGGTTCGCGGTTTGGCGGTCTATTTGAAATATAAAGGCCAGCAAAATGCAATGGATTCCCCCTTCACACTTTTCATTTTGACCCTGTCATTGTATCAAAGACCGACACCATATAAAAGTTTATACTTTATGTATAAACATAACAAACATCATTGATTAATTCATTCAATGCTTCAGACACCAAAGCCATAGTGTCATTATAATCACACTGCACGTTTTACATTTATTGTCCACTTGATGGCACAATAGAGCAAATGAAGCACCATGAAGCTACGGCACATGAGTGAACCAATTGGATGGAACTCTTCAATGCTTTATGAAGCTTCATCTCACCATCACTACCGACACATTCAATTGCATTGCATTGAAGCCAATTACTTTTAGGCTGACTTTTTGCCATGTTATCTCTCAGTGGTACTCAGTGGTTATTTCACACTTTATCAAAGACTTACCTCTGTGGTGCAGTGACTCCCAAAGCTGTAGCAAACACTTGGTTGGAAGGGTTGAGTTCACACGGAGCGAACAATGGTATGTTGGGTAAGGTAAGTCAAGGGGAGGAGCCATGGGCGTAGGTTTGGTCTCAGCTTTGGTGGGGACATGGACATCCCCCCCCCCATCCCCATCACCCCCCCCCCCCCCCCCCCCCCCCCGGGAATTATTTTGTTGTAAGATAAGTAACAGTGCTTTAATGGCGATTTCCTTTGTCAATTCAGACTGCTGGCAATACAGAATATCACAATACAGAAGTGAATCTATTTCATCTCATTATATTGCATCCTATATTGTATTCTATATCAAATTCTATTGATATATTCTATTCTTGAAAAAAAAAGTGCATTAGATTAAACTGGGAAGGGTTATAAAACTTGCATATTGTTATCCTAGGTTTACTGCTTCTATTGTTCTCAATTGTAAGTCACTTTGGATAAAAAGTGTCTGCTAAATGAATAAATGTAAATCTGTTGTGGTTTGATGCTGTCTTTCCTGCATACAAAATGGTTAATTAATTTTGTAGTCTATCCTATGGCTAGCAAGTTTAACCCTCCTACCAGATATTGTTATTTGGATATTATCAATCAAATAATGATTCATTATATTTGAATAACCAACAGTGTTAACTTTTGCCTTTTTAACATTGCCAACATGTTTTTCCAGCACATGTGTCTAGCAAGTAGGCTACACTCACAAATACATTACATAAACAGAATGTAGAAACGAAAAATGTCTCAGATGATCCACTGTTTATGACTGCAAGTTTCTAAGTTAAGGTAGGCTAATTAACATTCAGTGACTTGCTAACGTAGCATTCTATCATGATAGCGCGACTTCTATGAGTCTATTCGTGCTGCACACCCCTAATTAATGCTCCTAACCTTGAAAGATTGCAGAAGCTAGGTTTAACTGTAACAATATCCTGGGTAACCAGGATCACCAGTTAATACTATTTTCCACAGTAGAATCTGCATTTGAAAGCCTGGTCAGTCACTACTACTGCTAGTTATTTGTGTGGCTAGTTATTTTTGCCTACTTACACTCTGCTTTATGAAAAAAACAAAAAAACGGAATATTAAAATGTTTTACTCTGGCCTTTGTATATGGCAGGCAGAGAGACAGCCCTGGTAACTTACCGACGCGCACACACACACACACACACACACACACACACACACACACCACCCGCTCGCTGCCAGTGAGTGCAAGCACAAAAAGTAGTCCCGGCCCGCGCGTGTAGCCTGCCTGTCAGATACCCCGCCGCCAATCAAATTACGGCGTATCTTGTACTGTCGTCGTCCTGGCCGTTGGAATCGATCCAAATAGCAGCGCAAAGATCCAAATGCAGCGCAAATATCAAAATAGCAGTTCAAAGGAGCTTGCTAAATATTGGTGGGGACAAATTTGTCATCTCAAAATATTGATTGGGACTAGTACCTAGCGTCCCCCCCTAAACCTACGCCCTTGGGAGGAGCAACGCATGTTCAGTTCAACACTCGGAGTAGAACTACAAGACGGGAACTTCAAGAGACGAAATAAACGTGCCATTTCTGCTGCAGTCAGACTTACTGAGGAAAATAATTCATAAATAGGGCTGTCACTTTTTATTCGATATTCGAATATGCATTCGAACATGACGTGAAATATCCGTAATCGAACTATAACTAACCGTTTTTTAAAGTGCCATGTTTTCCGCATTTTTTACAGTCTATGATTAGACCGTTTGTTTTTTATTTTATTGTTTGCTATCTCATCCAGTAGCGGGCACTCTAAACGTATTGTAGCGTAAGCTCATGACCAAATCAAGCGAATAATAGCCAATAGCCACCCTGTTTTGAAAATGGAAGATAACACACAGAACGGCCAGCCTGAGAGGACGATTACGACCCCAACTCATCTAAAAAGTAGTGTCTGGAAATATTTTGGGTTCTACACCGTAGATACCACTTCTCTCAACATTGACGTGCAAATACCTGTGTGTGCTAGGCACGTGTGCGCGCTCCGAGCGCGCGTTCTCCACCACGGGGAACATCGTCAATAAAAAGAGAGCCGCACTTGATCCAGATCAAGTTGATAAATTTGTGTTTTTAGCAAACAATATTAAGAAATGAATTAGGCTAGGCTATAGGCCTTACTCCTGCTGCTGTTTAAGTTGTCACGTTATTGTTTGTGCCGTGCTGTTCCGCTTCTGTTTTTTTCCATGTAGCCTAATTTTGTGATTGGCTATGCATAGTTGCACTTCATATAGATTAAGTTGATAACCTGCTGTTTAAAACATTAAGTCAAACATTATTTTTCAGACAGGCTTGAGTCCTGTTTATGACTGTCAGACTGTTAATAAATGTGTGATCTCCGTTACGGTGTTTTTTTTTTTTGGTGGGGGGCGGGGCTCGTAGATATTCGAATATATTCGAATACATTGCTTGATATTTGATATCCGTTCGAATTTGATTTTTCTCAAAAGTGACAGCCCTATTCATAAACCATGATATTTGTGCAATTCCGAATTGCAAAATGGATGAAATTCCTGAAATGTTCTAAAGCAACCAGCAACAAAGTTCAAATATCCCAAGTTGCGTTCAACACAAGGATGTTAGTTGGTTGGTGTTTTAACACTGACGCCATGCCAGCTTCCCTAGCTATTTTCAACAAACATTAAAAGAGCAGCAACCAAAAACAAAAAATAGCAAAAGTCAAGACTCAAAGCCCAAACTGGAACATTCAATTACATACTTCAACGGAAATTAAAAAGTAAAATAAAAGTTTACAAGTGCAAATAGAGACCATGACACTGATGAGCTAGAGAAAATAAAAGGCACCAAAGATATTCTTTTGTTTAATCTTACACCTCATTCATGTGCATACCCTGTTTGGCAGTAGCCTAAAAAACTAAAAACTAGTTTTGCTGCATGGTCGTTGTTGTGTTTGGGCGGATCGCGAGAGCAAGCGTGCAAACTGCGCCTCTGGACACCGGTGTTGCGGATCAACTGGGGATCATGTTAACTGGGGAAGTGCGCGTGCACGCAGACAGTTTTACCTGGATTTCCAGCAGATGTTAAACGGTGACATTCGTCACAGCTAATTTTTCACTGAGCAGATTTAAAAGCTTTCCACATTATTGATAAATGTTTGTAGCTGGATTTGGGGTCTATGTGGAGCAGCTAGGGTTGGAAATGGGTCGGCGTATTTCTAATGGAAGCTCTGTCCTCACTGCTGAATTAATGGCAATTTTATGGGCTCTATGGTGGATTGAGGAAGTCAAACCTGGAGAAGTTATTATCTGCTCTGATTCTGCAGGTGCTCTTGAAAATTTAAAAGTAGGAAAATCTAAAGCTCGTCCTGACATTGTCAATGACATCTTGAATGTGGTTTTAGAACTAGGTTTACTTGCAACATCAGTTTTTGCTGGGTTCCCGTGCATGCTGGGGTGAGGGGGAATGAACGGGTTGATAACATTGCAAAGGAGATCTTAGGAAGAGAAGTAGATGTCCATGTATTATTAGGGAGAGTGGAATTGAAAGAAAGAATTAAAGAGGGCTTAATAAAAGAATGGCAGAGAAGGTGGGAAAAGGAAATTAGGGGTAGACATTACTTTTCTATACAACCTGAAGTTAGGAAAATATGTTTATGTAACATTTTGTCCCGCAGGGACTCAGTTAAAATGTGCAGATTGAGGTTGGGGCACTGTGGGTTAAATCATTCTTTGTGCATTGTAGGGAGGCATGTTTTTGGCTTGTGTGAATATGGGAGTCTTGAGACAGTATGGCATGTTTTCCCGGAATGCAGAAAGTATAGGGCAGAAAGAAATGTACTCTTTATTAAACTGTCAGGACTTGGAGTTAAGGCTTTTTCTGTTTTATCTTTGTTTGGACACAGTGACAGGCATAAACTGATTTCCATGGCAGTTCTTCAATTCTTGCATGACACAGGACTGTATGTAAGAATTTAGTTCAAACTTTGACCTGTGGAGGGCAGTAATACGCTCAGCAGCGTCTACACTGCCGGAATAAGAGAAGAAGGAAGGAAGAAGAGGAAGAAGAAGATAAATGTTTGTATCAGGGGCGTAGAATTTAGTAGGGACACTAGGGACGTGTCCCTACCAATATCCAGTGACACTGATTTGTCCCTAGCAATAATTTCGATCAAAAATTTAAATATATTTATATATAACCACTGTTGCCGGGTATGTCTTGTTGGTTTGATGTATTTCTTATTTTATTTAACCAGGAAACATCTAATTTAGATTAAAATCTCTTACAAGATTGTTCTGAGAAAAATGCGTAATTCCTGGAACACAAACGGTTAATAGATCTAGGTCCCGCCTGCTTAACACACATCGCTAAACTGATTGGCTTTGTGTTTTCTTTCTAAAGCCCAATTTATACTTCTGCGTCGAACTTACGCCGTAGCTACGCCGTAGGCTGTGCGTAGCGCGCGTACCCTTCGGCGTACCCTGACGTGCACCTCTCCAAAAATGTAACAACGCGTCAATTCTACGCGAACGCAAGCGCTGTGATTGGTCTGCTAGAACCCCTCCCTCGGGTTTCACATGCTCCCTCTGCATGTGTAATTGCGCGTCAACGCGGACAACGACGCAGAAGTATAAATGAAAACCAACGAGTAGTGTATAGCGTAGAGGCTCCGGCGTAGGTCCGACGCAGAAGTATAAATCAGCCTTAACTTGTGAGAGGCTGGTTGTGCGAAGCATTCGAAGGAAAACTATGCGGTAGGCTAAACTGAATCTACAGTTCAGTGCACAAAAATACGGGGCAAATCGCGTCAAATAATGATTCGGGGACCGCTCAGTTTTTACAATAATAATGTATGACAATCGCGGGATAAGTGGCAAACATAATCGTTAGTGTATGTGTGTTAGTGTGTGTGTTTGTGTGCGCAAAGAGCACTGAAACGTAGTAGGCTAAAACATCACTTAGTAGCCTATGATTTATAAGCCGGTTTCCAAAAAAGGAAACCAAGAAAATACCCATAAGGATAAGATTTTCGTATATTGCCATTTTTGTAGGGACAAAGACAATATGTCCCCAAAAAAGATGGCAATTTCCGAAATCCTTGTAGGGATTTTTTTTGTAAACAGCTTATAAATCATACTAAGTGACGTTTTTTGAAAATGCAGAAAGTTATCTGTGATAGGGTAAGTGTAGGGGGATAGAATACACAGTTTGTACTGTATAAAAATCATTATGACTATGGAAAGTCCACATTAAACATGAAAACACAAAATTGCTTGGTCCGTTGAAATGAGAGGTCTGTTTGATGAAGTTGAAACCCTTGTCATCCCAGTCTCTTCAGCTGAGGCTGAAATAAGTTTCATTGCTGTGTGTCATGTCCAACAGGATAAACTGGACAGTAATGATGTGAAACAAATATGCCAAAAGTTCATTTCTGTTAACGGGATTTCCTTAAAAAAATGAAACTTCTGTTATCATTAAGTTGTTTCAAACCAGTTTCTTTCTTCTGCTGACCACAAAAGAAGTTATTTTGAAGAATGTTGTTAAGACAGTTGAAGGGCCCCATGGACTTCCATAGTATTTTTCTTACTATGGAAGTCAATAGGGTCCATCAACTGTCTGGTTACCAACATCTTTCAACATCTTCCTTTGTGTTCAGTAGAAGAAGGAAATTCATAAGGGTTTGAAACAACTTGTGGGAGAGACAGAATTTTCATTTTTGGGTGAACTATTCCCTTAACTATACCTTTAATGACAGATGCAGACATGTGTTTGGCTTCTTCAAAACGCAAGGAACAAGACCGTATTGCACTATTGCATTGCACTATGAACGGAGTAAAGTTAAGTCTCTGTTAAACTCCCTTCTTGTCTTTAATAGTTACCATAACATTACAGAATTCATTAACGTATTGTTAAGGTCAATATAGACTAAAAACCTTAATATTATCCTATTAATCCTATTAATTTCCTTATTCGTCAGCTTCTGGGAATGTCACCACCAATCTCAAAACCAAACCTACGCCCTTGGTGCTGACGAACTCCTATGCTATAATACAATGTTCTTGTCTGCCTACTTGTGTGATCTTGTGAAACGTCCTCCTCCCAATCCTCCCAAAAGGCACATGCAAATTTACAATCATAAAAAAGAGTTCTGTTGTTTCAATCTGATCAACTGTTAACATCAAGACTAAATCGACATCTTAAAAATTCATGGATATAGGATAGGCTACTCCATTAAGATTTTTAAAGTGCACTTCCTTTGCTTTTGGTGCAACTGGAAATTTAAGGTATTTTGTTCTTAAAATCTTAACTTAACTTTGGGGGGGGGGGGTAGCTGGGCTGGGCTGGGTTGGAAAATATGTGACGTCAATAGGCTTGTTTGAGATGCGCCTTGGCTCGCCTGAAATGTAGTCGAGAATAGGCAGCTGCAGTGAGGGGAGGAGTGAAAAAAGCGCAGGCAAGCCGGACAGTTCTCGCTTCTCGCAGTGGATCTGACACCTGCGAGTGTCAGATCGTGGGATTCACGGGATTCACGCTCGTGCACAGTGTTGCTAATAAACTGGATGTAATTTAAGTTCTGTTGCTTTTATATGAAAATAAATATAATGAACAAGACACCCAAAGTACTTATTATTTAATTCCATTCCAAATAAGTGTTTATCAATCATTTTTTCTTTAATAGGCCTACAGACATAGGCTATGTGTTTTTTTTTATAATAAAATGACATTGCATAACCCATAGAGATCGCTCTGTCCGAGAGTTTGGGAATATTCACACATAACATATACACATAAAACATGATATCTGAGTTTTAAAATCAAACATTTTAAAAGAGAACAATACATCACGGTTGTTTAAACCAATCAACATTAAGCTGTGTCGTCAGCAAGTCGTTTCCCATCATGCTTTTGATCAGCGCAGTCGGTGGAGAGCAACTGCGCGGGACTGCAGAATCCGACACGTGCGCCTTGCGCTCGCGAGAGTTTTTTGACACACGTCAGCATGACATCAGAGCAAGCAGGCAGTGATTGCCTCTGATTCTAGTTCAGCACTTATTAGTATTCAGAATTCTCAGTCTGAATCAAGGGAAGATATTTTAATTGAAATTGTACAGCTAGCAAATGGAATGCAAGCATCAGGGAGGAGGGTGACATTCTTATAGGTTCCAGCCCATATAGGAGTGGAAGGTAACGAACTGGCCGATGAACATGCAAAGAGAGCAACAAGAAAAAATAATATAGATATAGATGTGAAATACAGTAAAGCAGAGATAAAAAGTATAGTTAAGGCTAAAACCATTAAAAAGTGGCAACATATCTGGAACAATGGGTGCACAGGAAGACATCTATATAGGATACAAGGGAGAGTGGGAAAAGACACAAACACGACCAGATCTAGAGAGGAAGAAATTGTTCTGACTAGGATCATAGATATAAACAGGATGAGGTTGGGTCATACAAAGCTGAATAGTACACTGTTCTTAATGAGGAAGCATGGTGATGGAAATTGTGAGTATTGCCAGAGCAACACACCTGAAACATTAGAGCATGCAATAGTTTACTGTCATAAATACAATCAGGCTAAGCAAAGGCTTCTTAATGAGCTGGAAGCAAAGAAAGTGTCTTTAGTTAATAACACCTTATTGGAAAGCAGTTCAGGAGAAATTTTTGGTTTCTTACTTTCTTTTTTGAAAACGACAGGACTTTTTAAAAGGATATAAAACGTACTCGGTTACTAACGTAACCTCGGTTCTCTCTAGAGAGGGAACGAGTACTGCGTAATATCTTACGCTATGGGGGAAAACCTCTTTTCCACGAGATATTGAAGCCAAAAATTATCCTTAATTTTGATTTAATGTAAAACGCTGTGCAGCAGCATGCAGACATAGGCAAGACGGCTCGCGCGCCTATCGGCTGCCCGCGGCAACAGCAGCAGCCTATCGAGAGAGGCCCTGCGGGACGTGATACCCAATGGGGGCGCTTTGCGCCCATTTCGTCACGTCCCGCCAGAATAGGCGCCTATAAATACGCTTGACAGGCTGATACAAACTGGTTTTCATCGCTGAAGCGAACCAGCGCTGTTGTATGCACGGCAAGATACGCAGTACTCGTTCCCTCTCTAGAGAGAACCGAGGTTACGTTAGTAACCGAGTATGTTCTCTTACGAGAGTATCTCTCGTACTGCGTAATATCTTACGCTATGGGGAACACAATGCAACACGCCGTGCATACTGGGATCCGACACCAAAGTCCCAAGGGCAGTAGCCCGGGGCTCATATAGTGCATAATCACCTTAGACTCACAGAGAGTCGGAGAAGAGAGGCTATAAGCATCATTCCCCATGAAATAGCATTCCACAGGAGCTTGTTAACAGTGTTTCACGCAGACAGGGTGAACGTGTTCAGCCTGAACTGGGTATAAGTACGGGTTATTCAACACCCATGGAACTGTCCCATCGATCAGTGAGCGATGCTCAAGCAAAAAACTCAGCATTCTGCGCCGGTGCAGCGGGGCAGATAGTACTGAATTCTAGACCGACAGCAGCTTGGCCTGTAAGGCGGGAATACCTTATACCTACCTTATAAATGTAGACGGCGAGGCCCAGCCTGCCGCCATACAGATATCTTGCAAGGGAATCCCGCTAGACCACGCCCACGTCGAGGCCACGCCTCTCTTGGAGTGCGCTCTGACACCCAAAGGACACTGCAGGCCCTTAGAAGTGTAAGCCAGCGCTATGGCATCAACTCTCCATCTGGATAGGCTCTGTTTTTGATGGGGCCAGTCCCTTGGAGCGCCCGCCAAACAAAACAAAGAGCTGCTCGGTCTGTCTGAAGACAGACGAGCGGGACACATAAGCTCTCAGCGCCCTGACGGGGCAGAGGAAATTAGCATCCTCCTCCTCATTATTCACCGGGAGGGCGCACAGGGAAATAACCTGGGCCCTGAACGGTGTGTTGAGGGATTTGGGCACGTACCCGTGCCTTGGTTTGAGTATGACTTTAGAATCATTAGGCCCAAACTCCATACATGACGCGCTTACTGAAAGCGCTTGTAAGTCCCCTACGCGCTTCACTGAAGCAAGAGCCACAAGAAATACCGTTTTGAAAGACAGGTGTTTCATGTCTGACAAATGGATCGGCTCGAACGGGGCACCTTTCATGGCTTCCAGAACCGTAGAAAGGTCCCACGCAGGGACTGAGGGGGGTCTGGGAGGGTTCAGCCACCGAGCTCCCCTGAGGAATTGTACGACCAGGTCGTTTTTCCCCAGTGACTGGCCAGACGTTGGTTTTGCAAACGCTGCTATGGCCGCCACGTATACTTTGAGCGTGGATGGGGTTCTACCCTTATCCAGCAGCTCCTGAAGGAAGGAGAGCACTTCCGTAACCCCGCAGTCTACGGGTGAAAAGCCCTGAGCTTGACACCAGGTAGAGAACACCGACCATTTCGAGGCGTAGAGCCGTCTAGTAGACGGGGCTTTAGCCTGCGTGATCGTGTTTTGCACTCCCTCCGGGAGGTTAGCGGGTACCCGTTGATGGCCCATGCGTGTAGGGACCATAAATCCGGGCGAGGATGCCAAATCGAGCCCTTTGCCTGAGAGAGGAGGTCTCTCCTCACCGGTATAGGCCATGGGGCAGTGCTGGTCAGCTGCATCAGGACTGGGAACCAAATCTGGGTGGTCCAGAGCGGAGCCACGAGCAGCACTGGGCATCCGTTTTCCCTGATTCGTTCCAGCACTTGAGGCAGGAGCGAGACGGGGGGGAAAGCTTAGAGGGGGCAGCGGGGCCATACGTGGGCCAGCGCATCCCTGCCCTTGGAGAAAAAGTCCGGACAGTGAGCGTTTTCCTGGGACGCAAACAGGTCCACCTGCGCTCTGCCAAATGTCTCCCACAGCAGTTGGATCGTCTGCGGGTGCAGCGACCATTCCCCTGCTGGGACATTGTCTCTGGACAGTCTGTCTGGTCCCAGATTCAGGTGACCAGGCACATGCGCTGCTTTCAGTGAAAGCAGGTTGTGCTGAGCCCAGACCAGGAGGCGTTACGTCAGCCTGTAAAGGTTTCGGGACCTGACGCCACCCTGGCGATTTATGTATGCCACCACTGACATGTTGTCCTACCGGACTAGGACGTGGTGGCCATTTATCTGGGGATAAAAACGCCGTAGCGCGTTTTCGACTGCAAGCATTTCCAGACAGTTTATGTGTCGAAGCTTTTCCCGTTCCGACCACTGGCCAAAGAACGGTCTGCCCTCGAGCAGCGCTCCCCATCCCGAGGTGGAGGCGTCCGTAGACACCACCTTCACACTCGAGGGAGTCACTGTGTTTAAAGTGTGCGAGGCGGGGGGCGGTCCGATCACAGCCTGGTTTCTCTATGACAGATTGTGGAGAGAGAGCGAGCGGGACAAAACCCGTGAGTTTTAGCGTGTCTGTGAGAGAATGTGGGCGCAGGACAGCGGGCACATTTACTGCACTGAAAACACCGTCGGCTTGCGCTGACTGAATGTGTGTTGGTTTCGTTTTTACAGAAACCGTGGGACACGCATTGTGTAGTGTTTGTGGGCACGGTGTCGTGGGCACATTCACTACGTTTGCACAATCGACATGAGTCGATTTTATTTGTGCTAGTCCTGAACTGTGGCGGGCTGTGTCTGTGTGTGGGAATGGGCACTGAGACGTGGGCATTCTTACAACACTCATAACACCATCGGCTGTGGCCGGGACACCAGAAAGTACACTCTTTATTGGGTTTATCTGGGTAGCCGTGAAAACGGCTTTTGTGTGCAGGCAAGCGGGCAAATGAACCGGCTTGTTGGCTGCTAAATACACTGGAACAGTCACATTGCATGGAGCTGGACGAGCGAAATGTTTTGGTGAAAATCCGGCCGCAGCGAGATTTGAACACCGTCGCTTTCCTAGGATGGCTAGGAAGGCTTTGAGACCTCGGGCTTGATCTCGATCCTCGGCCGGGGCCCGCGCTGAGGGAGGCGGCGTCCAATAGAGCGAGAGCGCGGCCTCTGTTCTCGGGCCTGGCGGCGCTGAGAAGCGGCGGCAGGTGGTGCGGGCTGTGGCTGTGAGCTCCGGGCAGACGGCTGTTTCGAGCGACCTGCTGCGGAGCTAGAGCGCTTCGGGAGGAAGTGCTTCATAGCCTGCAATGTCTTTTGAACCTCCTGGAATCTGTCCGCGAAATCTTTGACGGCAGATCCGAAGAGGCCCGCTAACGAAATGGGCGCGTCGAGATACACAGCGTGCTCCGAGTCCGTCATCTCAGATAGCGTTAACCACAAATGTCTCTCAGCCACGGTGAAAGAGGCCATGTTCCGCCCAACGGCCTGTGCAGCAGATTTAGCGGCGCGTAGAGCCAGGTCTGTAGCGCTCCTTAAATCCGCAACGCTAATCGATCCCGCGCCTTCCTCGTCCATTTTTCGGTGAAGGTCGGCCTGGAAGATCTGCAGGATGGCCATTGTGTGTAGCGCAGACCGGCGGCGGTGTAAGCGCGACCGTGTAGGGCTGATGTCACTCGGCAGGCTTTAGATGGCAACACCGTCTGTGCTCGCCGTCCAGCAGAGGGCGGGCAGAGATGTGTTGCTACCGCTGCTTCCACAGGAGGAAGAGAAAGGTACCCTCTATCTTTCGCACTGTCCACAGTGGAGAATGCAGCAGAGACAGAGGTACGCATCCTGGCCGAGAAGTTGGCGTTCCCGGACCTCGCGACTTCTTCGTGAAGCTCAGGAAGAAAAGGCACGGATCTGGACTGTGATGGGGCGTGGTCCTTCTTGAGGAAGCATCCATCCAGTCGGTTGCGCGGGGGCTGCGCGGGCGCTTCCCAGTCGAGGCCGAGGTTTTCGACGGCTTGAGAGAGCAGACGCATCAACTCTGACTCAATGCCAGCCCTTCTTCCAGAAGGCTCGCGAACAGCGGGGGGAGGTCCACAGAGCTCGCCCAATCCTCACTGTCTGAAGCCAGGATAGAACAGGTCTCGGCTGTTTCGTCGATCCCAATGGCGGAAGCGGTGGCAGACGGCGGCCGCTGTCTGTCGGTGAGCGACTCGAGCGATGCCGGCGAAGCTGGCGGGCGAACCAGCGAGCTTTGGCGGGCAGGAGAAGGCTTTTTTCTTGCCGCGGCGTAACAGCGGGCTGAAGTGCAGGCTCTGAGAAGGATGCCAGGCGAGTCCTCCGAGTCACCATAGGCAGCAGCTCACAGTGAGGGCATCCGCCGTCGACGAGAGCGAGAGCCGCGTGATCCTCACCCAGGCAGGAAACGCAGATGACATGGCGGTCCCCGTCGCTGAGTGTGGCTCGGCACGAGCCGCAGGAATTTTGCATCTTTAAAAAGACGCTAGCTCTTTTAGAGTTAATAGAGAGAGTGTGAGTCGCAGTGGCGAACACACACTAGCAGTGAAAAAGGATATCAACGCCGGAAAGCGTAGCAGGTACGGCGGCTGAAGGTGGCGAGGTGAAGGCCAGCGGCTTCAGACTCGAAGGCACGTCCCTCTGTAGGCTTGCACTCAGACGACGTGGCTTCTCACTCCGGATCCAGCGATGCAGTAGTGCTTCGCTGAAGAGATGAAAATCAGTTTGTATCAGCCTGTTGAGCGTATTTATAGGCGCCTATTCTGGCGGGACGTGACGAAATGGGCGCGAAGCGCCCCCATTGGGTATCACGTCCCGCAGGGCCTCTCTCGATAGGCTGCTGCTGTTGCAGCAGGGCAGCCAATAGGCGCGCGAGCCGTCTTGCCTATGTCTGCATGCTGCTGCACAGCGTTTTACATTAAATCAAAATTAAGGATAATTTTTGGCTTCAATATCTCGTGGAAAAGAGGTTTTCCCCCATAGCGTAAGATATTACGCAGTACGAGAGGTACTCTCGTAAGAGAATCTACTTTATATGTTTGGTTTTGTTTGTTTATTTTGTTTGGTTATTTTGTTTGTTCAAAACAGTACAGAATAGTTAGTAACTCCCGTTCCTTACTCCAATCCAGTGGTGGCGGTAATGCACAAGAAATAGTTGCTAACCGCCAATTAAAGAAGAAGAAGAAGACATCAGAGCAAGGTGGACCGCACTCGGACTCATTTCTAACCGGCATGCATTACGCGCTGATCACCGGTGATCGGTTCTGCGCAAGGGGGTAATCCATCAGCCGGAAACTGAAGCTTCGCGGGAGCCGCCATTGTAGCAGAACTTCACCTGCTGTTAGCATTCCATTGACTCCCATTCATGTTGGCATCACTTTGACAGCGAATATCTTTACATCTGAGGCGTCCAAAGACTTCATTTGTCCATTATTTATTTCTAAAGAAACACGACAATGTATAAAAGGCTCCATTACTTTGTATCTTACGTCATGGCCCCGTTGAAGCCGTTTTTGTAAAAATAGGCTAACGATTGCGTCATAACCACTCGACTTTCTGTTGCACAATAGAGACATTACCGTATAGACAGGAGGAGAAGCTCGCAGACAATCTTTTACTGTCTATGAGGCAATCGGGGAAACATAGAGGCATAAAGTCAAGGGAGAAGCCCAATAGTTAGAGAGTCCATAAAAGCAACGGGACAAAATATTTCAACAACATTTTTGAGGAATTAGGTGATTCAGATTTGACTTGGCACAGCTACTAGAAGATTTACAACTGTCAGACTGTCATTACGCTCAGTTTGAGCCTGCGCAGTCGCTCAGCCATCAGACAGGAAGTGCAATAACCGGGCTTCAAGTCTTCTCCGTTGAAATCAATGGGGTCGCTGTGTCCATTTCTTTTACTGTCTATGGTTCTGCGCAGATTTTGCTTATCTAATCTCAATAATTAGGCTTGTTTGAGATGCGCCTTGCCTCGCCTGAAATGTAGTCGAGAGTAGGCGGCTGCAGTGAGAGGAGAAGTGAAAAAAGTGCAGGCAAGCCCGGACAGTTCTCGCTTCTCGCAGTGGATTTGACACCTGCGAGATCAATGATGGATATCGCGGGATTCACGCTCGTGCACAGAGTTGCTAATAAACTGGATGTAATTTAAGTTCTGTTGCTTTTATATGAAAATAAATACAATGAACAAGACACCCAAAGTACTTGTTATTTAATTCCATTCCAAATAAGTGTTTATCAATCATTTTTTTCTTTAATACAGACATAGGCTATGTGTTTTTTTTTTTGTGTGTGCGTTTTTTTGTTGTTGTTTTTTTTGCTTTTGATCAGCGCAGTCGGTGGAGAGCAACTGTGCGCGCCTTGCGCTCGCGAGAGTTTTTTGACACACGTCAGCATGACATCAGAGCAAGGCGGACCGCTCTCGGACACATTTCTAACCGGCATGCATTACGCGCTGATCACCGGTGACCGGTTCTGCCAGAGAATGTCTAGTAAAGGGGAGAATTGGCACTGTCTGGTTACTTCCGGTTTCTGGACTGGCTGCAGTAACACGTCTCTGTCCATGCGGGGTGCAGAATGAATGGGAGTCTATGGGGTTTCACCCCCAGAAATCCACTTTTCTCATGATGTAATTTTTGTGAAGTAATTTGAAAGTTGCATTCAAAAGGGGGGGCTAATGTAACGGAGGCCAGCTAGTAGTTGCTGTGCGAGTAAACCTCACTCTGATCTCAATAGGCGCTATAGCGACAGATGCTAGAGGCTGCAGTCTTTAGCCTCCTTGTTAGAGCGCCTGACTCTCATGCCGGAGACCCGGGTTCGAGGCCCGCTCGGAGCAGGTCGAGTGGGACCCGGGTGAAAGGGGTTACATTGGTGCCGTGACCCGGATTGGAGTGAGGTTTAGGGGGGTGAGTGTAACGGAGGCCAGCTAGTAGTTGCTGTGCGAGTAAACCTCACTCCTCTGATCTCAATAGGCACTCTAGCGACAGATGCTAGAGGCTGCAGTCTTTAGCCTCCTTGTTAGAGCGCCTGACTCTCATGCCGGAGACCCGGGTTCGAGGCCCGCTCGGAGCGGGTCGAGTGGGACCCGGGTGAAAGGGGTTACACTAAGATAATACACTCAGCTGAAAATTGCATTTTTAAGTTCACTTATCTGTTCTAAAAATCCGTTCAAATATGTGATGACGTCATATAATAGCAGAATGCTAGCGTGTTCCGGCCAACAACGACCTAACCTATAAGAAATCGAAAGGACATAAGTACTCGTTCATTCGACTTTTGGTCTATAATCTATATTGAACTTGCGGAATCAACAATAAAATCTACGTTGATTCAACGACAAGCAGGAGAAAGGGATACATTTAGCCGTCTAGCGCCATAGACTCCCATTCATTCTGCACTCGCATTCTGTCACCCCGCATTCCCTCATTAGTACCAGGTGAAGCTAATCCACAATCAGTTGTGCGTGCCCAGGCCGGATAAAGCAACGCACCGTTGCTCTTGTTTGTGTGCACCGGGAGCTGACGCTACACTATGCTATGGCAGACAGCAGCGCTGGCTCGAGTATTCGAGCTTGAGGTCTGTTTTGAATATTGTGCGGGATCGGGTACTCACCAAAGAACTCTGAAGTGACAGCCGGTAAGCTTGAAGCTCTGGGGGTTGAGAAACGCTGAACTTTGTTATGCTTGCTAGTTGCTGTATGTTTGAGATATTTAACAGCTGTCCAAATCATATGAAATACTGTTTAAAACCCATTTGATAGAAATAAGTGATTTGACTATATAGTTGCGTATAGATTGGTTAATTATTAAGATAGCATTTCATTTATAAATATGGTTAAAATCATTGGACTTTAACCACAAAGGCCATGAAATGACCTGTAAATTTAAACCATGCAAATGTGTAAAAGGTATTAATGCATTTATTTTGTACTTTAAAATGTAGAATAAATTATGGATGTAATTTATTGTTATTGAGCTGTATAATACTGACCACCTTTAATTGAATGTGTAATATACCAACTCCAGTGTTGGGCAAGTTACTTTTAAAAAGTAATTAGTTACAGTTACTAGTTACTTCGTCCAAAAAGTAACTAAATTAGTAACTCATTTACAAATTTTAAAAGTAACTAGTTACTTATGAAAGTAACTATTGCTTTACTTTCAAGTAAAATTTAATTTTAAATGCTCAAATGTGACCCCACCTCTACCCCTCGTCTTTAACGGAACTTAAAATACATGTGCATGTTCAATTATTTATGATAAATTTGAATATTATAATGAAATGGACACTTAATACAATACATTATTAACAGAAACATGAAACATTGTACACGCATCTAAAAAAAAAATGTTGCTGTGGGACAAAGTGAGACTAGCCTCCAATCAAACGCCATGTATGTAGATATTATGTTTATATAGTGGATCAATGCAAATAACATAATAGATGTTTTGGAAATTTTGATATTTATTGCCCCTCAACAGGCCACAACTGGGCAAAATTAAATTAAGCTTGTTAAGCTCGTCGCCATACCTGTCTCTCGTTGACTGACTGGCTTGTGTTGTTCCTTGTGTGTCCTGTCCTGCCCGACTATGCGTTATGATGGGTCGTTCGCAATTCATGAACGTTAGCCGTTAGTGATAATGGGTCGTTCGCGAATGAGCGTTAGTGATGATGGATCGACTCGTTCGCGAATGAGCTTTTGATGGGTCGTTCGCGATTCGCGAATGAGCCGACTCTAAGAGCCGGCTCTTTTAGGTGAACGTTGGGAGCTGGCTCGCATATCTGAAGAGCCGACTCTATTTTTACAAATTTAGCCTATAGAAATTAAATAATTATGTAATAAAAATTGAAATATTATAGTCAAAGTCATTTAAAGAGCCGTTTGTGAGCCAAAAGAGCCGGCTCTTTTCAGTGAGCTGAGTCAAAAGAGCCGAATGCCCATCACTACTATGCGTGCTTTCGAACACCCGCCCAACTCTACCTCTGATTGGCTTACAATTACATTTTACTCTACCTTATAGCCAATCGTCAGCATTTTTGCGCTTGTCTCGTGCTCTGCCCACTAACCAAGGAAGAACAGTAAAAAAAAGTATTTGCCTCTCGCTCAGAGATCTAGTTGGTCTGATGAAAAAAAAAACCAGCTTCATCAGTTATAGTAACGCGCCGCATTTTTTGGCAGTAACGGTAACGGCGTTATTAAGATGAGAAGAGTAATCAATTAGATTACTCCTTACTGGAAAAAGTAATGCCGTTAGTAACGGCGTTATATTCCCATCACTGACCAACTCAGACCTATGTGCAATATATTTTAGGTTTGGTGTAATGTTCATGTTTAAATTGTTCATTAACTTAAGGTACTCATGTGTTTGTATAGTGCTGCGCAAGAGTAAAATTAAGTCATAGTAAACCTGCCAACTTATGCACTTTATTGGGTTTCCTTGTGATTAACACTGTATGTTTATGTCTTTAAAGGTTTTTTACCTACATGAATTCTAAATAAATTGATGGAAATAATTCACAAGGCCTAATCATTGAGTGGAATCCAGTTTATAACTTCAATAGTGAGAACCTATCTCTTTCAAGTGTGGGGAAACGCATAGTCACACAAACGCTTGACAATAACACCCAACGAAGTATGACTTGTTTCTTACATCAACGTTTGTAAGATATACCCTGTATTGTTGTAAGCGCTAGAACATGTGCATCTAGTCAAGCCGCCATCTTGGCTGGAACTCCCTGTGTACAGCTCACTCTATGCTAATAATGCAGTGTCCATCAACAGTCATGGGAGGGGCTTGTGCAAAAGGACATCACATTGCCCAGAATCTGAAAACGGTGGTTCTGAGACGGTGCTTATGATTTATGGGGATTTAAAAAAAAGAACTGGGTAGATTTTTAGCATTATAGGGTGGTTGTGTACACACACTGCTAACACACATGTATGTTCAAACACACCATGCAAAAGTGAATTTTGCATAATAGGTGCCCTTTTAAAAAGTGCATGACACAATAGAGGGTTTTCACTACACTTCATCAATCCGGAAGTCGGCCATTTTGGAGGCACTGAACATAAACAATGCCACTGAACTGAATGGACTTGACTATTTGGCTGATTATTGCTGCTGAAAAATTGTCATGTTTTGGTCTGTACTAATCGGTCGCACCGGGAAAAAACCAAGCGTGCCGCACAAGCCCTGAAAAGTAAAGCCAAAACATCTCAATCGACCCCCGGTGACCGGTCCTAGTGTAGGTCATAAACCCCGGCTCCCCATGTTATGCAACAGGACGTCATACCAACTAAAGTTTAGGGTGCAGGGAGTCTTGTGGTTGGTTTTTTCAAGCTAGCCAATCAGAATTTAGCAGCCTCATCTCTGATTGGCTGGAATTATGGCATATTGTAATGCTGGGTTGTGTTGAGCAAACGAGCCCTCTGCGCTTAGAGCGCTTATGGCTGGTATGAAAGGAGCAAGAAAATGAAACTTTGCACATGCGAAAGAGAACGTCTGCGCACATCCAAGTACTTATTTAAAATGCAAAATTGATTTTCGTTCGCTCTAAATATTTTCTTATCTGCGAGACGAACATTTTTCTGCAAAACTCAGGTCACCCGCATGCGAAATGCCCTTTTGTGCGCTCAAAATATGATCTTGCGCGTGCAGAGATGTGACTGAATTCTAACCCCATAGTCCCTGGGTCGAATGTGGGCGAGGATCTGTTTTATCGTGATCATTTTGAACGTGCGTTTAGCAAGTTGCCTCGGTACCAATGGAAAATACTCTTTACCGCTATGGAGGTATTTCGTCATGTCTAATGTAATGCCACCAGAATGAAACAAAAAAAAAGGGAAGCAATAAGTAGACGTCTATAAGTAATTGTAAATCATACAAAATAAATGCCATGATCACTAGATTATACAGGTGTTACTATAATGATTTTGTTAATGGTGATCAGCAACCAAAAATTGATAATGTGAAAGTTACGGATAATGTGAAAGTTACCTTGGAATGACTTCTCACTTTTTGCTGCAATACAAAGGCAGAGTATAGTAACTTTAAAATAGTGGTCAAAAGTCAAGTTTGAGCTCAAAAATTTTTTTTATGTAGATCATTTTCATTACTAAAACATCTAATTTCCAGTGTCCTACCTATAATTAATTTGGCAGGACAACTAAAAATCTTTAAAGTAATTTTTCTCAGTTCCACACTCTAGCGAGTTAAGGTCTTTTGCCTTTGTAGGGCAGAATTATATATTATTATATATGCATGAACAATATAAGGTATTTGAGTTCCAAGGCAAGTTTATTTATATAGCACATTTCATACACAGTGGTATTTCAAAGTGCTTTACATTAGAAAAAAAATAAAAGAAATCAGAGTAATTAAAATAGTTTTGAATAAAATAAAATACAGTACAAACAGTCGGACGTACAGTGGCACAGCTAAACAGATGTGTTTTGAGTTTGGATTTGAATGTGACTACTGTAGGAGCACATCTGGGGTGCTTCTCATTTCTTATTTGTGCATCCTCGTTTCCTTTCCTCGCTTCCTTTCCTAGTGTCTCAGCTCCACCCCCTGTAGGTTGTGAGGGAAGGACGCAAGGAAAGAAAATGAGGACGGAGGAATCGAATGAAAGCTTTTTTAATACATTGGAATACTTGATCACTCGAGCGTCACTTCACAGCGTCATCAGCAGCGCTCAAAGGATCTGCCCTTATGTTGTTGAAGTTTGTTTATTTAAGAAATTCATAATAAATAATAATAAAGCAAGATACCCTGTTGAAATATGTGTAATGTGTGGTTTATATAAACTGCAAAGGTAAAGTATAAATGAAAACAGATTGTGATCGATGTGAAGGGGGAGGAGAATTGATACGTGCGTCACGTTTAGTCGATAAAACTCTTCGCATAGGATACACCTGTGTATCCTCGCTCATAACTCCTCTGGAAGCCTCCTCACTCCTCGACCCTCGACTCCTCGCGGTGCAATTAGAGTATTGAGATGTCCTCAATTGAGTATTTAGCTACAGGCCAAAGTGTCACACCAAAGGACATTTCCTGTCACACCAAAGGACATTTGAGCTTTTGTGGCATGTTAATAACCATGCTAATGCTAGCTGAACTGTCATTAGCAATTGGCATGATACATTTGGATAATAGTACATAGTCCTGCTGTTAAAAATACAAATTTGAATTAAAAAATTATATTTAGGGGTGTCACACCAAAGGACAAAAAAACTTAACAACTTCAGTGGTCTGAAAACATAGTTAAATGTTTGAACAATTCTGAGAGAAATTCTTACCATGTGCACTGCTCATGGGCTTCATAGGGGTCTTCAGTCACATGACCTTGAATGGGGTCTTTCAACTAAATGTAGTTGTCCATGATATTGCCCAACTTAATATCAGGTTATTGCATAACACCAAAGGACATTTTTTTCTGTGACAAACTTTACGGAATTCCTACACTTTTAGAATGTATAGGAAAAGTGTTGGCCACTTAGAGAAATAGACACTTGCACAATTATGCCAGGAGTGTCCATTAAGATTTTTAAACATTGTTTTCTTTATTTATAGAAGTTAATATTTATGAAATAATTTTGTCTACCGTCACACCATAGGACGATTTTGAGATTTGGCTCAAAGTTGTAAAAAATTAAAAAATAACTCTGGTTTTAAAACAACAAATTCATGTAAAACAAGAAAATGTTTAACCATTTAC
This sequence comes from Gila orcuttii, assembly GCA_026230005.1. Classification (NCBI taxonomy): domain Eukaryota; kingdom Metazoa; phylum Chordata; class Actinopteri; order Cypriniformes; family Leuciscidae; genus Gila; species Gila orcuttii. The sequence goes on along the minus strand of JAPDVR010000015.1, from coordinate 41,007,562 downwards.
AGTATTTTAAATTATGAAAATGTGAAATAAATTATTTTTTATCTTCTGTGACGGTGAAAAAGCCACGTCACGTCAACTACCCAACTGCAGTTTTCAGGGAGTTTGGAAAACTCTCAGAGAGAAGTGAGACATTTACTACTTCTAGAAGATCTGCTTCTAAACAGTTTAACACACTTTTGAAGAAAGATGTGGGAAGTGTGTCAAGAGCTCAGATTGATGTTTTGAGGTGCTGTACAGTATCTTCCAAAATGTTGCCATCAATTTTTTTTAAATCAGACATAGTAACTTTCTCAGGCTGTTGTCTGATCTGTCTGACCCCAGCGCAACTCAAGGATGAGCTGATCACCTTTCTGATATTATTGATTTTCTCAGAGAAGGAGGAAGCAAACTCACTGCACTTGCTGTCTGAGAGCATTTCACCGGGAATCTGACTTGGGGGGGTTTGTCAGTCTCTCTACAGTAGCAAAAAGAGTGCGTGTGTTGTTTAAGTTGCTGTTTATAATATTTAAGAAAGTCTGTCTAGCTTTGCCTAGTTCCATATTGAAAGCATGGATGCTGTCTTTGTAGATGTTATAATGGACTACAAGTTTTGTCTTCCGCCACATGCGCTCTGCTTTTCTGCATTGTCTTTTCATATTTTGCACTGCTGTTGAGTTTCTCCAAGGTGCTTTTTGTCTGCCACTCTTCATCCTGACTTTCACAGGAGCAATATCATCAATTACACTCTTAACTTTTGAGTTAAAAGAATCAAGGGGAAAATCAACAGAGTCAGCAGATATGCTTAATGTTAAATATATAGCCCTCGTAAATAGTGCACTAGTGTTCTCATTTAAGCGTCTCTTCTAAACAGCTAGACACAGATCTAGCTTCAATGGCAGGAGAGATCAATATATCAAAGAAAATACAGAAATGATCAGACAGTGCTACATCCTTAATAACAATCGATGAAATGTTTAGACCCTTACTGATAAATAAATCTAGAGTGTGTCCACGATTATGTGTGGGTCCATCAAAGGTTTTTAAAACAGTTTTGATTTCTTTTGCCATATTGGTTTCTGCATTATCTATGTGAATGTTAAAATCTACAGCAATGGCAAAACAGTCAAACTCTGAGGAAATTGTTGATAACAGTTCTGTAAAGTCCTCAGCAAAGGCTGGAGAGTATTTTGGAGGCCTGTAAATAATAAGTCAAATTCGTGGAGCACCTTTTAACACATTACCCAGATATTCGAAAGATGGGTAATTAGGCTACCAAATGATATTTGGTTACATTTATATACATCTTTAAAAAGAGCAGCTAAACCCCCACCTCTCCTAACAGCTCTGCAGACACTCATAAAAGTAAAGTTAGGAGGGGATGTTTCATTGAGGACTGTTGCAGCTGTCTTCTAGCCAAGTTTCATTTAGCAACATAAAATCCAGGTTGTAGGTGGTTAGTAAGTTGTTGACAAGAAGTGATTTATTTTTAAGTGAGCGGATGTTTAAAAGTGCTAACTTAACAGTCTTGCTTTTTGTCCCCACAGCAATCTTAGTTTGGCGTGTAATAGGCACCAGATTAGATGGGTTTGCTGTACGGCTTTTGAAGGCCTTAGACTTTCTATCATGTAATCGAACAGCAATAGAGAAAGATACAGGCACACTGGGTTCCGGCTTGTTCTGTAAACATTTGAGAAAATTACTGTTATCATAGCGGGGACCCGACACATATCACTGAGAGCTGGTATCAGTTGTTTGTGATTCACCTCGAGCCGCTGGACGAGGGTGTGGGCCCTGGCGCTGTGGCAGAGGCCGAAGAGCTCTCACAGGAAGAGGGGGAGGGCAAGCTAGGCCCGCAGGCTTTGGTGGTTGCGGGGCCTGCCACTTTTTGGTTGATATCTGGGGGCTTGCAGCAAAAGAGTGGGATAGTTTGGTTCCAGCATACATCAGTTGTTCCATTTTCTCTGAGAAGCACAGAAGTGGAGATGCTGGAGAGAGGGATAACGTGTCTGGTGAGAGGGGCTGTTGCTCTGGTGTTATCGGAGGCTGTAATATGCTGTCCTGGTTTCCCTGGCTGTTTTCCAGAAAGTTGTCCTTGGGTGCTGAATCTTGGAGCAGTTCTAGTAAGTCACAGTCTGTCTGTGGTGAGCTCTGTGGGCAGGGCTCAGCTGATTGTGTCCTTGAGCAGAAGTTGTTGTGGCTGAGTGGTGTTATCATTGTCCTTGTGTGATGTGTCAACCGCATGTCCATTCAGGTGCTGAAGTGAAGTCCTGTGGTCATTCATACTGTATCCAGGTGTGTGTGTGTCATTCAGGTTGAGTGGATTGGCACACACTGCAGAAGGATGATGGAGGGAGAAGTAGATATTGTCCTTGAAACAAGTTTGTTTGGGTGGTGGCCATCCTGTTGAAACAGTTGCCTCTGACTCCAGAAAAGATAGAAGTTGTCAATGAAGTTGACAACTCCTTTTATATTGCAGGTTTTTTGCAGCCATGTACAGTATTAAGCCCAAGCAGCCGTGAAAACCTGTTTGTTCCTCTTGCTGGGAGTGGTCCACTGATGAATGTCTGAACTTTCAGTCTTTTAAGTGTTTCAAAAGGTTCATTGAAATCCTTCTTAAGGAGTTCTTAACTGCTCTTTGTGAATATCATTCTTCCCCACATGAATGATGAGTCGATTTGTAGTCTTATGTTTCATCAGAATGTTCTAAAGTTCCCTGTTTACATCAGAAGTTGTTGCTTGTGGAAGGCAGCACGTAGTTGTATCCCTGCTACTAATGTTTCTGATTATGGAGTCACCCACTATCAGAGTCCTGGGCCCGGCTGCGCTCTGAGCTGAGTGCCGCTGTCTGCTCGACCTTGAGCGCCAGTTAGCATCAGTGTTAGCTACTGGCTTATTCAGTCTGTGTTCGATCACATTCATCAAATTTGGGGATTCCTCATTCATTAATACTTCAAATCTGTTCTCAAGATGTATAAGCGGTGGTAGGAGACCAGTGTTTGCAACCGTTGTCTGAGCCGTATCTGGGGTAGGATGCTACTGCGGCAATATGTGATGCTCGTGACAATCTGATGTCTCGAGTGCCTTTGGGTCTCGCTCCCTGTTTGTGCCATCGATTTGTAAGTCGATCGGCTTGTTTCTCTACACTCAGTATGGCCTGTCGAGGAGCACTAGATTCATGGGACTTACCAGCTGTATGCTGAGGGCGTCCATGACAAAGCTCTGTCGTCTGGTTTGGTGGTCCCACAATTAACTTTGTTTCAAGAACTGCAATCCTTTGTAAAAGTCTGTGGCAGTTAGAGCAGCAAGTAGAGTCCAGAAGAGGCATTTTCTTATCCTTATGAATGTAGCCAGTTGTGTTTTCTCTTCCCCGGAATGTAAGCTTTCAGTGGGAGGCTGGTCGAATAAAAGAATTCTGCTTTTTTTTGTAGTAATCCAAGCGTTTGAGCACTGTGCTGATTTGCTGAAGTTAAAATTAGGTGATGAAAGGAGATAAAATATAAAAATATAAAAGCGATAGAGCAAAGCACGGAGCAGTAAGCAAAAGTGTCCGAACAATAGCTGAGCAGGAAGTGAAGTGAAATTGAAGATACTCTTTACCGCTATGGAGGTATTTTGTCATATCTAATGTAATGCCACCAGAATGCAACCAAAGCACAGGATAGCAATAAATAGATGTCTATAAGTAATTGTAAATCATACAAAATAAATTCCATGATCACTAGATTATACTGGTGTTACTATAGTGATTTTGTTAATGGTGATCAGCAACCAAATATTGATAATGTGGAAGTTACTGCCTTTTGCCTTGGCATGACTTCTCACTTTTTGCTGCAATACAAAGGCAGAGTACAGTAACTTTAAAATAGTGAAAAAAAAAGTTTTTTTTTTATGTAGATCATTTTCATTACTAAAACATCTAATTGCCAGATTTCCAGTGTCCTACCTATAATTAATTTGGCGGGACAACTAAGAATCTTTAAAGTCCCTGTAAAGGCAATTTAAAAAAAAAATTCTAAACACATTAGAAATGTTAGAAATGTATTGCTAAAACATATTACAAAGACTGTGACTGTGAAGTACTGAATTGTGGAGTTAGACCGTTAAACAGTTTTTCACCATTGCTATTTTCCGGATTTTTTGGGCGGGTCTAAAACGGGGCTCGATGACGCACTGGAGCCCCTGAGCTCCTGGACACGCCCCTACTTGATGACGCACTAGAGCCACTGAGGCTGGCCTCTCCACTAACAGAGCACATTCGCATCAGTTTGCCGCTCAATCGCGAGAGAGCCACCTTGATGGAGAGCTGAGGATCACCACCAAAACCCGCCTCTGTAGTGATTATTTTACACGGGATAGTTTTATAAACTTTCGTCGGAGACAACTGGAATTCACTGATAATCCGCTGTTACTGGTGAATGGGGCCGAACCGACTATCTCCCGCCTTCGGCCTTCATCCTCCCATCGCGCCGACAACTGGTGCCATCATCGGCAGTGCGTGCCCAACAATGAGTGTAAGTTTGTGTGCTTATGTTCAGTGCTTGAAGTGGGGGAAAAAAGGTGCCGGTACTCTCTTGCACTGGCAAATCATAACATTTTTCTACTGTGAAAAACAAAACTTGGAGATATTGCTGGTACAACCAGGGCCGGCGCTCCGCACACGCACATCACGCACTGCGCGTAGGGCACCAAGTGCTTGGGGGGGCACCAAAAAATCTGGGTCGTGAAAAATCATCACAATAGGCTACTAGTATAAATAACAAATAAAAACAAAACTTGGAGATATTGCTGGTACAACCAGGGCCGGCGCTCCGCACACGCACATCACGCACTGCGCGTAGGGCACCAAGTGCTTGGGGGGGCACCAAAAAATCTGGGTCGTGAAAAATCATCACAATAGGCTACTAGTATAAATAACAAATAAAAATATGTCTAAAGCATGTTAATATACAAAAGCAATACAAAAGCAATATAGGCCTAGACCAAATTAGTCGAGAAAAAGGTGAATCTCCTGTGCCAGTCTCCCTCTGGTGGCCCCCCTTCCCCACCTCCCAGTGGTCTGTTTGATTATGCCTCAATCAATGTCAAATTTGGCAGACACCGACCTCAGACATGGCCTCGAAAAGGCACCAAGAGTCGGGGGCGGAAAAAAGGAAAAAGAAGAGACAGCGGGATGATACTCGTGCGTCGCTTGCAGGTAAGACAATGTTTTAAATAAAAATGTCAGTTTTGTAGCGCGGGCGCCCTTGCGTCGTGTATGCATGTCCAGGGGGGCGTCGCTAGTAGTGCAAATGATTCGTGGCAGGCTTTTTTTAGCCCTGCATGTTGAATCTTTTATTTTAACGGGGGTCCGGGGGTTTCTCCCCCGGGAAATTTTTAAACTTGGGCTGTTTAAGATGCAGTTAGTTTGTTTGAGAAGAAAAGGAAGACCGCTTAGATACGTTTTTTCGTTGTTGTTCTATGCGGATAATGCGGTCATTTTCAAGAGGTTCATAGGCCAAGGCCCAAGGGCGACATCTGTTGGTGAAACTGCAATTAGAAAAAAAACCCCACAATCTCAGTGTTTGTATATTTTCATATTCACAGAGTTTTCAAGTTATTAGGGCTGGGAAAAGATTAATCGCATCCAAAATAAAAGTTTGTGTCTACATGATGTGTGTGTACTGTGTATAATTATTTTGTATATATAAAAATACACACATATGCACGTATATATTTAAGAAATATTTGCATGTATATACTGTATATATTTATATATAATTTATATTATATATACATTTAAATATTTTATATATAAATAACAAATATTTCTTAAATACATACATGTAAATGTGTATATTATGTATGTTTTTTTGTATTAGGTTTAGTTGATCGCTGTTCCTCGTGTGTTTGTTTTTTTGTTTTGATTTCCCCGTTTAGCCAGTACCTGCATGTGCGCTGTATGCCTCCAGCGCAATGAGTGTTTAGATGTTATGAATCGTACTGGCTAACGGGGTGTTTTCTTTTTTTCTTTTTCCTTGTTTGTATATCACTTCCCAGCCTCGTGTTGCTAGCCAACCCTTGCACTCTCTGTACTATACTGATGCTTTAAAACACATGAACTATTTATTTGCATGAGACTTGAGGTTGTGGTGTTATTGTTTTTTTGGTTTGGTTTGAGTGTGCGGTATTTCTATTTAATATGATTTTGGGGTTGTTTGTGTAATGTACTTTGTGTTATTTTGAATTGTCCTGTGTGACAAAGTTGGGAGTGTATTGGGGTTTGTAGGGGGTTGGCTGGTTGGTAACATCCGTTGAGGGGAAATGAGTTTTTTGGTTCTACCATGTACTTTCTTTTGATTTGATGTATGTATTATTGTTTATTTATCAATAAATCCTTTTTTTTTTTTGTGAGTACATTGAAGTTAGTTCTTTTATCTCCCTTGTTGGAAGGAACGGTTGCCTCCTTGGTAACAAACTGTAAAGCTGCCTTGAAATAATCTGTATAAAAAGCGCTATAAAAATAAAGGGAACTTGACTTGACTAGATGTAATGCTCGAGGCCTGTTTCAAAACAACCTGTTTAAATACTCTACACTTGATTAACTAGTTTGTTTTCAATACAGCTGCACCCACAGAAAATGTGACAAATATTACTTTAACTTTTACATACTGTCCTTCAAAGAGTGCAAACACAGCACCCAATTTTCTTGCAGAAAATAGTGTAATCCTCTTTTGTTGGACACGCTGACTTTAAGTGACACAGAACTGCCAATTTCTCTCAGGGGCTCTTAAAAGAGGTGAGCAATTGTGTTACCTAAATTCATTCCGAATTTAAATCTTGATTATTTTAATCATGAATTGCACACAAAATCATCTTACTTGCTTATTAAAGTAATTTTAATAAGATGATTGTGTGTGCAATTAATGATTAATTAAATGTTATTTAATGTAAATAATTAAATCATGAACAAAAAAACTTTACAGCCATTGTAGTATAGCGTTCAGTCTCTCACACTGACTTGTAGGCCTATTTAAGTCAGTGTGAGAAACAAAATTAATTAATTAATATTTAACCAGAAACTGATTCTACATGCCTTTTTAATGAAACAGTTTTTTTTTTTTTTTGTTATTGTATTACTGTGTTCAAGACTGAACAGTTTCTTTTAGTGATTCTCTTTAGATCACAAAATGTCGAGACTAAATCTCAAAGGATTTTCACTGCTTCGTCTGGCTATAGCCTACTGACATTTGCAGGTCTCGCCTCTCTGACTATCTTCTATTACTGGTCCTTAACTCCAAACAACTGTGAACCTTCGTTGCCTAAACTGAAAAATGATTTCGGTGAGAACAGCAGCTTCTCAGAAGATAAACCTGTTCTTCTACTATGGGTCTGGCCTGAAAATTACAGGTTTGACTTCAGTGATTTCAAAACAATTTACAATACTGATGGTTGTCAGTTGACGGATGATAGATCTCTCTACAGCAATGCAGACGCTGTCCTCGTTTTTCACAAAGCCATTAGTTGGGACCTGACCAACCTTCCTCCATCTCCTCGTCCTCCGTTCCAGAGGTGGATTTGGTTTCATGTCGAATCACCGACCAACACTCAGAAAATACCAGGGTCAAGCGCAAGTAACTTTGTGGGCGGATCTCGGCGCTGTTCCTATTTAACCGGCGGGATAAATGACTCTTGCGCTCGACGCAAACCTAAAAGGGGTTGGTCTGAAGTAGCTTCATTAGGTGTGGTTTGGGCGTAACGGAAACAAACCAATAAGAGCTTTATATCACATTCCCTTTAAGAGCATGATGAACGAGGTGCGCTTGTTCCATGGCGCAATACTATTATAACGGCGCATTTACCAGGCGCGCTTCACAATCGGTTCTCAGCCGAGGAGATCAATGGTCTCGTCAGGGCCGTAAAAGAAAGAGAAGTGACATTGGGGATGGGACAAACCCACCCAAATTAGCTTCGGTTAAACATGCATAGAATAATTTGGGTAAATGTGTAAGCTTTATGCCTATTTTTCCCATTGTCATGGACACAACAATGATTTCCCTCGTGTCTTAATATTTTTCCTTATAATAATGTATCATTTGCAAAAAGGAAAATGCATCTGTGTAGATGAGAGAATCATCTACAGTGTATGCGCGTTGTTCACACTCTGTTTTATGGCCAAGCATGCGCAATTGTTTTCTGGAACTGCAAAATAGCACCAGGGATTGTTTGTGCCGGAACACGCCTCCTTTTTTGCGCTGAACCGCCCAGGTAGCGCAAGTTCATTCCCTAGTTTTCCGGCGTGCGTCTGTGGAGGGAAAAGTCCGCTTTGCGCGGGTGCAAAATACGAATGATACATGCGTCGGTGTACAAAGTCAATTGCGCTGGTTGCAAGATGGGGCCCCAGGTCTGGAAAACCTGTTCAATCTCATTCTCAGCTACAGACATGGTGCTGATATTCCTGTCCGGATGAAATTGATCACCAGGAAGAAACCAGATGAGGAGTTTGTAATTCCCAAAAAGGACAAACTGGTGTGTTGGATTGTGAGTAACAATGCTCCCTCAACAGGTGTCGGCACAAGGAACCAGTTTTACTTAGAATTCAGCAAACACATCCAAGTGCGTTCGTAAAGGCTTATGCAAAATTTTTGGATCATACCGAATTCTATCCTACCCTAGCTAGCTGCAAGTTTTACCTTTCAAGTTTTGGACATTTGTGATCCATATACAGTGTCTGCTGCCCTGTCACTTTCAATCACTGAAAACAACGGGACATTCTAAAATGCTTAATGTGAAAAGCACTTAAAAGTGCCTTGATGTATTAAAACAGTGATATGCAAAGATCAGGTTCAGCTTATTCACCTTATTGATAATGCATACAGGTGCAACAACAACGGTTCTAATCTACGGTCTTAACATATATAGCTTATTCTTAATCATAATATGGTTGGTTTCTGTTAATATCGAAGGCTATTGCTTAATATAGCTTTTTTTGACACATTTTGTATTAGGGGTCTCTATCGCTTTAGGTGTCCTTTGCCCCGAAAAACGTTTAAGACCCCTGAGGCCTGATTTAACTGAAAACATTTTTTGAGTGTCAAACTGCAGAATATAAACTGTTGAACATGTGAATTTAGGCAGTTTAACGACTGTTTGTGTACTTGTGTTACAAAAGATCAGGTTGATAAACAGGTTTGTAGAGCATTTTCCTATCATATTTTTAATCGTTTCCTCATTGTTTTAAAAACCCTCCCCAGAGTGAGGACACGTCAAATAATTGTGCAACTTTTAGTGTGCTCGTTCTGAGACACAGACAACAAATGAATGATCAGACAAGGAGCAAAACAAACTCAGGCGTGTTTCAGCAGATGCAAAATAGAGTTAAATCTGAGCTGAATGTCCACGAAGAGTAAGGTTTCACTCATAGACTGTAAAAAAAATATGGACGTAGTGTCCATGACGTCACCCGTAGGTTTCTGAAGAGCGTTTTTGAAGCCTTAAGTGGGCGGAGTCGTCCGTCGCCATCTTGGCAGCTCGTCACCGCGCGTCACTCCCGGATATATGAAAATGGGCAAAAAGGCGGGTTTTGGGTGGAGTTGTGGAGTTAATTCTTCAAGTCATTGATTAGCATATTCTTTCACAATAGTCTATAAAATTGCTCGTGTGGGAACTGTTGTAACATGCCTACAGAGTGACATGCTATTACATTTGTCTTACTGTATTGCATGTGAAAAGATGGATGCGACAGCTTGAGCAGACTCACAGATGTTCTCTACTACTACAACAACTCTTCCTCTTCTCAACATGGACTGCTGTTCCCAGGGGCGGCGTTTATGCAAATTTTAGGGTTAGTGATGTCACCAACCCGGGAGAAATGTGGTGTAGCCTAGTCCCTATACCAGCCTTTCGTTGTAGTCCTTAAAAAAACTATTTCTTTAAAAGCAAATATCTTCATTTGCTTTGAACTTTGACCGTTGCAACTTTGCAGATGTTGTTTATGGTCAAACAGCAACATTACACACTAACTAAAGTTAGAAAAGTGAAATCATAATCAACCACCACTTTAAATTGTTTATTCCGTGGCGGAAACAAGCTAGACTGTAAGGTGAGAACATTGCGTGTAACTCGCAATCTGTTTGTTATCGCTAGCAATTTAGCGATATGCTAATTAGCATGTGCACTGGCATTTGATTTAGCATTGCTGTTGAATTGCTATGTGAAAAAAATACTTTGCTGTGAGCATTTTAGCAATATTGTTTGTACTTTAAATTAGTTAAAATTTCTCAAATGTACTTATTGATCTCAATGCTGTGTGTAATAACTTTATATTGTAATGTACTGTTTTGTTTTTTGTGTCATGTTTCATGGTTTGCCATTTGCTCCCCTTTGTCATGTGATTTCCTTGTCCTCATGTGATCATGTCATGTGCTTCCCAAGTCTCATGCGTTATGTTTTCATTAGGCTTGTTCGACTTCATGCAGCTCTGCGAAGACCGATCGGCGGCTTACTTGAAGTATGGGGCATACTCCGTGCCAAAATCAAACATCCGAACGACCGACCGACCGAACGTCTATCCGAACGTCTTTTGAGCGTCTTACCGAGCGGGTGACCCACGTGACGACCTGTCAGCATCTTGAAAGTAGCAGTTTTTTTAACCATGCAAGTATCCAAGCTGATTTATAAAGACTATAAATGGACATGAAAGGCAAGACATATAAATATTGTACCCCTAAAACAACACTAAAACATTATTCCTGAATCCTGTGCTTGTTTTCCTTTCAAAGAGCCGAAATACTGTAGGCTATAGCCTATATACAGACATTCAATAGTCTTAATTTGACCAATATAATCATTTTAACTAGTTTTTATTGTTAATTATATTGCCTAATGTAAAGTCAAAAACACTCCAAATTAATAAATGTAGCCTTTCATTTAAAAAACAGACCCAGAAGGTTTTCATAAATATAAATATTAGATTTATATCTTTGGAAATGTATATAATAATATATATAAAAATATATGTATATATATATATATATATATATATATATATATATAAAATATCCATTTATATATATATATATATATACACATTTATATTTGAAACTCTTGTGACCTGTGAATGTACAGTTTAAACTATTTGCAGATAAAAAGGGTTATGAACTTAAGACCTATTTATGCCTCTTTGTTTGTGTTTGTTTGTAAATAATGTTCTGTTATGTTGAGAATAAGAGTTTCTGTGTTGGAGTTTTGGGGGTTACCTGTGGATTGTAGTGGATTAAATTGTAGAGCACTTCCTAGTGCTCCAATAATAGGATATTTCAGAAACTTAAAAAAAGCTACTACACTTTACTGTAATATGAAATATTGTTACTGAAAGTTTTATATAGCATAATTAAAATAATTAATTTACTTTTCCAACAAATGTTACAAGTCCAAAAAAGTCCATAGGCTACTGTCATGGTGCTCTTCGGTCACTTCTGACCAAACAATTTTCTGTTTTGAATTTAAAAATTCACAATACACAAATGAACTGGTAGGGCTATTACCATACAGCATTGAGTCAGGAGACTGAAATAAGAGGTTGAAATGAGTTCAGATCTAGATGGATTAAGCTGTGATAAAAGATTTGCTGTTTATTTTTGATTTTTTTACTGCATTAATATTGAAATACTGCATTAATTGAAAAAATATTTTAAAAAATTACAATTTGGTATTATTTTTAATGGCAAAATGAACCATAATTATTGCATAAATATTAAAACGTACCATCAAACCCTCACCAGTGGTGTTAAAAAGGCCCATTGTATTTGTATTAGAGTCTGTGAGACTTGCTCTGACAACATGCTCTGACATTGGCTGATAGCCAAAGCAGCAAAGTGAAGACTAGGCTCCGCCCATCTTCAGCAGGTGGCATTGATTAGCATTTTTAGTTAATAGCTCTGCATGTGGTGAGTGTAGCAAACAGACTGTGCTTTCTTGCCATTGATGTGTGCGTATCCTATTATACAAGTAGGTTTATGTATTTCAATTAGTGATGCACAATATATCGGCCGATATGGTCAATTTTTTACACATCGGTATCGTTCCGATGTCAAAATAGGGCCGATGTGAACAGGCCGATAATCATTCTTGTGTGTTTGACGTGTGTGTAGGATTATGTGGGGCCGGCGGGGATGTTTGTTTTTGCACGCGCGCATACATTACACTCACATAATGTGCTGAAGCAGGTGCTGGAGGCGGCAAGTTAAGGCACTCTGCCTTGTTCTGACCGACCATCAAAGTATTGTCGCGCTGGAGTTACGGGGTTATGATGTAGCAATTAAATCACCTCAGACACACATGTAAGTTACATGTTTCACAGTGATTGCTTTTGTTAGATTACTGAATAATGGCATACTCTCGGGGGAAAATGATGATGAAAATGATCAAGGTAAGAATGACACACGACACGGGTGCATAAAAAAGATAATCTTTAAAATCCAGTAATAGCTAGCGGTAGCCTTTAGCTAGCGATGCTACTTCAGAAACTGGACACAAACACGTTTCGAGCCATAATCAACAACTTATCTAGTAACAAGCGCTGCATTAGAGCAGGCTTGTAGGATATCTTAATTCACAGTCCGTAAGGCTACATGTAGGCTACAACTGAAATAAAATGCTAGCTCTCGCCTGTCAATGACAGTCCACTGACTGAAAACTACGCGAGTTGGTCAGTTGGAGCCGCAACGACACACCCATTATACACCAGCAGCGGGAATGTAGTAATTTAAAGCCTACCTTTTGTTGAACCCTGGTTAAAATCCATGTCAAACAACCGACGAGAAAGCAAATCCATTACAATGCGGAACTACTAACTGTTAGATAACGTTACAGTTCTTTAGGGACACCTAATCTGTAGCCCTGCCTTAGCTGTGAAGCTCTGTGACTATTATGAACTGTCTGCGACGTCAAGATTGCAATGCTGGAATATGTTGTGGTTGTGTGTGTGTGTGAGAGAGAGAGAGAGAGAGAGAGGCGCGGGCGAGATCGAACAGTGGAAACAAAAACATACTCCGTCATTTTGTTCATACAGGACATTCCAACTATGCTTACTACTTCAACTTCTTGTTTATACATGTGAAGCCATTTTTATCATAGTGAGTCTAATAGGGTTAATATTGATTACATTTTAAGTGTTATCATAACATTGTGCTATAAAATAGAAGTTAAGGTCTTTTGCCTTAGTAGGACAGTACTGTACTTTAAAGTTTTGAACTGTTGTACAATGTTCACAGAATACAGTGACTTGGTCTCAAGTGAGTTAGATGTTTATTGAGAATACTCAGGGTTGGCTTATTCATAGTGTGAATTCAGGACACACTTGTATCCTTTATAAAAATGTATTTTTATATAAATATTTATTTTTTCTTCTGAAAATCTGATGACATATTTTGCACACAGGTAAAGGTGCCCAATATCAGTAATTTCTGAAAATAAATTACCAAAGTTAAAAAAAAAAAAAGTGTTTTGGAAAAAAGCTCTTTATTTGATTATCATAAAAATGTGTTTTCTATACAGAGATATCGACATCAGTAAATATCGGTATCAGCCATAAACAGCAATATTAATATCGGTTATCGGTATCGGCCACAATTTTCACATCGGTGCATCACTAATTTCAATCCATGTTAACTGTTTGATGAAATGCATTTGTTTGTTTGATATTATTTGTCTACTCCTTGTTTAAGGATACTTGTCTACTCCTTGTTTAAGGATACTTGTCTACTCCTTGTTTAAGGATACTTCACATAGAAGTAGGGATTTGATTTGTGTTCACATATTCACATGTTACTTATGTTTCATGAAAGCATTTTTGCTACATCTCTTTGTATGTATTTATCTTGTTGTTGAATTGTTTGTTATATTGAATTGTTTGTTATATGCTTTGTTTTAGACCACACCTTAGATCATGGCAACTTGACTGTACTCATCTGCAATTATGGGCTAAGCCTTTATTGAAGCTTTATGGATTTGTTGTGGAGAAAATAAAGCTACAAATAGAAAACTTTCTTCTGCTTCTTCATGTCTCTAACCGGACATCTGTGGTGAACTAGTCCCCTACTGGCAACCCCAAACTGATTGAAAGTCAACAGTTTTCTACATGGTCCTTCGAGCCGGAGCCAGAGTTTTCCACAGTTTTGGAGGAGCAGCTATCAGCTGAAGTCCCTGTTGTGCGGCCCAGGAGACAATCGTCTTTCCCAGCACATTTGCAGGATTATGATTTGACTGGTTATAACCTACATAGATCCATATCACCAGCCAACTATTCTCACAAATCATCTTGTGCTGCATCTGTCGATAAGGATGTCAGGATGGACACCCCACAGGCATCAGCACAACATAGTGATTCTCACAGTCCAGAACGGTGGTATGTAACGATCAGTGGGACCAGCAAATGGAAGCCCTGCGGGATGAAAATGCTGATTTCAGAAAACTCCACCGAGACCTGATTGTCACGGTTCAGCAGCTGAATGAGGAAAGAGATGATCTTAAGCAGGCCAACACTAAGTTCACGTCACAGATGTCTCAATTGGAAGAAGAGGTGAAAGAGTTGTTAAGTTTGAGAAATCAGCAGTCAAAATTTCCTCAGATATTACCTCCACTTCCTGTATCTGGTCCGTCAAAGAGCCGAGAGCGCTCTAGACCAGTACCAGCCCCACGAAGGTCCAGAGTAAATGAATCGGTATCAAGTGAAAAAAATGCCCAGGCATCTTATCAACCATTACAAGATCGTAGAACAGCGGAAAGCTCAGAGGACTCAAGTAGTCAAGAAAGTTATTCCTCTTCTGTTGATGATGGCATGAGAAACCTACGCCTGCGCTCACCCAGGCACCAGCAGGTTAACACCAGTCCACCGATTGACAGACAGATTAGTAGGAGTCAAGATGGAAGACCTAAGGTCAACATGGTACCAAGAAGTCGTGTCAGATCCCCACCTCCACAACTTCTCATCAGGCCACAGGACAAGTTAGCATTTAGGAGTAGTAAACACCACCACTCTCCAGGTTTATCGGTTAACCAAGAAAGAGTATATCGTGGACCTACTCCTACGATTCCTGGCCTGATTCACCCAAACCCCAGAGAGTTCACCCGGCTTAAAATTGCTTTGGAAAACATTCTGCCAGTTGATTCCACAGAGCACTTCAAATTCCATATTCTGCTAGAACATCTCAAGCTTGAAAAAGCTCAGCTAATTGCTGAATCTTACAGCAGTTCACGTCATCCTTATACCAAAACCATGGGTGCCCTCAATAAGCAGTATGGCCAGCCACATCAGTTGGCTTTGCAGCGCATAGTGGAATTGATGGAGGGACCAAGCATCAACACTGGAGATATCAGAACCTTCCGAATGTATGCTCTGAGGGTGAGATCCTTGGTGGGAATGTTGCGACAACTAGGTAAGCCTGGTAAAGTAGAATTAAAATGTGGATCTCATGTGTCCAGACTTCTGGGTAAATTGCCACATGATCTGCAAAGCAGTTTCAGAAGATTCATCTATCCATATGATGTAAAGATTCCTACCCTCCTTGACTTCTCAGACTGGTTGGAATATGAAATCCAAGTGCAAGAAGATTCCACAAGATATGCAAGCCACTTTGGTAGAGGGTACTCGACCAGGTCATCCTGGGACGAACCACCAAGGAAGACCAAATCATTCCACAAAGGGACAGAAGTTCTACTTGGCACTGAGAAATACCTTTCGGCACCACCCCCACCTGTCACAGCTAAAACCACCCTGGCAAAACCTTACTGCCCTTACTGTGATAATAACAAACACTCTTTGAATAACTGCGCCAATTTCTCTCAACTCTCCAAATTTCAGAAGCAAGATTGGATTAAGGGCCACAATAGATGCTGGAGCTGTGGACGGGGCCATAGATCAACAGAGTGTAATCTGAAGATGCGCTGCAAGGCATGTAATGGGCGTCACTTACTTGTTCTTCATGAAGTTAATGCGCGGAGCAGGGAGAGAACAGTAGAAGGAGAGGGCCCATCTGCTAGCCCTAACCGGGGGGGAGGCCGCCAACGATGTATTCATTGACAAGCCCAGAGGAAGTCGGAAAGTACTGTTGAAAATATGTAAAGTCATTCTGAGAAATGGAGATCGATCCATGAAAGCTTAAGCCATTCTTGATGATGGCTCTGAAAGGAGCATTTTACTACACACTGCGGCTAGCCAGCTGAAATTGAAAGGTAAACCAAAGGACCTGCCCCTGCGCACAGTCAGACAAGAGTTAAAGGTTCTACATGGGGCGGCTGTATCCTTCAACCTTTCACCAGCCTGTCAGCCAGACAAGGTATATCCAATCAGCGGAGCTTTTACTGCGCCAGAGCTGGGGCTTGGAGTGCACTGTCATCCTGTAAAGGCTTTACGGAAAAGGTACCGTTGTAGCCTGGCCACATAGGGAATGATAATTGTATGGCTGTTTAGTATAAATGTTATACTTTGTAAGACAGCTGCATTAATATGATTATTTTTTCCGGGCGTTGTTGCCCGCAAGTCTTTGTGTTATTGTGTTTTGGTTTTACTATATCGAGAGCTCGCGGAGCTCCAGGGAATCCCCGTGACGTCAGTCGCATCAGCTGGCTTAATGACTTTTACTTCCGGTTAAAATGGCCGGAAGAGGGACGTTCGAGAGCAACGCAACAATTGCTCTTGTGGAAATAGCGATTGATCGCATGACTGAGGAGGCTTGTCATAGACTGAGTAGGAAGGATTCCTTGTGGAAATAGGATTATTCAATTGGATTATTTCGCCTTGGATCACTACACCAGGACAGCGCTGTTCCTCTGCACGGGCACGGACTTTGGTCGGCTCACCTGTGAGGCCGATTCAACCCACACACATACACACTCACACACACACACACACTCACACACACACACACACACACACACATACATGGGACAGAAACACTGATACTTACCGGACTCTACATATGTTAAATTTATTGTTGGTGTTGGTTATATAATACATTTTGTGGTTATCCATCCTTCTTGTTGTTTATTTTTGTATTCAATGTGAACAAGTTTGATTTTCACTTAGATAAAGGGTTTTTTTTATTTTCCCCCCGAATTATATTTAGAGGTGTAACCTGCTTCAAGGGAGGCTGAGCGTTACATATTGGTGGCCCGTACGGGGACCCTTTATTATTGTGTTGTTGTTTTTTTGTTTTGTTTTTTTTCTCAGAATGGATGTCGGAAATACTGGTAACGTTACAGAAGTTGTAAATACAGCTAATGACTTAGTTACTTTTGAAGATGGCCAGAAAGATATGGAAGTAACTAATGTTCAGGTGATGCCCAGTTCTTTTGTAAATAGACGTAATCCCACTGCTGAAATAACATCAATGATTAGCTCTTTATACATTTCTGATGATGAACATGATGAGGGTGATGACTATGATGATAAGGAAAGTATCCAGAGTGTGGAAATGGTACAAGCAATACAAACAGACATGGCTCAATGTAAAGGTGATTTATTGGCCCTAAACCAAAAATTGCAAACCATATATCATGATTTTAAACAGGCATTGGACAGTACCTTAAATCGTGAAACTAGTTTCAGACAGGCGGTGGATACTAGCTTGGCAGGGTTGGAGGATTATTTTATGAATGCGCTGGAAAACTTAGAAAAGGCGGTTACTGATTGCTTTTTGAGGAGGGATTCTAAATGGGAAAGTCAGCTGAGAAAGCAGAAAATCACTAGTACTCCCACCCTCACCAGATTGCAAGCATATTCTCCAGATCCTTCCCGCTTTTCCACTGTTCAGTCATCACGAGCACCAGCGCTAGTGCCCAGAGGGCAAATCCACCCTCATAAGCCCCTAAATGATACGTATGACATTGAACCTCCTAGGTATGTTAGACCCTCTAATGTGCTTACGTCCACAGTAGTGTCTGGTTCATCCTCATTCTGTGCCCGACCTCCTATCCGCATCGAGTTCCCGTCATTTGGGGACGCCTGTGGGACGGCGGAGGTGCTTAACTTCATGGAACAATGTGAGAACTTCCTGGAGATCCGTCCACTTCCCACTGCGGAACTCATAGGAACCTTGAGCACGGTGCTGAAGGGACCTGCTCAGAGCTGGTGGAAGGCGGAGAAGCTCAGGGTAACGGATTGGAAATCCTTCAAGAAGGCATTCATGGCGGCTTTTCTTCCTGATGATTACCTCTCAGAAGTGGAAGAAAAATTGAGAACAATGGTTCAGCTGCCACGACAACGCCTGAGGGACTTCGCATATGACTACCGAGCCCTATGTCTGAAATGGAAGCCAGAGATCTCGGAGGAGGAATTAGTACATCGAATACTGAATAACATCAATCCAAGGGTGGCGGGATGCATGAGGGGGACCGTCAACACGGTGGAGCAACTGGTGAAGGTGGGGTCGATGGTAGAAAAGGACCACCTGGGAGCTAAAGAATACTGGCATAAAGTCGACTCCCAGAGCAGCAAAGAAAAGACCTACAAGAAATCTGCTGAACGTTCCTTTAACCCTAACCTGGCCGGAGTAACCCTAGCACAGTTCCAGCCAGTTTCAGCTCTCCTGGTGGTGCCTGTAAGGGTGAATGGGAAAGAAGTGAATGCGGTTTTAGACACTGGTAGCACTTTCACCTTAATGCAAGAAAACCTGTGGAAACAATTGAAAGGAGAGGGTCCATCCGTCATGTCCTCCAGCCCACAGAAATTCATCATGGCTGACGGAACGATTCACCAGTCTAGAGACCTGCAAAGGATCAGGATTCAATGGCATGACCAAAACTGCAGTATGGATACGTATATCTTAAAAGACACTCACCTTGCATTTCCTTTTATTGCCGGGTTGGATTTCCTGAGGACCATGGGAGCTGTGCTGGAGGTAGGACAGGGCCGATATGGGTTAAGCTCTGAGAGAGGATACACCTATTACCCTTTCTTACCATCACAGATTCCAACAGGTCCAACTATCACGTCTGATCAAGATCTTTCACATATTACAGCAAAAATAAATTTATATTATGCCTTACCTTCCACTGGTAGAATTCCTGAACTCCTGGATGTTTTCCCTGAGGTCAAGGCCTGGGACTCTGGAAATCAGGAGGAATTGAGGAAGTTGCAACAAGCCTGGCCACGTGCAACATCGAACCACCTGGGAAAGACATCCATTGTACAACACCGAATCACATTGTCTGAAGACTTACCTCTCAAATCTCGGGCATACAGAGTTTCTCCTTTTAAGAAGCAGATCATTGAAGAGCAAGTAGATCAGATGCTGAGAGATAAGATCATTGAACCCTCCTTCTCGCCTTGGTCTTCCCCGGTCGTCCTGGTCCCCAAACCGGACGGATCGTACAGGTTCTGTGTGGATTACAGGAGGCTGAACAGCAAGACAGTGCCTGACGCATATCCGATGCCGTTAACTCACGACATCCTTGAATCACTGGAAGGAGCCTCATGGTTCAGCTCATTGGATCTGCAGTCTGGGTACTGGCAGGTAGAGATGGAGCCACCGAGTAAAGAAAAGACTGCTTTTATCTAATCTAAGGGGCTATTTCAGTTCAAGGCGATGCCGTATGGGCTCAGAAATGCTGCTGCTACCTTCCAGCGTCTGATGGAGAGAGTCCTGGCTGATTTGAGGGGGAAAATTTGCTTTGTGTATATTGACGACATCATCATCTATTCAAACTCACTAGAAGAACACAGTCACCATCTTAATATGGTTCTCCATAGACTTACCCAGGCCAACCTGACGTTGAACATGAAAAAATGCCACTTCTTCAAACGTCAACTCAAGTTCCTCGGCCATATAGTCTCTGAGAGGGGAGTTGAAATTGACAGAGAGAAGACCTGTGCTGTGGAAGAGTTCCCTCCACCGCAAGACCTCAAAGCCTTGCAGCGGTTTCTAGGCCTGGCTGGGTGGTATCATAAATTTATCGCACACTTTGCTGACATTTCTGCTCCATTGAACAATCTGAAAAAGAAAGGAGTCAAGTGGGAGTGGACCCCAGAATGTCAAGCAAGTATGGATGCTCTTAAGCTAGCTTTACAAAACTCACCTGTGTTAATACAACCAGGCACCTCCAAAGACTTCCAAGTTCATACTGACGCTAGTGGGGTAGGACTGGGGGCCATCCTCACACAACAGGTTGAAGAGGGTGAAAAGGTGGTGGCGTATGCTTCACGGACCTTAAATGGAGCTGAGAAAAATTACAGCACTTCAGAAAAAGAATGTCTGGCAGTGGTGTGGGCGGTCGAAAAGTGGAGACATTATCTAGAGGGAAGACCCTTCGACGTCTTCACTGACCATGCGGCTCTAGCATGGGCTTTCAATTGCCCCAAAGCCTCCTCACGTTTAACATGCTGGACACTCCGTCTGCAACAATTCAACTTTCAGGTACATCACCGGAAAGGTTGCCTCAACATGGGACCGGACGCTTTGTCTCGGGTTCCGGAGATACCTGAGGTTGGTTCGGCACATTGCCTTTCCATTGCTTCACCACCTGCTATTACCTTACCTCACTCTTTGGAAGAAATCATGAAAGCTCAACAATTAGACCCTACCATCGTTCACCTGCACTCTAACATCCCACCTCGATCAGTCAAAGCAGAATCCATAGCCTTTGAGAATCTCCAAGGTGTGTGGTACCGTAAGGTTCCTTTGAAGGATAATGGCGAGAAGTATCAATTCATTGTACCCCAGACGTTAATCACTGAATTCTTGCATTATTATCATGATAATCCACTTGGAGGGCATCTCGGACAGCTGAAAACTCTGCTGAAGATTCTTGACGTGGCATGGTGGCCGTCCATTAGGAAGGACTTGTGCCAATACTTCAAAAGCTGTGAGATCTGCCAGAAATATAAACCCAGCAATACAAAACCTTCTGGATTGATGCAGAGTACACAGATCACTGAACCTGGACACACGTTGGGGGTGGATCTAATGGGACCCTTCCCCGCCAGTAAACGACAGAACACGTACCTCCTTGTCATTGTTGATTATTTCACAAAGTGGGTGGAAATGTTCCCTCTAAGAGACAGCAAGACCCAGAAAGTAGTGAAAATCCTACGAGAGGAGATCTTTACACGGTGGGGGGTACCCAAATACCTGGTGTCAGATAGGGGTCCTCAGTTTACATCAGGTCTTCTGAGTGAGTTATGTAAAACATGGGGCTGTGTGCAGAAACTCACCACGAGTTATCATCCACAGGCAAACCTGACGGAAAGAATCAACCGCACAGTAAAAACGATGATTGCGGCTTATGTGGGTCAGCAACATAAAAACTGGGACCAGTGGATACCGGAATTTCGTTATGCCATTAACACAGCGCAGCAAGAGACCACCGGAAAGACACCCACGGAGCTCATGCTGGGCAGGCAAATAATAGGGGCACTGGAGCGTCTGATTCACAAACCACCTTCACCTGATCAAACTGCTTATGCCCTGGTAGAAAGACAAAAGATCTTGATGGAGGGAGTGAGGAATAGAATGAGGATGAGCCAAGCCAAACAAGCTAGGTATTATAATAACCGTAGGAAAGATGCGCAGTTTCATACGGGTGACCTGGTTTGGATCAAAACCCATCCTCTATCTAGTTCGTCAAACAAATTCTCTGCCAAGCTAGCGCCCAAGTGGGAGGGTCCAGCTGAAATCAAAGGTAAAACAGGGCCAATAAATTACACAGTGTGCTGGGGCAATCCACCAAGAACGGATATTTTAAATGTGGTCAACCTGAAGGGCTATTATGGACGCTCTTCCCCGATGCCGCTGGCTGGGGGGGGGGGGATTATGTAGCCTGGCCACATAGGGAATAATAATTGTATGGCTGTTTAGTATAAATGTTATACTTTGTAAGACAGCTGCATTAATATGATTATTTTTTCCGGGCGTTGTTGCCCGCAAGTCTTTGTGTTATTGTGTTTTGGTTTTACTATATCGAGAGCTCGCGGAGCTCCAGGGAATCCCCGTGACGTCAGTCGCATCAGCTGGCTTAATGACTTTTACTTCCGGTTAAAAGGGCCGGAAGAGGGGCGTTCGAGAGCAACGCAACAATTGCTCTTGTGGAAATAGCGATCGATCGCACGACTGAGGAGGCTTGTCATAGACTGAGTAGGAAGGATTCCTTGTGGAAATAGGATTATTCAATTGGATTATTTCGCCTTGGATCACTACACCAGGACAGCGCTGTTCCTCTGCACGGGCACGGACTTTGGTCGGCTCACCGGTGAGGCCGATTCAACCCACACACATACACACTCACACACACACACACACACACATACATGGGACAGAAACACTGATACTTACCGGACTCTACATATGTTAAATTTATTGTTGGTGTTGGTTATTTAATACATTTTGTGGTTATCCATCCTTCTTGTTGTTTATTTTTGTATTCAATGTGAACAAGTTTGATTTTCACTTAGATAAAGGTTTTTTTTTTATTTTCCCCCCGAATTATATTTAGAGGTGTAACCTGCTTCAAGGGAGGCTGAGCGTTACACCGTCACCTTAATGGACTTCCCCTCCAAGAGATTTAAACTGGTCATCCAGTTTTGCTCATTGCATCAGACTACCCTCATTTAATTACTGCAGTCGAACCAGTTCACTTGGGCCCACCAGGAGGTCCTGCAGCAATTAGAACTCTCCTTGGGTGGACTCTGCAAGGACCAGTTCAGGCTCTGCAACACAGTCTCACAGAGCAACAATGTCTGTTCACAAGTTTGTCACCTTCTGCTACTCTGCACGAACAAGGTGAACGACTCTGGCAAATGGATGTCCTTCCTTGAAGGGATGAGAAGACAAGTACTAGATCAGTACTTGACCAGCAGTCACTAAAACTACTGGAACAAAAAACTGTCAGAGTTCAAATCGATGGGATTCTGCGATATGCTATCCCACTGCTTAGAGTTAAAAATATGCCCTCTCTTCATGCCCCCAAAGCAGTGGTAATGCCTCATCTAAGAAGCTTAGAGCGTCGCCTCAGTAAGTCTCCTGATCAAGCAGCTATTTACCAGGCTGAGATTAAACGACTGGAGCAAGAAGGTTGCATTGCTGAACTGCAGTCAGGAGCTGAAGACACTCCAATAAGTTGGTATATCCCACACCATATGGTTGAACATAATGGGAAACAGAGACTAGTTTTCAACTGTTCATTCCAGTTTCAAGGAAACAACCTCAATGAATTGTTACTTCCAGGACCTACACTGACTTCCTCCTTACTGGCTGTGCTACTAAGATTCAGAGAACATTCTATCGCTATTAGTAGCGACATTAAAGGAATGTTCCACCAGATAAGACTCCTTGCTGAAGATCGACCCCTTCTCCGTTTCTTATGGAGAGATCAAGAAAGAGAAGTTCAGCCCAGAGTTTTGGAATGGCAAGTTCTCCCCTTTGGGACTACTAGTAGCCCATGTTGCGCTGTCTTTGCCTTGCAGAAGCATGTCTTGGAAAATAGTCAGCCTGGTGAAAAGATGCGTGATGCTGTACTAAAGGCATTTTATGTAGACAATTACCTGCAAAGTCTGCCCTCTGTAGATGAAGCAAAGCTCATGGTAGCCCAGTTGCAGAGTACCTTGGCAGACGGAGGATTTGAACTCAGGCAATGGGCCAGTAATGCGCCTTCCACCATCAGTCACTTACCAGCAGCCGCCAGATCGGACAGTGCTGAGCGATTGATTGTCAAGGGTAATGCCTCAAACCATGAATCGGTGCTTGGATTGCAGTGGAATTGTCAAACTGATGCTTTGTCCTATAAGTTCCGTGCTGTAAATTGCCAAGAAGTTACTATGCGCAATATATATAAGGTGCTTGCCAGTCAATATGATCCTCTTGGCTACATCGTCCCGTACACCACACGCGCCAAGGTGATTGTGCAGCGACTATGGGACAAAAGGAGCGATTGGGATGATCCCAGGTTACCAGAAGATTTAATGAATGCTTGGAACAGATGGACAGAGGAGCTTAGTGACCTACAAAAGATAGCCTTACCCAGATGCTATTGTACTGCACCGAAAGATGATATTTTCAGCCAGCGAGATATCCATATCTTCTGTGACGCGTCTGAGTCAGCTTATGGGTCGGTCGCCTATCTTCGAACGGAAGACTGGCAGGGAGACGTGGAGGTCACATTCATAGTGGCCAGATCAAGAGTGGCTCCTAAGAAACGGCTGTCAATACCTCGTCTAGAACTATGTGCAGCCCTGACCGGTGCGCAGTTGGCTAAGACCCTTCAGAAGGAATTGACTTTGCCTATTCCACAAGTTTTCATTTGGACTGATGTCACCACTGTTTTGACCTGGATTAGATCCGAATCCTGTCGATTCAAGGTTTTTGTTGGGACAAGGGTGACAGAGATTCAGGACCTTACCAGCCACTGTGAATGGCGCAATGTGGCTTCAGATAGCAACCCGGCAGATAATATCACCCGAGGAAAAAGGCTGGCAGATCTAGGGCCACAAAGTCGTTGGAATACAGGGCCCCTATTCCTTCACCTTTCACCTGATCAGTGGCAGGTTACACCCCCATCCTCTCTTATTGACAGTGATGAACTAAGAAACTCTACATTCTGTGGTCTGACTAATACTGTACATCGCTTGTCCATGCCTGATCTAAGCAAATTTCTAACCTTTCAAGAGCTACTGACAGCTATCGCAGATTCTCTTAGGGAGGATGGGGCCAATGTATCAGCTGAAGACTTTCAACAGGCTGAGATGGCTATCCTTCAGCAAGCCCAATGGGATAGCTTACCCTCTGATATGGCACAACTTACCGCGGGGAAACAACTGAATAGCAACAGTCGGCTCCTTAGCCTTGCTCCCGAACTTGACTTTGTAAGTCACCTCCTTAGGGTAGGAGGTCGTCTTTGCTGCTGTGAAGAAATTGAGCCTGACCAGATGCATCCTATTGTGCTGGATTCCCATCATCCTGTCACTAACTTACTCATTAAGGACTATGATACAAAGCTGCTTCACCCAGGACCTGAGAGAGTGCTAGCAGAAATGCGTAGGAAATACTGGATCCTTCGGGTTAGGGAAGCAATCCGACGTTATCAGTGTAAGGATTGTTTAGAGTGTCAGAATCTTCGTAAAAACCCACAGATGCCCAGAATGGCAGATCTGCCTCCAGCCAGACTACGTCTCTTCAAACCCGCATTTTATTCTACTGGTATTGACTGTTTTGGGCCATACATAATAAAAATTGGACGCAGGAATGAGAAACGCTGGGGTATCTTGTTCAAGTGCATGACTACTCGTGCGGTGTACATCGACCTCCTTCCAAGACTTGATACAGACTCCTTCCTTATGGCTCTCAGGCGTTTTATAGCCCGACGTGGGAAGCCTTTGGAAGTTTTATGTGATCAAGGTACAAATTTTGAAGGAGGGGAAAGGGAGCTACGACAGGCATTTGGCGAACTACTTCCAGAACTTCAGGAACAGCTTGCCAGTCAGCAGATTATCTTCCGTTTCAACCCACCTCATGCTCCACACTTCGGTGGGTGTTGGGAAAGGGAGATTTGTTCCCTGAAACAAGCTCTACAGGTCACTCTGGGAACTCCGCCTGTACCTGAGGAAACTCTTCTCACTACACTCATTGAGATCGAAGGGATTTTAAATTCTAAACCTCTGGGGTATACCTCCTCGAATGCCTCTGATCCAATTCCTATTACTCCTAATACGCTCCTTATGGGGCGGCCTGATTCGTCCCTTCCTCAAGTGATATACCCTGAAAGTGAAATACTGAGTCGACGTCGTTGGCGTCATAGCCAAGTTCTAGCAGATCACTTTTGGAAGCGGTTTATCAAGTTCTATTTGCTTGGCCTTCAGACTCGTGGCAAGTGGCAACGAGAGTCACCCGATAACACAGTTGGAACTACAGTTATGATTGTGGACCCTCAATTTCCCAGGGCCCTGTGGCCCACTGGTCAGATCTCGCAAGTATTCCCTGGGGTGGATAATAAAGTCAGAACTGTTGAAGTGAGAATTAAGGACAAGTTTTATGTGCGACCTGTGCCTAAGGTTATACAGCTGCCTGAGATTCCAGACTAAAAATTGACTTTGACCTTTTTTTATAATGGGCAGATTTCCTCATTCTTTAGAAATCTGGGGGCGGCTGTTAAAAAGGCCCATTGTATTTGTATTAGAGTCTGTGAGACTTGCTCTGACATTGGCTGATAGCCAAAGCAGCAAAGTGAAGACTAGGCTCCGCCCATCTCCAGCAGGTGGCATTGATTAGCTTTTTAGTTAATAGCTCTGCATGTGGTGAGTGTAGCAAACAGACTGTGCTTTCTTGCCATTGATGTGTGCGTATCCTATTATACAAGTAGGTGTATGTATTTCAATCCATGTTAACTGTTTGATGAAATGCGTTTGTTTGATATTATTTGTCTACTCCTTGTATATTTATTTATTAGTTTGTTCAATATTAAAATAGTTCAACATAAACCTATTTTAGTTAATAGCTACTTTGATGTTTAACATTACAGTTCCTTAAAGTGGACTTTACATTTACGATAAAGACTTTCAATATGTTCTCAACTTCTCATGAACCGCTGAGTTTTCATAGTCAGCTGGATGTGTTAATTGAGGTTATAAAATATAACCTGAACACATAAAATATAAATATATATATAAATATAAAACTGAACACATGTTCAGTTTTCATAGAAGCCAAGCTGATTTTGGTGTAAAGTCTTGAATGAAATAAAGACCATCAATTTTGTTTGCATTTACAGAGATACTGTATCTACTTGATCAAAGATATCCTCCTGACATTCAGACATATCTGACCTCTATAGAATACACATTTTTATATTTAGAGACCACAATTGTTACATTTGTAAAATCCATTTGTCTGATATAAATGGTCAGTATATTTTATAGGCTACTAGGCTTTTTAATTCATAGTCTATTTGATTTTTATATTTAGGCATATACAAAAGCAGAGAGGGTTGCAGTTTTTGAATGTATGTTAAAGCGTATTTCCATGAATTATGAGACATTGTCTGTTCCTGTAACTTCCGTTTTAATGGGAGATGGAGAAAAATTATGTGGAATATCTCGTGCTTTTCCGTCAAATATTATTTTTGATGACAACCACACAAGCATTTTTAGGCATTACATAAATTAGATTTAATAGTTAATCCTTGTCTCCTATATAAGTGCATTGCATTTTTTTATATATATATTTTTTTTATGACAGTATTGAAACTGATACCGTTGCTATTTTAAGACCCTGCGGTATACCTTATTACCGTATTACCGCCCAACCCTAGTACTACTGTATGTTCGTTAACTTCCTTGTGATTATTATCGAAATTTAAGTGGAATATATTTATTGTATTATGTTTGCTGATTTTTTGAGTGGAATTAGTGCAATGAGACATAAATTACATATTAGACTAATATTATTGTAAATTATTTCTCTTTATTTCTTTCTGTAGACCATAAACAATCACAGATGCATACCCCAGATGCATATTCAAGATTGTAAATAAATGCCTCATTATCAAGAATCTCTTCTTCACTCCTGATTCTCTAATCGGATTCTGATTTATATTTGGCCGCCTTAACCAGCTGAACTTTCGATTGTAGTGGGACTTCGCTTACAATTAATCCTTATTAAAGCTAAAGTTATTCAGTCAAGAGCAGTGAGTGATTCTCTTTTTCTACTGTCTGATTAACATTAAAAAAGTGAAAGTGTATGTGAAGGCCAGATACAATATACCGATGCACATAAATTTCCTTCTCAACTGTTCAAGTTCACTTCTCAAGCCGTATTCGCATTGCAGCCCTTAATCCCATGTTCGTGGACAAATTTGGGCACAGAGGTCTCAGGTGTGATCCAAAAAATATTTTTAAATAAATGTTATATCACTATCTTCTATAAAATAAAAACTATACATTTATGGTATTTTTATTTTTGGGGTATTTTTTAATTTATTTACCTGTAAAGGTACCATATTTTCTATGTAAATTATGCTTATTTTTATATTATATTTATTATTTCTTTAACTTCAGTAAAAAAAAATCATTCCAGTAAGTTCTGACCGCCAAAACCTAAAAATGTGGTGACTTTTGTGACATCTGGGGCCGTATTCACAAAGAATTTTAAGGCTAAAAGTAGCTCCTAACTGGCGAATTTAGGAGCAACTCCTAAAAATAATGGGCGTGTCACTCCTAACTTTAGGACTCCTAATTTTTTTGACTAAGAGTAATTCACGAAGCATTTTAGCCCTAAAAGTAGCACCTAAGTCTGGGACAGCTTAAAAGAAGTCGAGAGGACTCCTAACTCACTAAGACCTATTCACAAACCGCTTTTTGTGGCATTTCACGTTGCGATGTTTTGAAATGCGTATGCGGCCTCTACAGCTTCCAATCGCGAGGGAACAATTTTGCATTGTAGGCATAACTAGGGATGCAATAACGCCACCAACAACAACCAAACCTAGGCTACTCACTGCATGTAAACTAATTGTAACGTTTCATTGTGAATCAAATTAAAATGTTCTTCTCTTTGCAAGCGTAGGCAGAGGAATATAGTGACAGATTAATTCAATAATGTTGCAAAGATATTGCATCAATCCATATGTTTCAATAGGCTACTAGGCTATTTGTTTTTCCTTACTCTTTATTCATTTTGGCTATTTATTCAGTTATTCATCATCTTCCGTCCTTCGCACTACTTGTGTAGCGCACGCATTCTCAGACCTGTCCCCTGTCACTCATCATCGTAAGGGAGGTGTTTGAAATCATTCCCGCGTTAAGCCCAATTTATACTTCTGCGTCGAACTTACGCCGTAGCTACGGCGTAGGCTGTGCGTAGCGCGCGTACCCTTCGGCGTACCCTGACGTGCACCTCTACAAAAATGTAACAACGCGTCAATTCTACGCGGACGCAAGCGCTGTGATTGGTCTGCTCAAACCGCTCCCTCGGGTTTCACATGCTCCCTCTGCGTGCATCAACGCGGACAACGACGCAGAAGTATAAATTAAAACCAATGCGTAGTCTACGGCGTAGAGGCTCCGGCGTAGGTCCGACGCAGAAGTATAAATCAGCCTTTAAGGCCTCATTATGCTTCTGCGTCAACTCCACGGCGTAGCTACGCCGTCACTCCTACGGCGTCGTGGCCGTTTTATGGTTCTGCGTCAGGTTGCGTTGCATCGCGGTGCATCTGACCAATCACAGCCCTTGCGGTCTGCGTCGCCTCGACGTGTAGTTACAATTTTTTGGAGGTGCACGTCGAGCTACGGCGGAGGGGTCGGAGAGGGGTTCGCGTCGACGCAGAGGGGTCTGCGGGGGTACGCCGTCGATTTGACGCAGAAGCATAAAACAGGCTTTACAATCATCAGCCAATCAAGGTGGTCACTTCAGTCAAGCTCGTGCATGAGTAATGACGTCATCCATAGCAACGAAGACTCACTCTTAGTTTAGGAGTTGTCATTTTTCTTTACTAAGAGTAGGTCTGAAAGGCGTTGTGAATAACTTTTAAGAGAAAACTCCTAGCTAAAATCTTTTTAGTGCGATTTAGGAGTACTCCTAGTGGTAAGATAAAATGCTTTGTGAATACGGCCCCTGGTGTCTTAAATTGGTATAAAATTATAGCCACTAGATGGCTGTAGTACTCAATGGCTGCATATAGGCTGAACTCTATAAACCACTGTTATAACGAATTTTACCTCTTAAGTTTTTGACTTTATCACAAGTAAAAATTGTAATTTAAAAAAATATATATCTGTGTTAGGTGAGACTATACAAAGATGCCAAAATATGCTTAGACAAATATGACCATGCTATAAGGAAAAGCCAAAGTAGTAGATCATTTATCATTTATTTTAAACAAAAAACAAAATTTCAATAACTCAAAAAACGAATTGGTACCAAACGGGTAAGAATAAACATAACAATAACTCAAAGTAAGTGTTGGGTATATAAACAGGCAAGAACAATAATCATAGTTATGTAGGCAAGAACAATAATCATAGTTATTTACATGCACTTGTGGCAGCAGGTAATTGTAACAGAATGTTCTTTGCAGATGTATTCCCTTCGTGTGTGTGTGTGTGTACAGGTGGTTGATTGAAAAAAAAAGGGTCAGTCATTGGCTCATTCAATTCTTTGCTTTTGTATGTGTGAGAGACTTTTTATTTGAAAAAAAACAGCTCTGTTATAGGCTCATTGAATGCTTTGTGTGTGTGTGTGTGTGTGTGTGTGTGTGTGTGTGTGTGTGTGTGTGTGTGTGTGTGTGTGTGTGTGTGTGTGTGTGTGTGTGTGTGTGTGTGTGTGTATGATATGAATTGTGTTGGATCTATTGATTTTTATTTGACAAAAAAAAATGCTCTGAATTACAGTTTTTCCCATTCATTCCTATGGGTGCCAATTTTTGTTCATGAACGTGAGATTAAGGAGGTTTTTCACCCACTTAACATTGTAGAATCGAGTCAGTTTTTTTGTGTGTGTTCAGGTGGCAAAATTAGGAAAACTCACCAAGTCTTGTAGGCTACCGCTCAGATTAATGAAAAGTATTTTTTTACAATAAATTAAAGGGGTGGTTCAGAATTTTGGACATTGGATCTCATTTCCAAGTTAGCCTGGGTGTTATTTATCAGTCGAGAGAAATTGTCATCCAGTCCTTCCAGTTGCATAGTTCGCCGGTGCTAGGCTAGCGCGAGTCAACGGTATCTGCTAGCCTGCCATTAGAAACTGTTTCACCCACTCCACAGTTCACCAAAAGCAAATAAGTTACAACGCCAGACTATCTATATAAATGTCTGTTGAAAGAATAATGTTAGAAATAAAACTACCCTTCAGTTGTAGAAGGGTAGTTTGATCAGTGGTAATTCAATCAGAATTCAGTGTGTGTTCTGGGCGTGTGCTTCGGATGTGTGTGAAAGCATTTTTTCCTTGTCGAGCCTTGTTTCAAAACAACCTAGATGTTTAATTATGGGATGAATATAGTATCAAAATGATTAACACGTGCAAGCACACTTATCAATGAACTTAATACATGTTGCAGAAATGTTTTATCCATGCCTTTCAACTTGCATGTGCAAAATTCAAAATTGAATGAATGTGTAGCAATTTGTACAAATAGAGACATTTTTGTGAATACAAATGTTTTCTTTTGTATTAGTGTATCATAATTTGTGCATGCAACAAAGAAGATGTGCATGTGTGGATCAGGTGACGCGCGTGCATTCATTGAGATCTTTTCTGAGTCGATCTCATTTGATTCATTTGGAATTTGAGACTTTCTTTTCGCTGTTTTTAAGCATTTCACAACCCACACACAAACAACTACAAATGAATAGGCCTGGTGCTAATTATTAATGTGTGCACAACTACCCATTTATTTGACAAATTCACAAATGTGCGTCGCTACATTTAAACTAATACAATACAACTTGTGTGTGCAAAATCCAGAATCACATGAATGTGCAGCATTTTGTACAAATAGAGACATAGTTGTTAATACAAAACCTCAATTTTGTATTAATGTAGTGCAGAATTTGTGCATGCAACAAGTAAGATGTGCATTTGTGGATTGGGTGACACGCCTGCATTCATTGACTCGTTTCTGAGTCGATCCTATTTGATTCATTTGGATTTTGAGACTCATTTCGTCGGTTTCGCCTTGCATGATCCACACACACTGTCTGAGAAAACCTGCTACCACTAGATGGCAGTATTCTGCTAAAACAGACAACGGCAGCGTAATCAAGCGTGATCTCCATTTAAAACGCATAATGTGAGTGATATTAAATTGAAGCACCAAATTTAGTACACAATATAGGCCTACTACCTTATTAATAAAGCATACTTTATAGAGGCAATCAGATTATGAACAGCACACATAGAAAACCATTATAAAACGCTTCACGTGCAATAGCGCATTGCATGTTCAATAAGGTGTATCGGCTACTGAGTTTTAATATCACCGTCTTACTGCATTGACGTTAAGCTTTTTCGTAATAATAGGCTCTGTGGGAGGAAAACTATATAGGGATCTTCGCCGTGACGTCACGACGCGGTTACATGCGCTCTGGTTGGCAAAAGAAAAGTGATTGCCGCTTGCTGCGCAGCGCAAACACGGAAGAAAAATGGTTGTATCGTGCTGTGTGATCGGCTGTGTCTCACTCAGGTGATATGGATCAGGCAGAGAACATGAACCCTGGTTATATAAAAGCTTAACCTTTTATTTCATTTTAGCTTCTTCGGACAAAGAATTATCATGCTGCATGTTTTGGTTCTTTCTGCCAACCAGTTCGCGGTCACGCCCATATCGTGACGTCACATTTGACTCCGGCGAACATCGCTATAGCCTATAGACAAGAGCCTATATGAACTCGACACGCAACGTTTCACGTTAATGGCATTTCCTTCCTGAGCCTGTTAAAAGAAAAAACGTTGAAAGGCAAGTTGAAAGGCATGGATAAAACATTTCCGCAACATGTATCAAGTTCATTGATAAGTGTGCTTGCAGGTGTTAATCATTTTGATACTATATTCATCCCATAATTGATACTCTACACTAGATTAAGTTTGTTTTCAATACAGCTGAACCCACAGAAAATGTGACAAATATTACTTTAACATTTGCATACTGACCTTTGAAGAGAGCAAACACAGCACCTTTTTCTTGCACAAATTTCTCTCAGGGGCTCTTAAAAGAGGTGAGCAATTGTGTTACCTATTTTTAATCGTTTCCTCATTGTTTTAAAAACCCTCCCCAGAGTGAGGACACGTCAAATAATAGTGCAATTTTTAGTGTGCTCGTTCTGAGACACAGACAACAAATGAATAATCAGACAAGGAGCGAAACAAAAGCTGAATGTCCACGAGGTGTAAGGTTTCACTGAAAATGCTGTGAAAATGCTGGTTTCAGTGAAAATGCTGACTTTAAACAATATGGTTCACATTCACAATGTTTTCATGCACATTGCTAGACTCACCTTTAGTTTTCATGTTAATTAATTATAGAGAACTGTGACTCTTGAACCCTCTCACCCCATCCCCGTCAGGAAAAAGTAAACTCAGCCTAAAATCAGCCTATAGCCGTGTCCTCTTCTATAGAAGCCTATTGCATAAGTTTATGCAACAATCAGCACAGTGAGTTTGAGAGTTATCACCAAAATAAAACAAAATGTAGGCTAATAAAATGCCATTCCTCATTAATAATTGCATCATCCATAGGCCGCGGCGTCATTTGTGTGTGGGAAGGGTGGGACATGTCTCCACCACTTTTTCCCAGGGTAGATATTGTCCCAACCACTTTTCGAAGCATCTCGTGGCACGGATGTAGGCTACCTAATAAAATGTATGAATCAACTTCAGTTTACTAGCAGAGTACTCATTTTGTTTGCATGAGAAGATGCAATCTGGCGCTGGAATGTGTTTTTTGCCGCTGTTTTCAGTGGCGGTGGCTCGTGCAAAGTCTTCACACAGACGCGCGCTTCAATCTTTCGCTTACACAGTCGCTATTGCGGAGACTCTTTGTTCCAGTGAAATAACAAAACAAATGCACAGATATGTGTCCCTGCTCTTGATATAAAATTATTGATGAACAGCATTGGTTTTAATGTGGGAAAAAAAAAAACATGAGTTACAGATTAGATTAGATTAGAACCCATAACTTCTGGCACGCTTAAAGGGATAGTTCACCCAAAAATGAAAATTCTGTCAGTATTTACTCACCCTCATGTTGTTCAACCCCGTAAGACCCCGTTCATCTTCGGAACACGAATTAAAATATTTTTGATGAAATCTGAGAGCTGGATCACTCCTCCATAGGCTTCTTCAGGGATTGAAACTTGCCAGCCCCGAAAAGTTATTAAAGACATCGTTAAAATAGTCCAAGTGACTACAGTGGCTCAATCTTAAGTTTATCAAGCGACGAGAATACTTTTTGTGCGCAAAAACAAACGAAAATAAGACTTTATTTCAACTAGCCTATTCATTTCCTTCTCTGTTGGCCTCTAGTCAGTTAACGTAGTGTGATCGCCTAGAACTACATCACACAGGCTCACTATTGGCCGACGCTGGTCATGTGTGTGATGCCTGTGACGGACAACAACAGAAGCTTATGCTATTACACTAATTCAACAGAAGCTTTTGTTATTACACTACTACAACAGAAGCTTATGCTATTACACTACTTCAACTGACTCGAGGCCCAGAGAGAAGGAAATGAATAGTTGAAATAAAGTAGTTATTTTTGTGTTTTTTTTTTGCGCACAAAAAGTATTCTTGTCGTTTGCTAAACTTGAGGTTGAGCCACTGTAGTCACTTGGACTATTTTAACGATGTCTTTAATGAATTTTCGGGGCTGGCAAGTTTCAATCCCATAGAAGCCTATGGAGGAGTGATCCAGCTCTCAGATTTCATCAAAAATATCTTCATTCATGTTCCAAAGATGAACGAAGGTCTTACGGGGTTGAACAACATGAGGGTGAGTAAATACTGACAGCATTTTCATTTTTGGGTGAACTATCCCTTTAACATAAATTCTACCACCAACCCTTGAAGAAAGTGAATATTAGCTGGATTTGTTTTTTTACTAACGTAAACACTCTCAAATGGAAACTTGTTTCCGCCATGGAATGAATCCATTAAAAAGATAATTGCGAATTTTTATATAATTAGTAGGCTAGTTTATATCTCACAATTCTGACTTTATAAATCTCAATTGCAAAAATATAAAGTCATAATTATGAGATATAAACTCGCAATTCTGACCATTTTTTCCTCGCAATTCGGATATGTATAAACTCTATATTTTCTCGCAATTGCGAGTTAGAGTTTAGCCTATAGGCTATCTATCATCAGATATTTGCAATTGCGACACTATTTGCACTAAAACTTACAAATCAGTTTTTTTATAACAGTAAACACTGTTTTCATATGGTCACGATGTTGTATTGTGTCATGTTTATCAAAATAAAACTTCATTGATAGTAGCTATCGGCTTATATTGAATTTTATTCTTGTTCAAACAAAGGCTGTATAAAGCAGTAGCTACATAAAGTATGAAATGAAAATGTCTCTGAAACATCTGTGTAGCCTATTTGGCAAATATTGCCTTTATTTCACTTCAGCTGTGGTAAAGTATGCAAACACCACGTGAGCGAGCGGTCACTACGAGAACCAGAAAGTGTAGCAGCTCCTCTCGCCTGCACGAGGAAACTCTCGCTGATCAGTTACATCCAGTCGCAGCCGATGTCGAACACACCTGTTGGTTCATTGTCTTAGTGCACAGGTGTGTCTGGTTTAGTCAGTCCTTGTGTATTTAAACAGTCATGTTTGACTTATTACTTTGTCTAGTATTGTGCCTGGCTGTAACCATTGTCAGGTCATGTCAGTTGGAAGTTAATCAATGCTTTTGAGTTATTCCATGCGCCTACAATTGGTTCAAGAGTCAAGGTTCGCTATCATTACCATGGAAACTAGGTTAGTCTATGTGCATGAAAACATTGTGAATGTGAACCATATTGTTTAAAGTTCGCATTTTCACTCGCAGTGAAACCTTACTCGTGGACATTCAGCTCAGATTTCCATCTATTGTGCATCTGCTGAAACACGCCTGAGTTTGTTTCGCTCCTTGTCTGATTTTTCATTTAGCCTATTGTCTGTGTCTCAGAACGAGCACACTAAAAGACGGACAATTGCACTATTTGAACTGCGATCACAATATATTCCTATAATTCAATGGTTAAGTAAACTGTCTGATATTGGTATGCTGCAGACCAGTGGCGGTTCTAGGGGGTGGCCAGTGCCCCTGTGACAACAAGCTTGGCCCCCCTTGTGGCCCCCCTAAATGTGGAGTGTGAAAATTTTTAGAAAACTGTTTTTTATCGTTTTTTATTGTTGTTATCGTTGTATGCGTATTGTTTTTTTTATTTTTCTATCTTTGTGGATTTGCTTGTTCACGTGACAATTCGCATCACATTCGCGGGAATCGCGGCAGAATAACGTCTGTCTCCTGCACGCGAGAGAGGAGAGAAAAAGAAAGTTGGTAAATGTCAGTTCAGTTGTAAGTTCATTCTTTATGTGCGTAGGGGTGTGCGATGTGTATTATCTATTATGATATTGTAATCAAAACTATGAAGGCACTGTGAGCTGACATCGCATTTGTCTATCGTCCTTTCACTGCTGTGTGCAGTTCATAATTAGTTTTTGTCTTAGGCTATATTTATATCATATTATGTTCTTATATTAGAATATCACATCAGCAAGAGTGCAGTTTTCCCGTGCACAATTGCAACTGTGATATTGATGTTATAGGTACAGTTAAATTAACAATAAGTTAACATTGGGAGTTACTTTTTAGACACAATATTGTAAATATTATTTGTTTTCCCTTTATTTCGCCGACTAGAATTTCAAAATGAAACCGTAGCAGAGTCTCAATGCAACAGACAGCGATGATTTCTTGACTGAAATCCGCGTTTTGAACGAATCACTTGCTTCTTTGCCGAATGAATCAGCCGTTTGAACGAATCGGTTGAATAAATGACTCCCTCAACTAACTTAAGAGAGGGACTTGCCACCGCCTACTGCGGTTTTAGTTTCATATTTAAAGTACTCTTTAATTAAAAGGTCAAAATTAGAAATCATTTCATATTTAAATATTTATTTAAAAATACATCTCATAGCTTTATTTATGCAATTGTAAATGGAGAGTAAATATATTAATGCCGCTTCTGTGTCACCTCTGCACTGCAAAGATGGATTTTGATTGAATTATTTAATTTGACTGGTAACAGTGGTACTGTATAATTAAGTATTATTGAATAAATAAGGATAATTACTGTATAATTTGAATGTTAGTATTTGACACAAAAGGTGATGCGTAACTCTAAATAAGTTTAGAAAGAATGTCCATATATAGGTGAAAATGCCCCTGGAAATCAATTTAAGGTGGCAAATATTGCCCCTTAATTAAAAAAATAATTTCTGTCACTGCTGTGAACTGACCACTGCATAGAATATGAAAAATATGAATATCTTCATGAGTCAGCTCATCTGTTAACAACAGGCCTATACCAGCCATTGCACCATCACAAAAACACAATCAGTAAAATATCATCTAATTATTATCAACAAAACGTTGAAAATATTGACATATATTTTTGTCAATATTGCACACCCCTAATGTACGGTATTAATTTTGATTTCTTCAGGTCTTAAAAAGCCTTAAATTTGACATTAAAAAGTGTGCAGGAACCCTGTAAACGGTTAGACATAGTTACCTAGCAAGTCAGTTATTTTCAGTAAATTAATTAATAAGCTTCTTGGTCCCCATTGCTTTTGCTCTATAGTTCTCACCAAAATGAAGAGAAAGAAGGACATCATGTCAATTACAATTACTGTGACTAATACTGAATATGTAATGCAAATGTAAATATATAATGGAAATGCAAATACATTGTTGAATGATTATAAACATGGTATTTTGCATGTTAATGCCTGCAGTGCGGTGCAGAAAATGATATGACAACAATAAGGTCTTAATGTAACTGGCCCCTCTCACAGTACAACTGGCCCCAGCTTGGCCCCCCAGTTGAAATAGTCTAGAACCGCCACTGCTGCAGACAAAAAATTATGTTTTGAAAGATCGACTAACGCAAGCTTTTTAAATCATTGTTAATGTTTGACTCAATCTTTTATTGTGTGACTTACACTGAACTATGCAGAAAATTAGGAAATTATACAAAACATGACAGGAAAATTATACAAACCACAAACAGACAACAGTCTTTGTACTTTAAACTGATTGAACTTGCACGTTTAACAGTTTATATTCTGCAGTTTGACACTCAAAAATATTTCATTCTGTTTCTAAGGCTGCGTTTAGCCTACACTTGGTATTAATATGGGATCCCCATGATCCGATCATAAGCCAATCAGGACACGGTGTGTTTACACCTGTCCACATCAAGTGGCTTCTGTAACAGATCGGATCTGAAAAAAATAAATAAAAAAAGGATGGCTCTGGTGCAAAGTCGACCTGAAAAGGTGGGTTCCCTTTCGTTGTCACTCCGAGTTACGTCGGATGACGACGAAATGGGGTTTCGCTTAGAAAGCCTATCAACTTCGAGTATCACAAAACGAGCCAATGGCAAAGAAATGCCATGGGTCTGCGGAATTTGCATGACGTAACTCCACCCCACCTCGTGGGTATAAAAGGAGGAAGTCCGCAACAGCAGTTTATGTTTTCGCTTCGGAGCCAAGTGTATTCTTCTCTCCACAAGCCAACTCTGAATTATCAGCTTCACGAACGAGTGCCTCGAGTGTTGGTGTGACGGCGATCTCCGGCGAGTGCGTGCTTCCTGCTTATCTCTGCAGTGGTTCATCAGAGAGCGCGTGCTTCCCCGGGCGCTTCAACACGTGAGTTCTCTCTCTAAAAGAGCGCACGCGGCACGTCTTTTTAAAGACGGCTCGCCCGTGCATTTAAAAAAAAAAAAAAAAAACGAATGGTTGCGGCAGCTTGGTATCGGACTCTGATGGGCACGAGCGTTGTCTGGTATGTTTGGGCTTGATCATACTAGAGCAGCGCTCGTGGATGACTCATGTTCTCTCTATGGGAACATGATCATCGCGTCATATAGGTCGAGACTCTGTGAACTCGCAAGAGTGAGAGTCCCCTCATCCACCCCCCGATCTTCGGCTGGTGGCCAGGGTGACCTGAGGGTGTTGGTCTGGAACAAGGCGCCGACTCCGTGTCCGTGACCCCAGCCTCCCCTCAACGGCGGTGCCCGCTAGTGAATAGGTGATTCCCACGAGTCTACCCTCTGGTGGCCCGTGTGTTTCATTTAAAGCTACAGAGGATGATACTATGTTTGTAGCAGCTTCACAAGGTGGGTTTGATTCTCTGCGAAGTGACGACTCGTCACAGCTGCCACCCTCTGGTGTGCATACGGCTGTGCCTGAGTCTGATCCAGAGATGACGGCCATGCTTTCCTGGGACGATTGGTTTTTGGGTAAGGCCGCCGACCCTCGTCCACGGCAAACCCCAATACCTTCCCTCCCGGACGTGCATGATGAGATCTCGAAGTCCCAGAAGACCCCCTGGTTTTCTCGGGACCGCTCGCTGATCTCATCCGCCTTTCCCCCCTCGATGGGGCCGCTGTCACGGGTACACTGGGGTTCCCCCGGCTGAACACTCTGTTGCGATGCTATGTGTCCTCAGAGTGCTTCTTCTCGGCGCAATCCTAAGCACCCGCCCGTGGTCTATGGTTTTCGTCTACATTTGTGGCGAGATCCTATAGCACCACGGGACTGGCAGCCGCCTCTCTGCAGGCCATGGCCATTCTGCTGGTCCTCGACCCAGATGCTCATGGACTTGCACGAGGGCGGGACTGACCCAGGGCTCTTCACTGAGTCGCGCGCCGCCACTGACCTTGCTCTCCGAGCGACGAAAGTGGCCGTACGCTCCCTGGGTCAGGTGATGCCTACCATTCTGTGGCTGAACCTGTCTGATGTGCTGAATGTCGCGCGGCCCCGTCTGTCCGACGTTCCCATATCCCAGGTCGGCCTCTTCGGCGGTGCGGTTGAGAACTTCGCCCAACAGCTCTCAACCGCCCATGTGCAGACTGACGTGATTCTGTCCCGATGGCCCGCCGTCCGCTCAGATCCCTCGGTCTGCCCACTGCCGAAGGCGCCCCCCCCCCGCGGCTCCCACCCCGCCCGTTTAAAGAGACGAGCCGGCTCTGGAAGCCGCGGGCGGACGCCTCAGCCCTCTCCAGCCCCGCCCCCCGCTACGTGCCGGGTTAAGCGGCGCTCCTGAGACGGGCTCCACAGAGATGGGACTCAGTTCTTCCAGGAGTTGGTAGCAGGACCACTCCTTTCCCCGGTGGAGGGCCGGGGAAAAATCCTTATTCTCCTAAGAACTGACTCTCCCGTCTCTGGGAAGACAGAGTTCTCGGACGACACAGAGCGCCGCCCACAAGCCGTGCTCTCCTCGTCCCCCTCTGTCCCAGAGGTGCTTGACACGGCGTGCCGTCCACGGACCGCTTCGCCCCTGTCCCCCTCTGTCGCCAGACCCCTGCCAGAGCAGGCCCCCGCGGGACGACCAGCATGGTCCTCCCCTGGCCCCCTCTGTCAGGGCGCGGTTGCTAACTGTGCCCCCACACCGGGCCGCTATGCCGTCCACGTCTGGGCCAGTTACTCCGCTCGCTGCCCCTCCGGGGGGACGCCTGTCGTCCGCTTGATCCCGCTGGTTCAGTTCTTGGGAGCCTGGTTAGAGCTTCCCCGTCTGTCCCGCTGGATCGCGCGCACCATCAGGCTCGGCTTGCGATTCAGTTCGCACGGTCTCCTCCCCGCTTCAGGGGAGTCCGCTCCACTTTGGTCGGTGGCAGTGCCCCTATCATGAGAGCAGAGATTGCCACCCTGCTGGCGAAGGGTGCAATCGAGACTGTCCCTCCAGCCGAGATGAGGTCCGGGTTCTACAGCCCCTACTTCATTGTCCCCAAGAAAACCGGTGGGTTACGGCCAATCCTGGACTTGCGCGTGCTGAACCGCTCCCTACGGTTTGCTTTCGAGGGGCAGGCATACCAGTACGCGGTTCTCCCTTTCGGGCTAGCCCTGTCTCCTCGCACCTTCACGAAGGTCGTCGAGGCTGCCCTTGTTCCCCTTCGGGAACACGGGGTTCGCATCCTGAGTTATATCGACGACTGGCTGATCCTAGCCCACTCTCGAGATCAGGTTTGCGAACACAGGGACCTAGTGCTCCGGCACCTAGCTCGTCTGGGCCTTCGGGTGAACTGGGAGAAGAGCAAACTTTGCCCCGTGCAGAGGATCTCTTTTCTCGGTATGGACATCGACTCGGTCGCCATGTCCGCGCAGCTTACGAGCGAGCGCGCACGCGCAGTCACTGCTGACTTGCCTGAGACATCTCAGGAGCAAGAATGCGGTTCCACTGAAACATTTTCAGAGGCTCCTGGGGCATATGGCATCTGCAGCCGCGGTCACGCCGCTCGGATTGCTTCATATGAGACCGCTTCAGCTTTGGCTTCGCGACCGAGTCCCGAGGTGGGCATGGCATCAAGGCACGCTCCGGGTACCAGTTACTCCGACCTGCCGTCAGTTCCTCACCCCGTGGTCGAACCTCAGTTTTCTCAGGGCGGGTGTCCCCCTGGAACGAGCTTCCCGGCATGTTGTGGTCTCCACGGATGCCTCCACCACGGGCTGGGGCGCCATGTGCAATGGACATGCTGCTGCGGGCTCCTGGACAGGACCCCAGCGGCTATGGCATGTCAATTGCCTCGAGTTGTTGGCAGTACGCCTTGCCCTGCACCGCTTCCGGGCGTTGCTCAGGGGTCAACACGTACTAGTCCGCTCAGACAATACCGCTACTGTAGCGTACATCAACCATCAAGGTGGTCTACGCTCCCGCCGTATGTCACTACTCGCCCGCCACCTCCTTCTATGGAGTCAGAAGCATCTGAGGTCGCTTCGAGCCATCTTCATTCCCGGAGCCCTGAACTGTGCAGCCGACGAGCTCTCACGGCTTCAGCCCCTCCCTGGAGAATGGCGACTCCATCCCCACTCGGTTCAGCTGATTTGGGACCAGTTCGGGGACGCACAGATAGATCTGTTTGCCTCTCACGACTCGACCCATTGCGCCCTGTATTTTTCCCTGACCGAGGGCACGCTCGGCACGGATGCACTGGCGCACAGCTGGCCGCCGGGCCGCAAATATGCGTTTCCCCCAGTGAGCCTTCTTGCGCAGACCTTGCGCAAGGTCAGGGAGGACGAGGAGCAGGTCATTTTGGTCGCGCCGTATTGGCCCGGCCGGACCTGGTTCCCCGAACTTGCACTCCTCGCGACAGCACCTCCCTGGCCCATTCCTCTGAGGAAGGACCTTCTTTCTCAGGGACGGGGCACCCTGTGGCACCCTCGCCCCGATCTCTGGAGCCTCCACGTGTGGCTCCTGGACGGCTCGAGGTAGGTTTGAGTACCCTTCCACCTACGGTGGCGGCTACCATCACTTCCGCTAGAGCGTCGTCCACGAGACACGTCTACGCGTTGAAGTGGAACCTCTTCGTCGACTGGTGCTCTTCTCACCGAGAAGACCCCCGGAGATGCTCGATCAGCGTTGTGCTTTCCTTCCTTCAGCAAGGGTTGGAGCGAAGGCTGTCTCCCTCCACCCTTAAGGTCTATGTTGCCGCCATTGCCGCACACCATGACCTTGTCGAAGGTAAGTCGGTAGGGAAGCACGACCTGGTCATCAGGTTCCTGAGAGGAGCGAGGAGACTAAATCCTCCTCGCCCTCCTCTCGTTCCCTCTTGGGACCTCTCAGTGGTTCTAACTGCCCTGAAGAGTGCTCCCTTTGAGCCCCTGCAATCAGTTGAGCTTAAGTTCCTGTCAATGAAGACAGCGCTCCTGGTTGCACTGGCCTCCATCAAGAGGGTAGGGGACCTGCACGCATTCTCCGTCGACGAAGCGTGCCTGGAATTCGGTCCGGCTTTCTCTCACGTGATCCTGAGACCCCGGCCCGGATATGTGCCCAAGGTTCCTACCACTCCCTTTCGGGACCAGGTGGTGAACCTGCAAGCGCTGCCCCCGGAGGAGGCAGACCCAGCCTTGGCACTGCTCTGTCCAGTACGCGCTCTTCGCGCCTATGTAGACAGGACGCGGTGTTTCAGGACCTCAGACCAGCTCTTTGTCTGTTATGGTGGGAAGCTGAAGGGAAAGGCTCTCTCCAAGCAAAGGTTGTCTCACTGGATAGTGGACGCCATTGCCTTGGCTTACCAGCAGCAAGGTCGACCGTGCCCCCTTGGTGTGACGGCTCACTCCACCCGGAGTGTGGCATCCTCTTGGGCTCTAGCGCATGGCGCCTCGCTAACAGACATCTGCAGAGCTGCAGGCTGGGCGACACCTAACACATTCGCCAGATTCTATAATCTCCGAGTGGAGCCAGTGTCCTCTCATGTACTCGCTTCAACTAGCTAGTACCGGACCCGCTCAGGTGTCTTCGCTTGCTCGCCATTCCACTCCACGGACTGGATACGTGCGATATTCTCCTCAGGTGAGCTTCCCCGAAAGCCCTGAGTTCCTCCAGCACTCCTGACGTCGGCGCCAGTGTCTATTGCCTGCGCGTCGGCTAGGTGCCTCCCGTGTGCATGGTCCCTCCCCTGAGCGACCCCCACATGTGTATTTCCACTGTAAGCCTCTCTGAGCATGTGTCTTTCCCTTGGCAAGCCACCTTGCCACCCCTGGGGTTGAAATATTCCACCTGCGGCTGGACACCCCAGTGTTCTCCATATGTTTCCTTCGGGTCATATGTGTATTCTCTAAGTCCCCCCCCCTCCGGGTTGGCATTAATTGCATACTTCCCCTAGCTTGGGATATGCTTCCCAGTGTACCTTGGTATTCCTGTGTTAAATGGAGTCCTTCGTCCAGTCTATGACAGGGATCTTGATTTACGCAGGGCACTGGAAGACAGCTGAGAAGGTGGCGTGATTAGACTAGTAACCCCATTTCGTCGTCATCCGACGTAACTCGGAGTGACAACGAAAGGGAACGTCTCGGTTACGTATGTAACCCTCGTTCCCTGAGTAGGGAACGGAGACGTTACGTCTGCCTGCCACTTTCCGCTGTACCGCGGGGATCGCCTGAGCTCAGTCTTGGCTCCTCAGCGAAGAAACATAAACTGCTGTTGCGGACTTCCTCCTTTTATACCCACGAGGTGGGGTGGAGTTACGTCATGCAAATTCCGCAGACCCATGGCATTTCTTTGCCATTGGCTCGTTTTGTGATACTCGAAGTTGATAGGCTTTCTAAGCGAAACCCCATTTCGTCGTCATCCGACGTAACGTCTCCGTTCCCTACTCAGGGAACGAGGGTTACATACGTAACCGAGACGTTTTCTTTTAAAAACAGTTTTCAGCCGGGGGACATATTACAAATTTCGCAAAATGAGGAGGATTAAGAGGCTGCAAGTAGGCTACTAATAATGTGGATAGATGCCGAAATGGAAACGGTACAGAGAAATGTATGGGTCTGAGACGAGCGTGCCACACAAGTGCAGAAAAGTGAAGCCAAAGCGTCTGGGAAACCGCCCCCCCGGTTGCTGGTCCCAGGTCATAAAGCCCGCCTCCCCATGAAGTCTAATGGACACGAGGGAAACTAAACAATCAAATTACACTTCAAATATAGGCCTATATATTTTTCAAATATGTTTTCTGTCATTTTAGGTAGATTTTATCACGCTGATTTAAGTTTAAGTGTTCATTTTTTAAAATAAGTTTGGTCTATAAGTTTGATGCTATAAAAACGAGAATGTGACGTCATGATTGACAGCTGTGATTGACAGCTTCTCTAAACGAAGTAGTCACTAAGGCACCAACAGACATTTTTTGGATTTTCGGGAGTAGATTGGAGCTTCAACTTTAATTTCTACATGTCCATAACTGTTTATTTCATACAGTAAAATTTGTATTAACCATTTCTGTGGGAGTGAGGGCGGGATCTTGATATCACGGCTTTACTTCCTGCCCACTACTGCGCAGAAGCGGGTTATGCGTTACTACTGGGCAGAAGCAGGCAAGGGGGTAATCCATCAGCCGGAAAGTGCAGCCTCCCGGGAGCCGCCATTGTAGCAGAACTTCACCTGCTGTTAGCATTCCATTGACTCCCATTCATTTTGGCGTCACTTTGACAGCGAATAACTTTACATCTGAGGCGTCCAAAGACTTAATTTGTCCATTATTTATTTCTAAAGAAACAC
Organism: Gila orcuttii; assembly: GCA_026230005.1. Lineage (NCBI taxonomy): Eukaryota > Metazoa > Chordata > Actinopteri > Cypriniformes > Leuciscidae > Gila > Gila orcuttii. The sequence continues at coordinate 40,962,859 of JAPDVR010000015.1, read as the reverse complement.
GACGATGTATAAAAGGCTCCATTACTTTGTATCTTACGTTATGGCCCCGTAGAAGCCGTTTTTGTAAAAATAGGCTAACGATTGCATCATAATCACGCGACTCTCTTGTCGCACAATAGAGAAATTACCGTGTAGACAGGAGGAGAAGGTCACAGGCAATCTTTTACTGTCTATGAGGCAATCGGGGGGACATGAAGAAATAAAGGCAAGGGAGAAGCCCATCGATAAAGAGTCCTTAAAAGCAACGGGACAAAATATTTCAACAACGTTTTTGAGAAATTGGAAATAATTCGGTATGTGGCACAGCTACTAGAAGATTTACAACTGTCAGACAGGTTGCTCACGTCACATCTACGTCGTCAAGCTCAGTTTGAGCCTGCGCAGTCACTCAGCCATGAGGAAGTGAGTGCTTCTAATGGGCTTCACGTTTCTCCGTTGAAATCAAGGGGGTCGCTGTGTCCATTTCTTTTACTGTCTATGGAAGCAGGTCCCAAATCTGTGCAAGATGTCAGCGCCATATTAGGACTTAATTAAGTAAGTGTACACAACTATATTGCCATTAACCATCTATTCTATATATAGTAAAGAATAGAATGAAACAATTCCGATCAGAAGCGCGTTTACACTTGTCTTTTCAATGTCTATGTGGACAAAATTCGGATACAGGTCGCATGTTAATGCCAATTGTAAACGCAGCCTAAGATACATTTTAGTTAAATCAGGCCTCGGGGTCTTAAAAGTTTTTTGGGGCAAGGACCCCATAGGCGATAGGGACCCCTGATATAAAATGTGTGTTAAGACAGTAGATCAGAATCATAGACTGTAAAAAAAGATGGACGACGCCCCTTCGCTCTCTTCCATTGGCGAGAAGTGAAGCCGCCATTGTCCCGATATGGCGCTGACATCTTGGGACTTGAGTCTGCGCAGTTGCGATTTCGGGACCAGACATGAACAGTAGTGAGCAGGAAGTAAAGCCGTGAAATCAACGTCCCGCTCTGGTCCCGCCCTCACTCTTGCTGAATCAATCGTAAGCACGCGCCTCTGCTGCAGAATAACCCATTATGTCGGTGTGAAATAATTAATTATAGAAATTTAGATATTAAATTTAAAGCTCCAATCTCCTCAGTCCTCCAAAGATCCCGAAAAAAAGTCCGTTGTTGCTTCAGTGACTACTTCGCTCAGAGAACCTGTCAATCACAGCTGTCAATCATGTACGCCACAGCGTTTTTATAGCATCAAATAACTAACTAAAAACAAACTTATTTTAAAAACAAACACTTGAAATTACATCAGCGTGATGAAAACTACAGTAAATGACAGAAACTCTCTTTGGAAAAAAGATATGTGAAGTGTAATTTAATTGTTTAGTTGGTCTCACGTCCCATTGAATAACATGGGGAGGCGGGGTTTATGAGCTATACTAGGACCGGTCACCGGGGGGTGATCGAGACATTTTGGCTTCACTTTTCAGGGCTTGTGCGGCATGCTTGATCAGAACCGTTGTTGTTGCAAATGCATCACTGTCTGTAGCCTATTTTACTTTTCATTGTTAAAATTGAGATTTACGTATATAATAAACATGTTGTTTGGATTTGCAGTGTCATACATTTTAATTTTACTAGTCAGATGGACAATTTAACATTTACCTGAACTTACTTTGGTAAAGGTTTCTAAGCTTCATGAAGCAGTGTTTTGAAATCGCCCATCGCTACCTCATTGTCCGGTATTGTTTGTGTGTTGCTACATGCTGCATGGTTACCTGCTTCTCGTATTGGATTATTTGAGTTTGTTCTGTAAATAAATACTTTGTTTTGGACTTTAAATAAATACTTTTTTTATCCTTCTCTTCATCATCTGAACCTACACATGACATAATTCCAGACCATTCAAAAGGAAAATATGGAACTTGCTTCCATTAATGTTGCTCCGATGGGATGCTCTCATAGACCCAACGGGGCCACGAACTTTATGTTTCAGGGAGGTAGAGACCTAGAGGAATATGTGGAGGAATTTGTCCAGTGTCCTAGCCCAGTGCAACGACCTCGCACTCATGGAGGGGCTTTGGGTCTGACTCGACAACGAGATCCGGCTGGTGATGCCCGGGGAAACTCCTGCTGGACGCTGGCTGAGTACATCAGCTTCGCCCTGTGGGTCAACTTATCTTCTTTTGCTGTGGGAGAAGTAGAAGAGGATCCAGAAGCCAGCATCTGGTTCTGCTCACCATTCATCACCGCCCCAGAGACAAACCCAGTGCCCTCGCCACCATGGATATGGAGCCAGAGCCCACCGGAGACCGTGCCACGCTCCACCAAAACCATCCATTCTCTCAGCTCTGCCTCCGCTTACTTAAAGAATACTAGACCAACAAATCATGAACCCAGCAGTTCGTCTCCTTTGCCTCAGTCAAGGAGACACCACTATAGAGGACTATGTGGAGGAATTTTTTGGACTTTGCCATCAGGTAGATTTTAATGATGTTGCGTTAAAATGCATATTTCGCAATGGACTAAGTGATTTTTTGAACAACCTGATGCCTGAGAGTGATGTTACAGGACCTCAGAAGAGTATATTGACTATGTTTTGTTATTAAACGGAACCCCATTTACTGTGGGAATTGCGGACAAGGGTGACCGCAATCCTGCAGTATCCACCATGCCGGAGTCCTCCAAACTCATGGACGTCACACCAGAGTCTCCAACCCCAGAGTCTTCTTCTGAGTGTGCAGCGCTTACAATTGTGTGTCTAGGCAGCACACACATCGGCTCCAGCCCCTTACCGGAGTCCAGTGATAACTCAGACTCCTTAACTTTGCTCTGTGTATTTGCCACTAAGATTTGTGTTTACATATCTGTAGCTCTGCCCTGGATATTTGACTTTACCTCCTTAAGGGATAGTTCACCCAAAAATAAAAATTCTGTCATCTTTTACTAACCCTAAAGTTGTTCCAAACCTGTATAAATGTCTTTGTTCTGCTGAACGCAAAGGAAGGTATTTTGAAAACGTTTGCAACCAGAACAACTTGAGGGTGAGTAAATGATGATCGAGTTTTCATTTTTGGACGAACTAGGGAAGAGTGGAGCACAAGCAAACACATTTTGGTTTTGGCTCAATTATTAAAAAATAATTAAGTTAGATTCATCTTTTTTTTTTTTTACACAAGCAAAATATTCATCTCTGCTACAAATGAACACTTAAAGTTTTTTTCTAGGACCTACCATTTTCGTACAGTTGCACTGAAAGTGACAGAATTGCAAATGTTACAACTTACCCCATATGCGGGGTTAATTGTCACAGACAGAGGGGTTACAATTGTGTGTAACACACATAATTCAGAACTATTTTATCTGTATAGTTTGATATTGTTTATACATCTGTATAGATAGATATCCATACATCCATCCCTCATCCAAATCATCCTTCTATTATGGATCAATATCATGGATAGAGATATATGAAAGGGCTGCACAATTTTGAAATAAATAAATAAAATCATCAAATATTGTAATTGCTATTTGTGTGTGGCAGCTGCATGCAAAATTATTCTTATTAATAATAACAGTAATAATAATTACACAAAATCACATTTAAAGGGTTTATTGCATGAAAAAATAAATGTAATATTTATTGTTAATAAATAAACAAGTGATCAATGCATAGTAAACAAATGTGAAAAAAAATTGTTCGTTTGTTAAAGTCCAACAAAGTTAAATGTGGCAAAATAAATATATAAATAATTAAAGCTGCTAGCAGCATTTAGCGGTGTTCAAGCATTTAAGCCATTTTAGCACATAAGCATTAAAGACATTTAGCAAGCATGTAACCACTGACATAATAGATGGAAAACCATTTACCATGATTCTAGCATGATTTGCCATAGTTTTACCATGATTTACCATGTTCTAGTATGATTTACCATGAATCTAGCATGATTTACCATAGTTTACCATGATATACCAAGTTCTAGTATGATTCACCATGATTTACCCTGTTGTAGCATGGTTTACCACAATTGAACACATTCTAGTATGATTTGCCATGTTATAGTATAATTTACCATGATATACCACATTCTAGAATGATTTACCAGGATTGTAGCATGATTTACCATGATTCATCACATTGCTAGCATGATTTGCCATGATACACCATGTAATAGTATTTTTTACTATGATTTACCATGTTTCTATCATGATTTACCACATTGCTGCATTGATTTGAAGTGTCAATAAAAAAGTGATAAACTCTGACAAAAAATTATTGTCTTATAATAGTTAACATGGAAAAACTGGTTTGCTTCAGAATACTGGTGAAATTAAAGTCTGTCAAAATGAGAGTGAGCCAATAAGTGGTCTTCTACTGCCATCTGCTGGTCATTCTGCTTATTAATAAAGTGTTTTCAGAGATGCTTTTGCACTCATATGTAGACATTTGCACACACACACACACACTTTTGGGATGTTATTGTGAAAATCTAATTTAGTTTAATATAGTTGATAAAATCTAATTTAGTTTAGTTGAATATTTAGGCAATATAGTTTAATAATATTAATTATATTCATAGCTGTCAACATTGAACATTGAAAATAAGGGAGATTTCCCGGAATCCATCCCCAAAATAAGGGATTTTTTTTACACGATTCTTACCCACAAACTTTTAAAAAAAAAGAAGCACTAATCATTAACAGTCTAAAGAGTTTATAACTAGCCTACATATAGGCCTACATGTGTGAGAGAGAGAAAGAGACAGTGTGTGTGTGTGTGTGTATGAGAGAGAGAAAGAGACAGTGTGTGTGTGTGTGTGTGTGTGTGTGTGTGTGAGAGAGAGAGAGAGAGAGAGAGAGGGAGAGACTGAGAGACAGTGTGTGTGTGTGTGTGTGTGTGTGTGTGTGTGTGTGTGTGTGTGTGTGTGTGTGTGTGTGTGTGTGTTAGGGGTGTGACCATAACCGTGAGACCGACGGTTATAGTTGAACACCGTCATTAGAACTCTATAATCGCCAAAACCGTGTTATTAAAATATTTTTTACAAAAATGTTTTATCATAGAGAATGTTTAAATACTAATATCAGCTTACGAGGGAAACGGAGGCGGAGTTAGTGGTGCTTCGGAAGTTCGGAGGCTGCTACTACTGGAGATGATTCGGGAGAGGTCTGTGCCCCTTTACCGATCAGAGCGCACGCTGACACGGGTTAAGCTTTGTTTATACCATGGTTTATACTCGACGCGTCCGCACGAGCGCGAAGGTGCGCGCGGCAAAAATGACGCGTTGGGTGCGCAAGACCGGCAAGACCCCATTTCGCTTTGCTGTGTGCACGGCTTTTTTTGTAACAGCGCGCGCGGCGCCGCATCCGAGGATGAACGACTTCAAGCCGAATCTGCCGGAGCTTGTACGTCTCACACAATCAGAGCGTAAAAATACGGGATATTTTACGGGAAAATACTAAAACGGGAAGACAGCGGGAAAAGAGCTAAAATACGTGAGAAACCCGGAAAAAACGGGAGGGTTGACAGCTATGATTATATTACCAATCCATCATAATAATAAAATAGCTTTAAGAAGTAAAATGGCCAGCAGAGGGCAGTAGAAGACCACTTATTGGCTCACTTTCATTTTAAACAACTTGGTTTCACTAGAATCCTGCACTAAGGCAACCCAGTTTTTTCATGTTAACTCCATAATGCATGCTTACACACACACACACACACAAACACACACACACACACACACACACACACACACACACACACACACACACACACACACACACACACACACTCTTGTACATCTATCTTTATGAGGACATTCATTGACACAATGCAATCTCTAGCCGCTTACCTAACCTTACTCATCACAACTAAGTGCTTAACCCGAACCCTTACCCTAAACCTACCCTTAACCTAATTATAACCGTATCCCTAAAACCAAGTCTTGACCCTCAAGCCTTTAAAGGGGTCTCAGAAAGTGAGGACCGGCCAAAATGCCCTCACTTTACTCTCTTTGTCCTCACTCCAATGGTCTAAAACTCAAACTGGTCCTCACAAAGATAGTTGTACAAGTACACACACACACACACACACACACACACACACACACACACACACACACACACACACACACGTGTGGGATATGTTATTTTTGAAATCTCTTTTAATGGTCTATAAGCATTTCACATATTTCTTTGTGATGTAATAATATACAACTAATTTAAAAAAATAGCTTTAAGCATTTGTTTGTTAGCCAATGCTGAAAGCTGATAAAAAGATTGAACATGTCTAATACTGCTGCTCCCTCTAGTGGACAACAGTGGTATTACAGCCTATATAGAGTTGAAATGAATGAATGGAAATTTGGTTTTTCACTTATATCTCGGGAACGAGAAAGTGAAAAAATCTGAAACTCAGAACTTAGATAATGTCCGAAGAGCCCTGTTGAACGAGACCATCCCGGTGTTGGTGGCCGATCGGGGCCGGGAGTTATGCCCGTTCAAAAGCATATATTTTGGGGCTTATATCTCGGGAATGCCCTGGCCGAATCGCACCAAACTCGAATCGAAGCTAGATGAGGACGAGCCCTTTCTAACGAGCTATCGCACAAGAATCTAGGTGGTCTAGGTCGAGAGTTACAGCCGTTCAAACTCGGGGGTCTCTCGAATTAGCGATCCGCGGGGGGGCGCTCCCGAGGCCCGCGACGATAGATTTCGATCAAGGCCCAATAGAGGACTTTACCATCCAAATTTGAGCGCGCAGGGAGTTCGCGTTTTCGAGTTATGAGTGAATTTGTACTGTGAGGGCGTGGCCTAACGTTCGTTTTCAGCCTGAGCCTTCCTGTGACACAATTGTGAATAATACATGAATGTGATTGTAAATGTTAAAATAATGATTTTATAAAGTCTAAATATGAATTATATATAACAATATTAGGGAGTAGTATGATAAAATGACAGCAGGTCCACTTATTGTAAAATGCCACTTATTGGCTGTTATAGTCATCAAAGCTGTTTAATATAGTCATCACAGCTGGTCTTTCACCCTATTATAGCCATCCAAATGAAGAAGTTATACCTTTTCTGACAATTATTGATCTATTCTAGAGAGTCCAGAGAATTGTACTGCACTGGTTTTAAACAGGCAATTTACCATAAGATATATATGGTTTTAAAGCTTTTTAACAGTTATAGCGCCACTTATGGTCCGATCTCCATGAAACTGTGCATGCTTCTTCACCATGTTATGACACATATGCTCATCAATTTTTGTGAAGTTCTGATTTTTTATTTACGATTTATAGGCTTTTGAGTGTATTTTGACACGCCCCTTTTCTAAATGACCCTGTTATAGTGAACCATAGGGTAAAGTTCAACTTTTTTTTGATAATTATTGATCTAGAGAGTCCAGAGAATTGTCTTAGACTGGTCTGTTTCCGATCGGGCGAAAAACCAGGGACTAGTTCGCAAAAGTAGGTTTTTAACATATTCGTGAATATTTAATGAACGGTTTGATTGACAGCAATGGTTCTAGAGGCAAATTTGTTCAACATGAGGAGATCTATCAAATGATATGCATTTTGTGGGGATGTGTGCAACACCAAGTGATTACAGAGCCGTAAAACTCGTTAGCGCCAACTAGTGGCCGATTTCTTTCAAAATTCTTACAGGCCTCTAGGGCCATAAGTCGAACGTGCCCATCGAGTTTCGTTCCGATCGGCCTCCGTTAACCTCGTCTCATTGGTGCTCAAACTTCATTGGTCGATGGCGGCCATGTTTTTTTAGATACGCCAATGTCCTCATACACATACATGGGGCCTTGGACCAAGACACTGCTTACCAATTTTCAAGTCAATCGGACTAACGGTCAGCTGGTCAGAGCCCTTTTTATGTTTTTTTCACATTACAGCGCCACCTAGTGTTTGATCGTCGCGATTTTTTTACTGTGACCTCAGAATGAACTCATTCACATGTGTACCGAGTTTGGTGAAGCTATCTCAATTACTTCTTGAGTTATAACCATTTTAGTAAAATAGGCTCCGCCCACAGCGTTTATTTTGCGCCCCCTAGCGAACATGAATCAAAATTTCAACTTTTTTTTGATAATTATTGATATTCAGACTCCAGAGAACATTTCTGCACTGGTTTGGTTCCGATCGGGCGAAAAACCAGGGACTAGTTCGCAAAAGTAGTTTTTCGACAAAATTCAAAATGGCGGAAAAATTTGCATACCGGAAATGAAATCGGAGATATACGTTTTTTAAGTCAGAAGTCCAGCTTTCCAATGATATAAGACACTTGAGTGTACGACATACGGTTTAGGAGTTATGAGCAGTTTCGCGTTTTTGTTACTACAGCGCCACCTATGGGCCAATCGGGCTCATATTCTCTCAACCTCTCCTCGATTTCTGTGCTACCTTAAACCCAAATATCAAGTCTCTAGCACTTACGGTTTGGTCTGCACGATGCGTTTTACGGCAGAATAATAATAATAATAATAATTAAAGCTGCAAGCAGCATTTAGCGGTGTTCAAGCAGTTAAGGCATTTAAGATTTTTAACCACACAAGCATCAAAAGACATTACGTTTTATGTAGCAAGCATTTAACCACTGATATCATAGATGGAATAGACCATGTTTTAGCATGATTTACCATGATATACCACATTTTAGTGTGATTTTTCATGATTTACCATGTTCCAGTATGATTTACCATGAATCTAGCATGATTTACCATGATTTACCAAGTTCTAGTATGATTTACTACGTTCTAGGATGATTTACCATAGAGCAGTGGTTCCCAAACCTGTCCTGAAGGACCCGTTTTCTCTGTCTCTCTAATCAATCACACCTGATTCAACTCATCAGCTCATTAACCTATGTGATTATGAGCTGATGAGTTGAATCAGGTGTGTTTGATTAGGGTTCCCAACACTGCCATAGAGTACTGTGATTCTAGCATGATTTACCATAGTTTATCATGATTTACCACATTGCTAGCATTGATGTGAAGTGTCAGAACAAATGAAGTGATAAACTCTGAGAAAATATGATTGTGTTATAATAGTAATTGTTATACAAGTGATTTTATAGTGTCTAAATATGAATGCACCTGTTAAAAGACTTCATTAATAAGTAGAATGAGCCAATAAGTGGTCTTCTACTGCCCTCTGCAGGCCACTTTCATTTTGACAGTTTTTCCATTTTAACTCCTTTATGCAAGCTTACACACACACACACACACACACACACACACAAAATCATTATGAAAATATATTTGAATGTTATTTCATACATGTCTTTGCAAACTATTAATCAGATTATTCAGAATTTATTCAGAAACATAGGACTACACACACATTCTGTTGTAGATACAGAGATTTGAACTATGTCTCATTCAGGATTCACATTTGTCAATGTGACAGAATTGTCAATAGTGATACTTCAATAGATGAAATTTGACTTAATGTGATTGTAAATGTTAAAATAGTAATTTTATAAAGTCTAAATAGTAATTTTGTCACACTACTCAAGTATAATTCATATTTTAAACAGCAGGGGGCAGTAAAATACTACTTATTGGCTTAATATGCCATTATATTCATTTAATTTTCCCATTTTTAACTGTTATAGAGGCAAATTTTGTCCGATCTGTCTGAAATTTTTCATGATTGTTTGGAGTCATATGGCACATGTTCTGACTTGTTTTTAAGAAGATCTGAGCATTCATTGAAGAGATATAAGCTTTTGGGGACACTAGGTCATGGCTACATTGTGAAGTGACCCTATTATAGCCATCCAAATGAAGTTGTTCAACTTTTTCTGATAATTATTGATCTAGAGAGTCCAGAGAATTGTACTGCACTGGTTTTGAACATTATGATATGAACATTACATGATAATAAATGCAAAACACCATTTACAGCAAATACAGGCAATTTACCATAGGAAATACATTGTTTCAAAGCTTTTTAACAGTTATAGCGCCACCTATGGTCCGATCTCCATAAAATTTGGCATGCTTTTTAAGGATGTTATGTCACATATGCTCACCAATTTTTGTGAAGTTCTGAGTTTTCGTATAGGATTTATAGGCTTTTGACTATATTTTGCCACGCCCATTTTATAAATGACCCTGTTATAGCCAACCAAATGCCAAATTTCAACTTTTTTTTGATAATTATTGATCTAGAGAGTCCAGAGAATTGTCCTAGACTGGTCTGGTTCCGATCGGGCGAAAATCCTAGGACTAGTTCGCAAAAGTAGGTTTTAAACATATTTGTGAATATTTAATGAACGATTTGATTGACAGCAATGGTTCTAGAGGCAAAGTTGTTCAGCATGAGGAGATCTATCAAATGATATGCATTTTGTGGGGATGTGTGCCACACCACGTGATTACAGAGCCGTAAAACTTGTTAGCGCCAACTAGTGGCCGATTTCTTTCAAAACTCTTACAGACCTCTTGGGCCATGAGTCGAACATGCCCATCGAGTTTCGTTCCGATCGGCCTCCGTTAACCTCGTCTCACAGGTGCTCAAACTTCATTGGCCGATGGCGGCCATGTTTTTTGAGATACGCCAATGTCCTTTTATACATACATGGGGCCTTGGACCAAGACACTGCATACCAATTTTCAAGTCAATCGGACCAATGGTCAGGTGGTCACAGCCCTATTTATGTTTTTTTAATGTTATAGCGCCACCTAGTGCCCAATCGTCGCGATTTTTTTACTGTGACCTCAGAATGAACTTATTCACATGTGTACCGAGTTTGGTGAAGCTATCTCATTTACTTCTTGAGTTATAGCCATTTTAGTAAAATAGGCTCCGCCCACAACGTTCATTTTGCGCCCCCTAGCGACCGTGAATCAAAATTTCAACTTTTTTTCGATAATTATTGATATTCAGACTCCAGAGAACATTTTGGCACTGGTTTGGTTCCGATCGGGCGAAAAACCAGGGACTAGTTCGCAAAAGTAGTTTTTCGACAAAATTCAAAATGGCGGAAAATCTATCATGGCGGAAATGAAATCGGAGATATACGTTTTTTACTTCAGGTTTCCAGCTTTCCAGAGATATAAGACACTTGAGTCTACGACATACGGTCTAGGAGTTATGAGCAGTTTTGCGCAATTGGTTGCTATAGCGCCACCTATGGGCCAATCGGGCTCATAATTTGATAACCTCTCCTCGATTTTTGTACTACCATCTGACAAAGTTTCAAGTCTCTAGCACTTACGGTTTGGTCTGCACGATGCGTTTTACGGCAGAATAATAATAATAATAATAAAAATCAGCACAAATACAATAGGTTTTCAGCACTTCGTGCTTGAACACCTAATAATAATAAAAATCAGCACAAATACAATAGGTTTTCAGCACTTCGTGCTTGAACACCTAAATACTCAAACCTGAAAAGTTATGTGGCTCCCTGTTTTCATTTCATTATCATTGTAGGGGTAGACTGAGTACAGTTGAGACACTTTTTGCGTTTTGATTTTTCACACAAAAATAGACACTGAAAAGAAGTGAATTTCCACATGACATGCCACATGACATTTCATTAGCTTGTAGACTAAGATATTATCAATAATACCCATAAGTAGTTTATATTTTCCACAATTAGCTCATAAAAATAAGGTGCTTTTTGTCTCAACTTTGTCTCAACTGTCCCCATATGTGGTCCAGTTGAGACAACCATTTTTAATGATGTAAAGGTAATTAAACGTTCATTGCATATATAATAAATAAAGACAAATAAAGAAAATAACAATTGGGCAACATGTTTGTTTATTCATCCATTTAAATTCATTAATTTGATTTTAAATTAGCACTGGTTAAAATGTATAAAACAGGAACAATATATTTAATATATTCATTGATAATACACAGTTTAAATATCAAATTTTATTTTCATTTGCGTCCTATGCTGGCTAATTACGATGTTCAAACTGTTATCATAACACTGAACAACTAAACAGTGTGTTTCCTAATAGAACTCTATCGCAGGGACAGATACACGTGTCTCAACTTACCCCGCTGGCCACCTCGCACATTTCTCTAGATTTTGCAGTGACCTTGCATGACACAATATCATGAAATAGGCCAGTTTTTAGGGCACAGAATAACGTTTGTGATGATACCAGTTACGTTTAACAGTCACATCAGGATAATAATCTATTCATTGTGGAGTGTGCATGGTAAAGTGAAAGTCTTATCTTAGAAAAAAAACTTTTGCCGATATCTTTGGATCGGAGATGCGTCCATTGTTCAAATTTCCCATGATCAAAGAGGACACTAATATGCATGTGCACAGCAAAAATCACAAGTTGTGCTTGCTGCACACGCAACACTACCGTAGCCAGAAAAGTGTGCATAAGAAAAACTGGGTGTGCCACATTTATTGTCAGATTAATGTGCAAATAAACCTTAACTTTACAGAATATACTCGGCTGATGTGTAAAACTATACTCAGGCTCGGCACATAAACATGATACTATATAAAATATAACTCAGGGCTCGACATTAAGGCTTTTCATGTGCTTGTCGTTTGAACAAGTAAATCGGTCATTCACTTGTCCAAGTAAAAAAATGGGATTTTTTTTGTGTGTGTGTTGTAAAAATACAGTTTATTCTGAAGCAATATTCTCATCAGTGTTCAGTCAGCTTTTACATATTTAAATCTGCATATTTATGATATTTTAACCTTTATAAAGAGCATTTTTTCCCTAATCGGTTTAAAAATATGATTTTAAATTCTTAAATTTGATCAATAAATTCAATTGAAATAATAAGAAACTATATGGCTGTTACCAATCAAATTAATTAATTTACACTGAAATATTACAACTGCATTAAATAATGTTGAAAGATTATTTTAAAATTTTTTTACAAATAGAATGATAGACTACTTTTAAACACGAAACTAAATCACCAGTAGGGGGCTGCAGGTGACCGTCTTAATGAGTGAGTTATTGAGCCATTTATTTAAATGATTCATTCAAACGGCTGAATCGTTCAGGAATGAGGCAGTTGTTTAATCGGTCATTGAATCGTTGACTCAACCAATTAATTCAAAGCGCTGAATCATTCAGTAATGCGGTTATGTTTTCCGGTGAGATGCGCTGTGGTTCTGCTGTGATCTTTGTTTTGAACTATTTTCGCTGCTCAAATAGAACAAAAACAGTCAATATTGTGTCTAAAATGTAAGTGACTTGATATTAATTACTTGTTTATTGAACTATCATGAAATCAGTGTCACATTTTCAATTGTGATGGTATTCAGCACTCGTGGTCGTATGATGTTGCTTAACTGTATCATATGTTCTCTTTCATCATCTCGTTTCGAGATCCACCTATGGGAAGGGCATCCGTACCTGACCTCTGCAGAAGCATCCAATTGCACCAAGTCTGGCTAACAGACAGAAGCGCGCAGCCACTGCCAGGTAAGGCCACACCCCCTTACCTACGGGCATATAACAGCTGGGCGCGCTGCTATTCCTCAGTTGACATTCGCTTCTCGCGATCTCTGCATTGACACAGTTCGGTTGGATTAACTTTACGCTGCTCACTTTCAAGTCTTCAGGAGGACATATCGCCAGATCAGCCTCCGCCAGACGTGAGTGACAGTCGTTTCTTCAGCCTATCCGCTGTGTTTTTTGCATCCGGAGCCGCCCAAGCTCTCGCTGTCCTTCACCTGCTCCTCCTGACATGGCTGCCCGCCACGGATTTTTCCGAGCTCTTCACCGCTGGCCCACCCATGGCTATGTGACCGTCTAAACAACCGCTTCCCCCGGGGAACAGCCTATCACGACGAGCCTGCCCGGCCGCGTGTGGTGCTCTCATCGCCGCTGAGGACCCTCTCGTCCTGCGCGGTCTGCTTGGGCTTAACACGCTCAAGAAGCTTTGGAGAACCCGGAGAATTGCGGTCATTGTAATTGCTGCCCATGTAGTTTTTACTTAGCCGGCCTTTAGTTGCACGACCATGCACCGCGCCGTGCTCGGCCTTTCTGACTCGGAGGGGAGACACGGTGATGATGACGCGCTACAGGGGGACTCCCGGAGCGCCACCTCTCTAAAATATTTGAGCTGACATCAGCCCAATCCGCATTCCCTGAAGAGGACATCTTCGCGGGAAAACCCCACTCTCGTTGACGAACCAGTCGGTTCCGGCGACGGGGATGACGCGGTCCTTTTAGCGTTCCCTAGGCTAGCGCTCACGCGGCTTTGCCTCAGTCCATCCTCCTGGAAGTTTGTGAGCGAGCGGCCGTTCGCCTCAACAGTGTGTGGCCAGCTCCACAGAGCTCCACCGACCAGGATAGAAATATTTACGACGTGTAAGCGCTGGGACCACCGCCCAGTCTGAGGCGGCTGGAGCGTCCCGCTAGACTGTTAACACGGTCTCGCGGGCCTTGATGTGTTACGATTACGTGTTGAGGCCTTCAATTTATGCCTTCCTAGGAAGGCGGCCCCGAACGCAAGCGGCCTGCCTGTTGTTCGACCATTGGGAGTAACGTTACACAGGGTCTCCCACTGACGGTCGGTTATTCCCGTCTCGTGGCTGCCCAGCCCGTGTGTTTAGTGGACGTTGTGTGTGTGTGTCCCCCCCCCCCCCAACAAGTTACAGGGGGTCTGTCGTGAGGAAAAGTACATAGCAGTGTTACCACACCGCACGCACTTGGTTCCCCTCACCCAGTTATTAAAGGCTTCGGCCCCAGTGTTTCCCAACACAAAACACACACATTACTAAACAACACATTTAATAAACGAATCAAATGAATTCGTGCAGATTTATATATCTGCCAACATAGAGAGCAAATCTCTCTGATCCCATGCATGTCGCCCTGAGTCTGTCCACAAGAGGGCGCCATTGCCTCAAAAATCAACCAGCTGGGCTCACACAGCTCGGTTGCGGCTGCCCAGCCCATGTGTTTTTAGTGGACGTTGTGTGTGGAAGGCCCCTGTGTTCCCCAACACAAAACACACACATAACTAAATAACACTTTTAAACAAACGAATTAAATAAATCTGTTTCAGAGGGAGTATCTCTCTCCGCGGATATTATTTTTCTGCCTGCGCTTAAGACTGCCCAGTTCATGTGTTCAGGAGATATGTGTTTTTCCCCCACTTTCAGGGGGCACCTTGCGAGGGAAAGTTCAGCACAGTGGACACCACACTATGTTCCCCTCACTCGGTCAATAAAGGCTTCGGCCCCAGTGTTTGCCCAACACAAAACACACAAAGTTACGAATCAAATGAATTCGTTTTGGAGAGAAGACCTCTCTCCGCGGAGAAAACTTCTCACTGCAGAGGGAGGAAATCCCTCCGAACCCCTGCATGTCGCCTCTAGTGTGCCCACTAGATGGCGCCTTGCATCACAAATGAACCAGCTGGGCCCATACAGCCCCGCTCCGGCCCGAGCGGGGGCGCTCGCTAGTCACAAAGCGGCTTGGCAAGCCGTTTCAGCGCCCGAGTGGGTTTTTTGTGTACCGTAACCCAGGGTTACAAGCTGCAGTTTGCAATAAAACCTCCGCATTTCAACGGCGTTCTCTCTTCTCACACAGAAGAAAACGTCTCACACATTCTGGAAGAGGAAATTTCCTCCCTCCTAACAAGGGAGCGATTCAGATGGTGCCACCCAATCTGATAAACCATGGTTTTTATTCCTGGTATTTTCATGTTCCAAAAGGCGTGGCGCCCCCCGCCCTATATTGGACCTTCGAGTGTTGAACAAACATTTGAGGAAATACAATTTCAGAATGTGACACAAGGCTCTCTCGCCTGTGCCATAAAGCAGAACGACTGGTTCACATCAGTCGATCTGAAAGATGCTTTCTTTCACATAAGCATCTACCCTCCACACAGGAAATATCTTCGTTTCGCCCACCAGGGCATTTGTTACGAATTCACAGTTCTTCCGTTCGGGTCCCTGAACGTTCTGTCTGTGTGCGGAAGTGGGCGTGGCGGCCCTGAGACTATCAGGGCTGAGAATTCTGACTTACATAGACGATTGGCTCATCATAGCCAAATCGAAGGAGAAGGTGTCGCTGGACACCGGCCGGGTGCTCGCGCACATCACATCCCTCGGGTTCTAGGTGAATGCGAGCAAAGACAATCTGACTCCCAGTCAGAATGTCATTTTCCTGGGCTTGGAATTGAACTCAGTCTCCATGCGAGCGCGTCTCTCTCAAGAGCGCGTTCGATCTCTGATGAACGGTCTGTCGCAGTTCAGAGAAGGGGCGAGAGTACAATATCGCACATGCCTCAGGCTGCAGGGTCTCATGGCTTCATCTATCCAAGTTGTGCCGTTGGTCTCCTGAGAATGAGAGCGTTCACGAAATGGGTTTTGTCACTACATTTCAGCCCGATTCGCGATCTCTGCCGCTCGGTAACGGTGACGCGTGCCTGCTTGGCGGCCCTGCGCCATTGGGAGAGCTAGAACTTTTACGCACGGGGAACCCCCCTCGGGACGGTTACGATGCGGAAAGTTGTGACGACAGATGCGTCCTTAACAGGCTGGGGAACCACCCAGGAAGGCAGAACGGTGAACGGTCTGTGGCTGAGCAGACTACGTTCAGCGCACATTAACTATTTAGAGCTTTTACCAATTGGAAAGCTCTGAATCATTTTCTGCCTGGCCTGCAGGGACATCCCGTTCTAGTACGGTGCGATAATACCACGGCAGTGGCTTATATCAACCGTCAGGGCGGCATGCGCTCGTCGAAACTCCACGCTCTAGCTTACAGGCTTTTGGTGTGGAGCAGACAGGTTTTTCTGTCATTACGCGTGACTCATGTCCCGGGCATTCCGAACAGAGGCGCGGATCTGCTATCGAGGGGAAACCCAATCTATGGGGATTGGCGTCTTCACCCGCAGATAGTGGAGAGGTTATGGATGAGATTCGGACAGGCAGCCGTAGATCTTTTCGCCTCGCGCGAAAATCACCATTGTCCTATGTTCTTCTCGCTAAAGGACGTGGACGCGCCCCTCGGGGCAGACGCACTGGCCCACCCATGGCCCAAAGTGCTGCTGTATGCTTTTCCTCCCCTGTGCCTGATAATTTTCACACTGGCCAGGGTGAGAGAGCACGACCTGTCTCTCATTCTGATAGCACCCAGGTGGCCCAAAGCCCCGTAGCTGGCAGAGATAATCCCTCTGTTATACGCCGAGCCATGGCACCTTCCCGTTCACACGGACATACTGTCCCAAGCCAACGGGGAGATTTACCACCCCCACCCGGACAGGGTGGCTCTCTGGGCCTGGCCCGTGAGAGGACGAACCTAAATGCACTGGGGCTCCCGCCGCGTGTAATCGCCACTACTCAGAATGCCAGGGCCGTTTCCACGCGATCCCTATATGGCTGTAAGTGGCAAGTGTTCGAAGGGTGGTATGATGGGCGTGGTCTCACATCTTATCAGTGCTCGGTGCCTGATATTTTGTGTTTCCTGCAAGACCTCATGGAAAGAGGCAGGTCCTTTTCCACTATTAAGGTCTACCTGGCTGCGTTTTCAGCCTGTCATGTGGGTTTTGAGGGCTCCACCGTCAGGCAGCACCCTCTAACCCGCAGTTTTATGAAGGGTGCACGCTGCTCTTTGCCAGTCATCAGGAGATCTGTTCCAGAGTGGGAACTCCCCATGGTGCTGGAAGCGAGGTCTCTGTATCCTTTTGAGCCTCTGAGGAGTATTTCCCTTAAGCTGCTGTCCCTCAAGACAGCTTTGCTCTTGGCCTTGGCATCTGCTAAATGGGTCAGTGAGCTACAAGCACTCTCGGTTCACCCCTCGTGCGCCAAATTCTCCCTAAGTGGAGATAAGGTTTTCCTTAAGCCTAACCCAGCCTTCATGCCGAAATGGTTCCCTGCGTTCACTTCTGAGGTTTTGGGGCTATCCGCTTTTCACCCTCCACCCTTTGCCTCCCCGGAGGATCAGGGGCTGAATGCTCTGTGTCCCGTCCGTGCTCTGCAAGCATATATGACCAGGACCAGTGCTTTCCGCAAGAGCGACCAGCTCTTTGTTTCAAGGGCTCCCCTGCATAAGGGGAGTTCCATTTCAAAGCAATGCCTCTCACATTGGCTTGTGGACGCTATACTATGGCTTATGAAGCAAAGGGAGTGCAGCCCCCAAGGGGCATCAGAGCTCGTTCCACAAGGGGCTTAGCCGCCTCTTGGGCTTTGTTCAGGGGAGTGCCACTGCAGGACATCTGCTCCGCGGCCAGCTGGGCCTCTCCTCATACCTTTGAGCGTTACAACCGGTTGTATGTCACCAGAACTTCGGTGGCACACTCGGTCCTAGGGGTAGGGTCCTCTTAGCCCTTTCCCACAGCCCCGTTTGGTTAACCAACGAGGAGTGAATGGGCCGGCTGGCCATGTTCATTCCTGTCACCAAGCATTCGCATTCCTTCTTGGGTTTAGCTATGTGCATTGGTGGTGCGGGGGCCATTATCATGTATGTGTCTCATGCATGTTTCATGCCCTGCTTGTCCACAGCAGTTTAACGTGGCGGAAAACTTGCAGGGTCATGTGTGTGGGACGTGTCAGGCACCGCCTCTCTGAGGTGACCGTCCTTCTCTGGCCTTCAGAACCTCACTGTGAGTGTATTGGGCAATCGGGGAGCTGTCCATGTCTCTCCCATAGGTGGATCTCGAAACGAGATGATGAAAGAGAACAATAGGTTACTGTCGTAACCCCGGTTCTCTGAAACATCGAGTGGAGCGATCCACCAGCTTTGCCCCGCTTGCCGCACGAGAAGCGAATATACTTACTGAGGAATAGCAGCGCGCCCAGCTGTTATATGCCCGTAGGTAAGGGGGTGTGGCCTTACCTGGCAGTGGCTGCGCGCTTCTGTCTGTTAGCCAGACTTGGTGCAATTGGATGCTTCTGCAGAGGTCAGGTACGGATGCCCTTCCCATAGGTGGATCTCTCCACTCGATGTTTCAGAGAACCGGGGTTACGACAGTAACCTATTGTTAATATGATACTGAAGAACTTATTTTGTCACACTGAAGAAGGCACGCGCCGAAACGCGTCTGTGCATATAAATAAAAAGAATATGCATAGTGCGGCCTCTCTCCTATTTTTTTTAAATATAAAAACTCCACATGATTTTTTTTACCGCTGTATGTTCATTAAGTTTCTTTGTGTGAACTGCGCTCATTGTTTCCATTTCTCCTCATGAGGCTGTGAGAGCCTCAACAGCACAACCTTGTTCCCGTCAGACAGTCAGCGGCTGTTCGCGGATTGTCTGGCAGTTCGAATGTCGGCAGATATTTTTTTTAACGATAATAATTAAAAAATTAAAATACATTTTAAATGTACAAATATTGTAAGTAAACAACAATAGTCCAAGTTTAGAAAAACATTTTTATTAAGACTTTAAAAAATAATTCTGCATCTATTTTTAGGTGTGCCTGCTGCCACTCTGTGGGTGGCACCGGCACACCCTGGCACACCCGTGGCTACACGCCTATGACACGCAAGTTATTTAAGGTGTCTCAACTGTACACAGTCTACCCACTTGGCGGCTTAGTTGTAACACTGTGCTACAACTAACCCCGCTGTGTAAAAATATTTTAAGCCTAGCTAATAGTTGCTGATATGTTTCAAAATGCCAACAAGACATTGACTAACTATGTAAAAGGTCCGTGTTACTTTTAAGCCCACGTTAGGTCCCCTACTTGTTGAATTTAGATAATTATAACAATTTGCACATGGAAAAGTGTTATTTGCCAAATTAGAAGTTATGACATCCCAAATAATTGTTGAACGAAACTGTAGTTTTGAGAACACGGATGACAGGTAATTCGAGCCCAGAGGGAAACTCCCCCTGACTGTAGGCTAGGCTACTAGTGCAAGAGAAACGGAGAAGAAGATGAGACGGAGAATGCCGGAAGAACTGGAGCTAATTGTACGCTCGTAATGACGATTGTCTGGACCGAATACGTTTGGATATCATTTCCAGTTAAGATTTTACATTATTTTGTCTGCAACTGCATGAAATTTCACACCTGTTATTTAGGCTACAACCTGACTGACTGTATTTTTGTCCTCATTGAAGTTGTTGATCTTGATTAACTGGTTCACGTTTGTTTGGATAAGGAGAGGCGGTGTTTCGAAGCGTCAGAGGCAGAGCTTTACACACGAGGTTTTCGGCGTTGGGTTTCCTATGTTTTGAGGCTTCCGTCTTTACATAGTGCGGTACTGAACTCTTGCGCGGAACATAACTGGAAATTTCTGTCAATGGAGGGATTTTAAAGCGGTGAGGAGTTGAGTTCACTATTCAAAAACATTTCTGTACAATTTGAATCTTATTTAATTGTAGGCTATGAGTCAAATGTTTTAGCCACTTTCGTTTTTTAACTGCCTTATGTGCCGCTATCATCTCTGATACTTTGTATTTCATTCAAAGTTATTTTTGGAAATCAATGTAACATTACTTTTAATATGGAGGCATTTATTTTTATTCTTGTTTATGTTCGAGGCTGATCATTTCCTTTTCATTATTGTTTTTAGATCAGACAATGTCGAGCACAAAGGGCTCATGGCTGTGTCGTCTGGGTTTAATAGTGACGTTGGGTGGTATCATCTCTCTGAGCATCATGTTTTTCTGGTTTCCACCTCCAAAAAACTGTCCTCTTCCACTTCCTAGACCAGAACAAAACAAGTCTCCCGAGAGCAAGAGCTCTCTTACTGTTGCAGTAGAATACAAACCTGTTCTTCTACTATGGGTCTGGCCTGAAAATTACAGGTTTGACTTCAGTGACTGCAAAAAGTTTTACAATATTGATAATTGTCAGTTGACGGATGATAGATCTCTCTACAGCAATGCAGACGCTGTCCTCATTTTTCACAAAGCCATTAGTTGGGACCTGACCAACCTTCCTCCATCTCCTCGTCCTCCATTCCAGAGGTGGATTTGGTTTCATGTCGAATCACCGACCAACACTCATAAAATACCAGGTCTGGAAAACCTGTTCAATCTCACTCTCAGCTACAGACAGGATGCTGATATTACTGTACGGTTGAAATTGATCACCAGGAAGAAACCAGATGAGGAGTTTGTAATTCCCAAAAAGGACAAACTGGTGTGTTGGATTGTGAGTAACAATGCTCCCTCAACAGGTGTCGGCACAAGGAACCAGTTTTACCAAGAACTCAGCAAACACATCCAAGTGCATATGTTCGGAAAGGCTTATGCAAAATTTCTTAGTTATGACGAATATTATCCTACCCTAGCTAGCTGCAAGTTTTACCTTTCCTTTGAGAACTCCATCCACAAGGACTACTTCACTGAGAAGATAAATGGGCCGCTTGCTGCAGGAACCGTCCCTGTGGTTCTGGGTCCTCCCAGAAAAAACTATGAAAACTTTGTTCCCGGCGATGCCTTCATTCATGTGAATGACTTCCCAGATGCAAAGTCACTAGCAGAATATCTTCTTCAGCTGGACAAGGACGAAGAAGCATATCGCAGGTTCTTTAACTGGAGGAAATATCTCTCTCCAACTCCTCATTTAATACAACAAACCCAAGAGTTTATTCTGCCTATTTGCACTGCCTGTGACCATATAGCACGACACAGAGAATATAAAGAAGCCCATGATATTTATGAGTGGTATTTCAACTAAAGTCACCTCAGATTTTGGAGTTTGTTAAAAAATTGTGATTAATTTTTATACATGTATTTTTTTGATAATCATTTCTAATTAGTTGATCACTAGTTGATCACTAATTATGTCTGATCACTTGTGTAATGATGTAAAAAAAAGAAAATTTCAGGACACTGTATTTTTAAGATAATTTTGTAATACCCAGATAAGCTTTACAGATCTTTATTGTAAAGTGTTTTCATGCTTGTTCAATGAATCAATTAAACACGGGCAGATTGTCAGATCTGGTTCAGACCATGAAGATGAGATGAACTGCTGGAAACACCAGATACTGGCTGCTGCTTCTGATGTTGACCCCCGCTCTGCTCAGAGACTCATTATTCAATGTCTGACTGTGAAACTTGTTTGGTTTATGTCTCAGTTGTTAAATCCCAAATATTCAAACATGTTAAGAGAAATTTTCTGGAAATAAAGCAGTTGAAAGTGAGAGAACATTTCTTGAGTTTAAGAAATATATATATTTATAGAACACACACATATATATATATATTAAGAAATATGTATATATATATATATATATATATAAGTTTCATTGTTGCCTGGTTGCTTCTGTAATACAAATGGTAAACAGAATGTTAACAAATAAAGACACATACAGACTAATACTGATTCATTCTTGGGTGTGGTAGCAACTTGTTAGCATCTATTTAAATCACACTGTCTTTATTATATAGCCTAGCCTATTATATTATGGTATATTTACTATTATTATAATTAGGCAGTCAATAAATTAGGCAGGCTATATATATATATATATATATATATATATATATATAGCCTACCTAACTGTATATAATGCAGTCTTTGAAATTTCCAACCTTTTTGTATTGACTATTTGCACTATTTAAAATATTTATTTACTAGTTACACATGGTCTAAAAATTCATTTACACTGGCAAACGTAACTGCTACCTCATAATCATAACATTTGAACATTTGTGACATAAAAGTTCAAATTTAAACTCTTATGCCAGGACAAAAGAGGGCGCCAGAACTCAATCAGTCAAACAGGAAGTGACGTGCTTGAAACGTGTGTTTTACATTCTATGTTTTTTCCCCTGTGGTTGTAACACAGCAGCCGAGATGTTCTGGGTTAAAAGCAATCATGATATATATATATTTCTTTTTTTAAATTGTCGTTAAACTCATCAGCTATTTGTTTTATAACCCTGGTTTAGCGTTTTATTTACTCAAACACATCATCGTCCTACATCTTCACTCTTGTCTAAATGAATTACACTCCGTTGGAAGTACTTAAAGGTTTGTAGGTTATATTTGATCAGTTTCATAAAGTTCAACTGCTGTTTTAGTGTTCCGTTTTTCTTGTGTAATAATATGTGCCTCTCTAAAATTATTCTGAAATGCTTCGATTTTCTTATATGCTTTCATATTCATTCATACAGTTTCTGACTGATCTTTAACCCTTTCAGACACTGAATTTATTTGAGTTATTAGTTTGTTTAAACTGGCCAAAAACTAGTTACAAACCCTTTAACAAATTGTACATTGTGGTTTCTTCTTGTAATCACTAGGATCAGGTGCATTCAATTCAATCCAACAACTATGCTTTATAGTTGTACAAGTATAAATATTTATTCTTTAAAATCTTTCGAATCAAACGCACTTTATTGTGTTTTATAAATATTAAAAATAACTATCATTCAGAAGGACCATTATCACCTACTTGCCCCCAAGCTAAACAACATTAAACATTTACGTTCATTAAATCGAAATATTCCTGCTTTAAATGTATAAGCCAAGTGCTGAAAGGGTTAAATCGGGGGTTTCAATCTTTTAGATTCCACGTACCCCAAAATATGATGATCATCATCATCATCCTAAAATTTGGAAGGCAGATATATATTTTCACTAGGGCTGTCAAAACGATTAATTGCATCTAACATAAAAGTTTGTGTTGATATATTCTGTCTATCTATCTAAACAACATTTGATAGATGCGATTAAACGATTTGACCAGAATAACTTTCACGTTTAAAGGCAAAATTTATCCAGTAAAAAATGCATTAATTGTTTTTTGGAAAATATTTAGTTTTTATTGTTTTATTATTTTTTTCTACTCACTGTAATACTGTACTTGATCTAGATGTATTACGGTATTTATTTCTTTAAATAGATTTTTTTAAATAAATGTATTTATTTTAATCATTTTATTTTAGTGACCTAATTGGTTCCTTTAGTCTTATTTTTTTATTATTCATTTATTTGTACGTTTTACACACTTTTCCAAAAACCCTTTGCACTTCCTTGCAGTGTAATGTAATCTAATAAAAACGAAATATTCTCCACACAAAAAATGTATGCATGTTTATAATATAAAATTTTCACAGTATGAATTTGGTCTTTGTACATGAATAAAAAACGAAAGAAAAAAGTATATATCCTTTTTAAATTACCAGACGTTCATATTTTGAGGACAGTGGCATCTAAAAGCTTGAAAAGCCCTGGGTGAAAGATTATTTTAGCATGTGTTTTGATGAGTTCAGCTGTGATACGACTCTGAAATGCTCTGCAGTGCGTGCGCATCGTCATCATGCCGGTCCAGTGCAGTAACTGCGTTCAGAGACGGGCCGTGCTGAAGCGGCCCAAGACTGGACACTCCCTCTGTAAAGACTGCTTCTTCTGGGCTTTTGAGGAGGAGATCCATCAAACCATCATGTCTGCTGGACTCTTTAATCGTGGGGAGACCGTGGCCATCGGTGCCTCGGGCGGAAAGGACTCCACCGTCCTGGCCCATGTGATGAAGCTCCTGAACGAGCGTTATGATTACGGGCTGAACCTGCTGCTGCTGTCGGTGGACGAGGGCATCACGGGTTACAGAGATGATTCCCTGGAGACGGTGAAGAGGAACCAGCAGCAGTTTGAGCTGCCGCTGAAGATCGTGTCTTATGAAGAGCTGTACGGCTGGACGATGGACGCCATCGTAAAGCAGGTGGGCTTGAAGAACAACTGCACGTTCTGTGGTGTGTTTCGCAGGCAGGCGCTGGACCGAGGAGCCATGATGCTGAAAGTGGACAAGATATGCACAGGCGAGTAATGTCTTTTCCAACATGTGTTTATGAGGTATTCTGCGAGACAAATGTGTTTCAGAGTTAATAAATTGCATTGTGCCTTCTCAGGCTTAATTAATACACTTAAATATATGCATCCTCTTTAGAGAATTTAATTCTCACATTTTATTTTTTGTTATATATTTCCATTTTTATTCGTTTACTATTCAACACTGGGTAATTCTAAGATCATCCTCCACTGACGAACAATACTAAACATAAGATAAAGTTAAAATAAAAAAGAGTAGATTCAAATTTTTCCTTATTCACTTCTTGGAAGAATGATGTCATTATTGATATATGGAATAGTTCAGTGCTTTAGGCAGCTGAAAGAGAGCCAATAAAGTCAGAATGATAGCTATTGATTTCATATATTATGTTGTTTTTTTGTGTGTTAAATGGAGCATATTTTTAGGACCATTTTCATCACAGTCAAGAATGCAATTATTTGCAAGTAATGCAAAAAATATATAATTTTCATTGTTTCCCAGAAAAAATTCACTGACTGTCACTTTCCTTTTTCTTGTACTGCCTTTATTTATGCAAATTTAAATTAAAACTGTTTAATACATAAAAAAAAAAATCTAATATCAATGTTCTTAAAATAGGCATTTTTGTACTATGTTCTCTCTCTCTCTCTATATATATATATATATATATATATTAATTATTAGTGCTGTCAAATTGATTAATCGTGATTAATTGCATGTAAGATAAAGTTTGGTTACATAATGTGTATATATTATATATATTTTTGTGTATGTGTATATATGTATGTACAGGTCCTTCTCAAAAAATTAGCATATTGTGATAAAGTTCATTATTTTCCATAATGTAATGATAAAAATTAAACTTTCATATATTTTAGATTCATTGCACACCAACTGAAATATTTCAGGTCTTTTATTGTTTTAATACTGATGATTTTGGCATACAGCTCATGAAAACCCAAAATTCCTGTCTCAAAAAATGTGCGTATCATGAAAAGGTTCTCTAAACGAGCTATTAACCTAATCATCTGAATCAACTAATTAACTCTAAACACCTGCAAAAGATTCCTGAGGCTTTTAAAAACTCCCAGCCTGTTTCATTACTCAAAACCGCAATCATGGGTAAGACTGCCGACCTGACTGCTGTCCAGAAGGCCATCATTGACACCCTCAAGCAAGAGGGTAAGACACAGAAAGAAATTTCTGAACAAATAGGCTGTTCCCAGAGTGCTGTATCAAGGCACCTCAGTGGGAAGTCTGTGGGAAGGAAAAAGTGTGGCAAAAAACGCTGCACAACGAGAAGAGGTGACCGGACCCTGAGGAAGATTGTGGAGAAGGACCGATTCCTTGGGGGACCTGCGGAAGCAGTGGACTGAGTCTGGAGTAGAAACATCCAAACATCCGTGTGCAGGAAATGGGCTACAGGTGCCGCATTCCCCAGGTCAAGCCACTTTTGAACCAGAAACCGCGGCAGAAGCGCCTGACCTGGCCTACAGAGAAGCAGCACTGGACTGTTGCTCAGTTTTGCATGCCATTCGGAAATCAAGGTGCCAGAGTCTGGAGGAAGACTGGGGAGAAGGAAATGCCAAAATGCCTGAAGTCCAGTGTCAAGTACCCACAGTCAGTGATGGTCTGGGGTGCCATGTCAACTGCTGGTGTTGGTCCACTGTGTTTTATCAAGGGCAGGGTCAATGCAGCTAGCTATCAGGAGATTTTGGAGCACTTCATGCTTCCATCTGCTGAAAAGCTTTATGGAGATGAAGATTTCATTTTTCAGCACGACCTGGCACCTGCTCACAGTGCCAAAACCACTGGTAAATGGTTTACTGACCATGGTATTACTGTGCTCAATTGGCCTGCCAACTCTCCTGACCTGAACCCCATAGAGAATCTGTGGGATATTGTGAAGAGAAAGTTGAGAGACGCAAGACCCAACACTCTGGATGAGCTTAAGGCCGCTATCGAAGCATCCTGGGCCTCCATAACACCTCAGCAGTGCCACAGGCTGATTGCCTCCATGCCACGCCGCATTGAAGCAGTCATTTCTGCAAAAGGATTCCCGACCAAGTATTGAGTGCATAACTGAACATAATTATTATTTTTTTTTTATTAAAAACACTTCTTTTATTGGTCGGATGAAATATGCTAATTTTTTGAGATAGGAATTTTTGGTTTTCATGAGCTGTATGCAAAAATCATCAGTATTAAAACAATAAAAGACCTGAAATATTTCAGTTGGTGTGCAATGAATCTAAAAGATATGAAAGTTTAATTTTATCATTAAATTATGGAAAATAATTAACTTTATCACAATATGCTAATTTTTTGAGAAGGACCTGTATGTATGTGTGTGTATATATATATATATATATATATATTTATATAAGTTATGTGTATATATGTATATAAATATGTTTGTTTATATTTGCACACACACTAAGAGAGATATAATATATAAATATAATTATACACGCACATATATTATGTAAACACAAACTTTTATGTTAGATGCAATTAGTCGCGATGAATCGATTTGACAGCACTAATATATACTTTTTTTTGGGTTGGTGTATGACCTTGACCTTATTTGTTTCATGCGGTAACATCTAAATTAACCAGTTAAAAATCTTATTTAATATGACTGAATCATCCTTAAACATTAGATTACACCTACAGAAGACTAACGAGATTTTATGAGTTTCATACAGTTTAACTCGTATGAATGTGTTCTGAAATACACTTTGAGTCTCTCAGAAACTCTTCTCTCAGAAATAGATGTCCAGAAATAGATGGAAAGGAATGCATTTTCCTGAAAGGTATACTGAGGTTTGTTTTGTCGAACGAGCAGGTCACAATGCGGATGACGTGTCCGAGACGGTGTTGATGAATGTCCTGCGTGGGGATATCGCACGTCTCCGGCGCTGCACCTCCATCAGTACGGCCAGCGAAGGAGAGGGCGCCATTCCTCGCTGCAAGCCACTTAAATACGCCTACGAGAAAGAAATCGTCCTCTACGCCTATTTTAAGAAGCTCGATTACTTTTCCACAGAGTGCATCTACTCGCCGAACGCCTACCGGGGTCACGCTCGCGCCTTCCTCAAAGACCTGGAGTCCATCAGGCCCAGCGCCATCATAGACGTCATCCACTCCGGGGAGACCCTCTCCGTAAAGGAAGGGGTGAAGATGCCGGTCCAGGGAACGTGTTCGCGCTGTGGCTATATCTCCAGTCAGGCCTTGTGTAAGTCCTGTGTTCTGCTGGAGGGCCTGAACCGAGGTTTACCCAAGCTGGGCATCGGGAAACATCACCGTCTGCACGGGAAAATTCTGGCTCAGGAGCCTCTGACCGAGCGGGAAGAGAAGAAGCTGAAGGCTGTGGACTTCTGACAAAATCAAGACTACCTTTGAAAAACTAGACGTTTGAGTTTTTTAAGATGCTTGGGATGGATGTTTATAATGTGAGGTGTTTTCATTTGTTTTATTCAAAGTGTGTCAGTCTCTAGTGATTGTTTGAATTGTAACCACAGGGAAATTAATGTCACATATCTTGTGTTAATAAGTTAAAGGCAAATTACTAACTGTGCCATTCAAAACCAGAGATAATCTTTTTAAAAACAAACATTAACTTTTACAACTTACACCACATTCATATCAGGAGGAACATTTCAGATTTATTTAAACAATAAGATGACAATAAAATTATGAATCATTTCTTATTTTTTGTTTTTTTCTGAAATTAATAGACATTTTGGCTGCTTCCAAAATCATATACTCTCTTGAGCAGGTACTTATTTTGAATAAGTAATTTGCGGCTGCTAAAAAAAACTGCCATTCACAAATCCTCTCCCGTGGCCTCATGGGATAGTAAAGTCTCCATCATATGCACACTTCAGAATCTCGCGTAAGAAGTAGGTCATCCTTTTTGCCTGCTCTTTATGAGTTCTGTGAATTCAGACACACTTCTTTTGTCACATACTGTTTTGCACCTACTATATAGTAGGGAAGTATGCGATTTCTGATGCAGCCTTTGTTTCCAATGAGACATGTTTAAGTTTTTTAATGTTCTTCAGTTTGTTACATGACCAAAAAAAAAAAAAAAACACAGACACACAAACACACAGAGATACACGATCAGCTTTCTATGGCTTTTAGTTAATTTATTTAATACTGTTGCATGATCGTTATTCATTATTCTTTTATCAGACACTTTTATTACAGTATTTAACTGAAGTAGAAATATAATTTATGTATGCACATTCACACAATACATATAAGAGTGTTATGCATTGCATTAGATCAAGTGTCTGTATCTGTGTCTAATGCTGCAGGATCTTTTCTCTTCACTAACTTCATTGAGACTTCAAACACGATGAAGAACAATGTGGTTACACTATTTCGATGGTCTGCTTTAGACATTCTACCACCAACTTTAAGTAACTTTGCAACTACATGTCAACTAGTATTAGTAGACTGTCTGCTTAATACCTGCCTAACTTTATTTTGATGCCCCCCAAAAGACGTCCTACTGATTATAAGTAACTTTGCAACTACATGCCTGAAAAGTGCCTACTGAAAGAACAATTACTAGGCCTTTTTAAAGGTTGTGTGAATGTCTAGCAGGTCATGGTGGCAGGCCAAGTTGCAGGATAAACTTATTGATGAACTATTGTGGTTTTGACACCTCTTAACAAGTGATCACATCTCTACCGAAGCACTTAAGCATCTGTGCATGACTTCTTAAGACAGTTTCACACCGGAACAGCTCAGACTTATTGTAGAATGTAAGATTTAGGATTATAAAGTAAATGAATAACTGATACTTCAGATATATAAATGAATATAAGAAATATGAAGGATACATTTGTAACGTAATAAAAGAAATCAGAAAATATGTATTTTTTGGTACACCCAACTCTACAGTAACTTTCGATAATAACATTAACTAATATTACAACCCCTAGCTTTCACTGACAAGGTTTAAGATAGTCCCTGACTGAAATGCATGTTTAAGCTGTTCTGGCTGAAAGCAACTTGCACTAATATTTCTTAATAAGTCAGTGTCATTGTTTTGTCTCTTTCTAAGACACCTTTATAAAAGCAACTTAAATGTCCTAATTTAACTACTGCCTAATTCTGGCTTAATCTAAGCCCTGTCTGTGAAACCAGGCCTATATGATAACATCTGTTCAGTGAGAACGTTTGAAAGAAAGAAATAGTTCTGATGTGTCCATTGCCCCCAGTGTGGCGCTCTTCGACCAGCAGAGGTCACTGCAGTGAAGTGAGTTTCTCAGTTCTGTGATCAGTGTGATGTTTCGGGGGTCCAGTCCTGTCCAGCAGTCACACAGACCAGCGTCTAGAACTGAACAGCAGGAAAAACTTCAGCACAGACTGTTCTTCTGAAACGAGCTCAACACGTCGTCTTCAGAGTCGGATTAGGAGCAGAGCACTTTCGGGAGCGCGCGAACATGGACGATCTAGGTAAAACACATATTCCCACATGTTGTTTCCAGACAGACACAAACATAGCGGAAAAATAAGAGGGAGAGGGAGAGAGAGGCTAACTACAGTAGCCAGTGAGCTAACGCACAAGAGCTGTGATACAAAGTAATGCTTTCTCCGAACGCGACGTCATAGTGTAACTCTTGACGTTCCATCCTGATGAACGCGCTATTAGTGTATATTAGTGTTACAGTTACAATATTAGTATCATGTGTCAAAATTAAAAAAAAAAAAAAACAGGTTGACTGTTGTTGGGCTGTACGCTTTTTCCCACCTTTGGGAAACATCTTCAGTCATTAAATAGTTTTGAATCTTTTTCAAATAATGCTACTTATTTGAAATCTCGCTAGTGCACATTGTTTGTCATTGATTATATATTTCTCTCCTTCATACATTCAGTCAGAGCCAAAAAGCGTTGTTGGCATGAGTCAAGTCAAAGTTTATCAGTAATCGCAGGTTGTAGCTCCAGAGATCAGAAGGAAATACAAATAGGATCACAGATATGAGCTAAGACTTTAAAAGTAAACATAATAATGATAAAATGTCTATAAGACTTTAAAAGTAAACATAATAAAGATAAAATGTCTATAAGAAGAAAAACGTTAAAATGTGTATCAACGATCAGAATAGCACATTTGACAGATATGCAGTGTGTAGTTCAATATTAGTGTGCACAGATGGACCTTTGCAGTAAAAAATGAGTGATTATAATCTGAGTCTGAGAGTCTCTGTCGTATTGATCACCAGAGACTGATGAGCAGGACCACAGGAACATTTGTGTAAAATTCTGCAGAATTGGAACGACTGTCATTTTGAAAGTTGCTTATTATTCAGTATTTTTGTATAATTGATAAAGCATTCCAATTAGAACTCCATTCGATTGATTTGAACGTGTTTAAATCCACATAATTCTATTAAAGAAATAGAAAATGTCTTATATAAATAAAATCTCAGGCCTTCTGATGAGTTTTCACAGAACTATCAAGCCCTTCATCTTAACCTGAATGATTTGAGAGAGTAGTTTGCTGATTTGTTTGTATTCAGAGCGGACTTGTTTTTGAGTAATTGATTGTATATAATTTGTAATAATTTGATCTTGTATAGCTGTGAGATGAGAGACTTAACAGCTATGTATTGATTTTGTGATGCTGTTTTATGAAATGCTCGGGGTATTCCAGAAAGCAGGTTATGTGACATACCCGGGTAAGTTTACTCAGAGTGAACGCATAACTTCAACTTTCATAAAAAAAACAAAAAAACGGAGGTACGCCTAACTTTTAGGGTAGTTTGTTTCTGAGGTATTCAGCGCATGATGAGGCTTCGGTGAGCATAACAGATTTCACACTATTATATAGTTATAACATAACATAAAGCAATGTTATTTCTCTCTAATTTATTTATCTTATTTTATTCTCTTCTCACACTCTTCTCTCTATTCGTTTTTAAAATGTATCTATTTAGCATCAAACAAACTAATTCTTGTTCAAAGTAATAAAGAACTGATTAAAGAAAGATTAAAAGATAAGATTAAAACATTTTACAAAACTGCCCAGTAAGTGGCGATATGCAGTGCACTAAGAATGTAAATAGCCATTAAACAAAAGAAGAAGATAAGAAGTATGGCACACTTCTTCTTAGGCTGCGTCCGAACACTTAAAAATCCTGTCTTCGGAGGACGTATTTTAATGTAGGAAGGGATTAGGGCACGTCCGAATCCAATGTTAGCTTCACTTCCTGTCTCCTGAGATTCCTTCATCTGATTGGTTTTTGAAGGCAGCACAGATGTATCCTTCACGGCCTTTGATACCCCATAATCCTCTGCTTTCCATTCTGTGACAGTTGAGCTAGAAAAATAATAAAGATGGCGTCTGAAAGTTGCGGTTTGTGTGTAAATGTACATTTTTGACCAACATTTTCCACTTCTGATGTCATTTCTAGAGCGAAATTACAATTGTACTAATTAAATATTCGCTTGGTTATCACCAAAGCTCGCTCTATTTTGCTATAAATCATTAAACCATTACGCTGTGTCAAAAGTCTGTGCGCAAATGCTGCCCACAAAGCCATTGTCTGAAATGGCAGTGAGGCAACAAGTCAGCTGGCAAAGTTTTAGCGTCTGTTTCAATGATGACTCCTGGATTCGGCACCCTGTTGAGAATTGTCTTTATGTGGTCACCAATAACTCTGAGTTTCATACTGAACTTAATCCAGACTGTGGTTTTGGAACCTGCATACCTTGAGTAAGCAAGCATGCTACACAACTCCTTGTCCAAGCACTTGTTCTATCCAAACTGGACTATTGTAATGCTCTCCTGGCTGGTCTTCCGGCTTGCTCTGTCAAACCTATACAATTGATCCAGAATGCTGCAGCCAGAGTGGTCTTTAATGAGCCGAAGAAGTCACTCCTCTCCTCACAAAATTGCACTGGTTGCCAGTTGCCGCTCGCATTAAATTCAAGTCACTGACGTTTGCCTACAGAACAACCACTGGCACTGCTCCCTCTTACCTAAACTCATTACTTCAGACTTATGTGCCATCCAGAAACTTGCGCTCTGTTAGCGAATGTCGTCTTGTGGTACCATCTCAAAGAGGCACAAAATCTCTTTCTCGGACCTTTACCGTGACTGTTCCCTGTTGGTGGAATGATCTGCCTAACTCAACCAGAGCTTCTGAGTCACTAGCCACTTTCAAGAAATTGCTGAAGACGCATCTTTTTCAGCAGCACTTGATCCAATAATACTAACACTTTCTCTTCTCTTCTATTCTATTCTACTATTTAAAAAAAAAAAGAGAGAGGGGTCACAGCACTTACGTATTGTTGTCCTACTGTTAGTTTAACTGCTTCTATTGTTCTCATTTGTAAGTCGCTTTGGATAAAAGCGTCTGCTAAATGAATAAATGTAAATGTCAGCAAGGTTTGGGTGAATCAACTGAGAGTTCAGGGTATATGTTAAAGTAAGTTAACCCTGCTTTCTGGAATACCCCTCAGATCAGATAATAACTGGCTGATCTCCATGTGGAGGGGCGTGTCCTCTTGGGGGATAAAGTGACTCCGCCCACAGCTGACTGCTGCAGCCCATCTGTGACATACAGCAAATTAGCTTTGCTTCAGGACTTAATTGGGCACAACAAAGTACCAAAATGGTTTATTGTACTAACCTCTGGTTTCACAGACAATGTTTAAGTCTAGTCCCAGACTAAAATGCACGTTTGAGCTGTTTTAATTGAAAGCCACTTGCACAAATATCTTAAAATATGTCAGTACCATTGTTTTCTCTAATGTTTTATTCTAAGACACATTTATAAAAAAGCTACTTAATTGTCTTAATTTGACTAATGCCGAATCCTGGCTTAATCTAAGCCCTGTCTTTGAAACCAGGCCTAAATGTTCTTAAAGCCAAACACAAAATTGATCAAAATAACCATGAGCTTCATAGTCTCAACATGCAAATATTTTACCATGCCATTGGCTGAAAAGGAAAACAAACAGTTTTTGTAAATGCATAAACAATAGCACTTGGAACAAACACTGGGTTAATTATTATATTAGTGTTTTAGGCACATTACCAAGTCAAGTCAAGTCAAGTCAAATATATTTATATAGCGCTTTTCACAATACAGATTGTATCAAAGCTGCTTCACAGTATCAATCAAAACAACTTAATGTTTGTTTATTACTGGAAAAAAGACATCCAAGTTTGGTAGAGCTGATCAATGGTATGATTGGTTAATATAATTTGAATTTGAATATTACCACACTGATTGGACGCACAACCTTTGATATTAACGCCAAAAGTCATGAGTTGGAAAAGCTTATTTCTTGTTCTATCCAAACTATGCATCGTCTTTTATCACATGGCTTTCGTTCTGATTGGTCATTTGCAGCATTCAGCGGTCAGATATTTCGAAATGATGGCCGTTGTCCAGAGCACTCATCTGGTCAGTGTTTCCTACATAGCCTTCTGTGTCTCTGCTGTTTCTACAAATAAATTTATAATTTTAACTGTTCAGCAACGGCAAAGTCATGGGTTCGATTCATGCAATGCAACTGATAAGCCTTGACTGCAACGAAAGTCACTTTGGATAAAATGCATAAATGTTTTTGTTCATGTATTTATTAAGTTATAAGCGGGATAATGTGAAGTTAGACAATCATTACCACGTAATTGTTTTGCAATGATGACTGGTTGACTGTGCATTATCATAACAGTACTTTAGCAAACCTAATAATAATAATGGATGGATCTATATATAATAATAACACTAATAATTTGACATCTAAAGAAGGAAGATATTTGATGGTGGTAGTTCAGTTCATGTTGTTTCTTTGGGCTGGAGAAAGAGGCGATTGTCTTCAGAGCAGGATTGCGTCCCGGTGTAGCTGGAAGAGCCGAGTGACAGGCGAGTGCATGCCGTCAGTGAGTTTGGATATGATGGTGTGAGTACGGGGAAATCCAGTGCCTGTGTTCGGAGTGGGGGAGGGAACTGAACTGACTCACTCGAGGGTCAAAGGGCGAATGAGAGGAGTTTTTCCAACCAGCTGCTCACAGTGGAATGCTTCATTAGCTTTGTTAGAGGCGATCAGTGTTTCGGATTTAGAATTGGCCCGTTGATGAGGTCAGATGTGTTTGGACACTAATGCAGGGCCTTATGAAATCCATTTGTATTTTTTCAAAAATTCTGTTTTCAGTTTGAACTGTTCTAGATTCCATTTTTAATGGTTTCGTTAAATTCAGTAACTGAAATGGATGTCTAATCAATTTAATTAATAAAGCAATTTAAAAGTTAATTAAAACTTAAACAATAATAAGAGTATAACAACAATAACAATAACATTTCAATAATATGAAATGTTTTTATGTCTTCTATGTTGTTTCTGGATCCTATGTTTTAGGATTTAACACAAATGTATTACCAAAAATGGTGGAAATCAAATTAATGCATGACTTGATTAACCTTTTTTAAATATCAAATGAAATTTTCACCATTCTTTAATTTTTTTTGCTGCACAACCAAGGTTTACAGTTTAAATTAAAATATGGACTAAAAATTGTGTGATATTCCATAAAAAAATAAAGTTTTAATAAATTATATTATTACTTTGAGAAGTACATTATTCAAAAGTAATATATTTCTTTAAAAATTTCTTTAAGTCAGACCGAACTTTTATTTTGATGGTTTGTCGTGAAGACCTTTATGTTCCCTTATGTATATGATATGACGATAGTTTTACCAAATGAATTGGTGAAATGTTTGTGAAATGCTTCTGAAGTGACTCTCAAAGCAGCTCTGGAGATGAAGTTCATGTCCTCATATAGTGAGACGGCAGATGCTGAAAACACCACGAGTCAGAAGGCATCATTTTACACCTCAAACACCTCCGAGGGCATCATTTTAGGTAGTTTGGCACGCAGGGATTGTGTGTGTGTGTGTGTGTGTGTGAGAGAGAGAGAGAGAGAGAGAGAGAGAGAGTCTCTCAGGAGCACCCCCCACACACACACACACATTTTTTGTGTTGCGGTCATGCAGGTGTTCAAGCGAATGGTGTTTCTCATCTGGTCCTCATTGGAAAAGTCGTCAAGGTTGTAATTTGTGGAGAATCACAGAACAATGATGATTTGTCTGTTCATTTATTTAAAGAATTTGGCTTTGGCCCACTCAAACACTTTTGTGGAGTAAACGCTTGATCATTTCTATCGGACAAGGTAACACTCGTCTGTGGTTTATTTAAATAAGATATATAAAATAATACAGTAAAACAGTGATATTGTGAAATATTGTGTTTTTTTTTGTAATATACACTGCCTGACCAAAAAAAAAAAAGTCACTGTTTGGATTTAAATAGGCAAAAGCTTATTTATGATTGGACCATTATTGCAGTAATTATTATGTTTCTAGCATGTTATATGTTTGGCAACAATTATTCTAACCATAATTAATGGAGTGTGTAGATTTTCATTTCTTAAACAACCATGTAGGAACTAGGAAGACCATGTGACCATCATATTCCACGGAATCCAGACCTTAATCAAACATTGATGCACATTTAGATGGAAATAACATCACAACATCAATTTCCATCAAGATGTGCATTAGTTTTTTAGTCAAGATGTTGTATTGTCAATGCAAGATTCCAGCACTCTGTAAAGTCTCCTCCAGCTCATCACAAACACTTTCAGTGAATTTAAGCTCTGGACTCAGGAGACGATTCATGTGTGAAAATGATTCTTCATGCTCCTCACAATCTGAGCCTGATGAATCTTGACATTATCATCCTGGAATATGGTCATGATGTGTCTTCCTACAAATAGATCTAAGAAATAGATTCTTAAGCATTTGCCTATTTAAATCCAAACAGGGACCCTTTTGTTTTTTGCCTGGGTTTTTGTATTTTGAAATGTAATTTATTCCTGTGATCAAAATTTTAGCATCATTACTGGCACATGATCCTTCAGAAATCAAAATCATTTTAATTTTAGTTCTAATCATTCAATTTTTTCCAGGATTCTTTGATGAATAGAAATTTTAAAAGAACACCATTTATTTGAAATATAATATTTGTAACAAATCTTAACAGTCACTTTTGATTCATTTTATGCATTCTTTCTGAAAAGTATTAATATCTTTAAAATAATCTTACTGACCCCAAACTTTTGAATGGTATGTGTCATTTTCAGTTGAAATGCTATTCAGAAGCATTGTGATCATCCAAACACACAGAACTCATCCATCCTCACATCAATCTGATAGGCGGAAATTTTGTTGTTTGATCACATAATACTTTTACTATCTTTGTGTATAGAAAAAGTGCTTATCACTGGAATATTTTCACTTTGGATTAGAAAAGTATCATGGCAGAGACTCAGACACAGACTAAATCAGTTCCCCTTCCCAACATACACACACACACACACACACACACACTGACTGTTCCATGGCCCAACCTGCCCTCAGACCAAGGCTTCAGGGTCTGCCTCACTTCCTCAGGAAACAGTGGAGAGAGGAAGTGGCTTTGTGTTGAGCTCTATGGCCACACTTTAAACCGACTCAAGAAATACAGAGCTTCTAGATGAGTCAGAACAGTGCTAGTATGTCTTTTAAAGGCATAGTCCACTTGAAAAATAACTTTCTGTCATCATTTACTCACCCTCATGATGTTTAAAGACCTGTATGGCTTTCTTTCTTCTTTGGAACAAAAAAGGAGATATTTTAAAGAATGTTGTGGTCCAAACAACATTGTATGGACAAAAGAACACTAAAACATTTTTTAGGGCAACATTTGTTCGTGTTTCACAAAAGTAAGAAAGAGATACGGTTTAGAACGACATAAGGATGAATAAATGATACAAAACAATAGGGCTACACAATTAACAATAAAACCGAAATGGCGATATGTGTGTGTGGCGATATGGCTCAGTGTGATTATCAAAACGCAAAGGCTGCAAATTAATTAAATGATAATATGCGCTGCATGTTTTGGAGTGAAGCTGTGTTCATTTACACTTTGTTTTCATCTTCTCAAAGCGTCTCAGATT
This sequence comes from Gila orcuttii, assembly GCA_026230005.1. NCBI lineage: Eukaryota > Metazoa > Chordata > Actinopteri > Cypriniformes > Leuciscidae > Gila > Gila orcuttii. The sequence goes on along the minus strand of JAPDVR010000015.1, from coordinate 40,925,130 downwards.
GCAATTTTACAGTTTTATGTCAAATAAAATTATTTTATTAAATTTAGTAATTATTATTTAATAATTTAGCAATAATAATGTTCTAAATTATTATTATTATTTTATCCGTATTCATTTATAATACAATTTTGGCCTAATTGTGCAGCCCTACAAATAAGCACAGTAGATCTGGATTTTTTTTATCGCATTTTAAATCGTGATCACATTTTAAAAAAAAATTTTTTAGAAAAAACGCAATTAAATTTTCCCCCCTAAATCGTGCAGGCCCACATTAGAACTCATAAAAGTTCCCTATTTGATTTGCGAGCCAAGTTTTCTGAAGTCATCTGGCGCCTTGTGTGAGAAACATGAACATTCATCACGTCAGGCTTGAGATTAGTGATGCCAAACATACAGCATCATGTTATTTGGTTGTTTGAAAACTATTTTCAGTTTTTCCTCTCTCATATCGATAAGTTTCAGCCCTCATCATCAAAAGCATTTTCAGGGAATTATAATCTTAGATTGCTGGGAAGTGCAGTCAGCACAAGTCACACACAAATCACACACACATCTGAAACAAGGGCTTTTTATGTGTGCCATTAAACAAGGCACGCAGAATCCTTGACGTTTAACTTAATAAAGTTACCAGCTTTTATCAGTGGAGAGTCTTTTGACTCATAATTCTGTCATTTCCAGAGTATTGGCCTATCTGTTCTCAATTACGATAATGGCAGGCGCTGAAGGGGCGATCAAAGCCAGACTTTGCCATGTGTTTTCCTGCTGTTATGAGGTGATTTAGATGAAAACGCTTGGACGCGTCCCTCTCTGCTGGCCTTTTCTTTCTCTATTTCCTTCGAGCTCTTTTTCGATGCCCCGCTCCCCCTCTCCCTCCTTGGCAGGGCGTCTGGCCTGAGACACAGCGGTGATTGTTTTCCTGATGGCCTTGGATGTTCCAGAACTCGTAGTTACAGCAGGATTCTTCCCACATGAGTGGATTTGGGAGATACTCCCTGAAAGCGCTGCTTGTGTAAAATGTTCCACTAGACACATAATGCTCATCAAAGTTGTGTGTGAGATCCACAGAAATGTGCAGATATTATATTCATCCATCGTGGTCGACCGAATCACATGCGAGTCCACGGCACGCATATACAAAGCTCACTGAAGTTCTTCCACATAAGGGAGGGTTTGATGTATTTTTATTTTATTTTATATATTTTGATTAACTTTTAATTATAATGCTTTCAGATACCAGAAAGAATGCAGTGCTTTCAGCTCAATTGTTTACATCCATCCAAAATCAATGCAAATTCCAAAATATCCCGCCCAAGTTTGCAGATGGAGCTAATGCATAAAAATGCTCAGACTAAAAGAGCACTTACTTTATTATTTCGTAAAATTAACTTGAAACTCACTGCTAACAATTTTTCTTACGTAGTGTTTTGTCTGGTTTTCCAGTACAAATATCTAAACATTCTTAAATCAAGATATATTTACTTGAGAAGCAAATTGACCAAATATAAAGTCTTGTTTATGGAAGAATTGATAAAAATTAATGTTTATGCTTAAAACAAGAAAAAAATATCTGCCAATCATGGGGTCAGAAAAATAATCTTGTTTTCCCTTGTGATAACGTTTATTTTTCTGACATATTTTTCTTATTTTAAACTTCAGAAAACAAGACTTAATATCATGAAGTCATTTCCCTTCTCGAGTTAATGTATCTTTATTTAAGAATATTTCAATATTTACTGGAAAACCAGAAAAAAAAAAACTGAGTAAGAACATAATTCTTTGCAGTGCAGGGTTATTGATTGTTGAAACGAGTGGTAAAACTAGTGGTAAAAACATTTTCTTAATGAGTGTTTTTGTCTTGTTTTCCAGCTAAAAAACTATATAAAAAGCACTGCAAAAGATATAATTATTTTCACAGATTGTATCAATGTATATTTTGTCTTACTGCACTGTAGATTTTTTTCACTGGTTTTGAACTTTTTTATATATACTTAAAACAAGTAAATTTTTTTGCTTACTTTACAGCAAGACAAAATACACTCGTATTCAAGTGAACTTGAATCTTGAACTTGAAGTTCAACTTGAGCGCCGTGTTTTTAGAACGCTGTGTAATACACTAGACGCCGCAAAAGATGCAAGATGCGAGCGCAACGGTTAAAGACGTCCATCTACCATGTGTTTAAATAGAAAAACAATGGAAAAGCAGAGCAGTGGAATGGAAAAAAACGCGTTCTGTGTGAACCGGCTTCTAACAAGGCGCCCTAAAAACGTGGAAAAAGACGCGTGACGCAAGTCAAAGACGTCCATCAAGCGCATGTTTGCATAGAAAAACAACGAAAAGCAGCGCAGCGGGATGCACATTCTGTGTGAGTGGTCACCAGGAAGTCATTTTTAATTAGCTAATCAAAATGATAAAATCAGTTAAATATTGCATTTCTTTGTATTTATCCATCAAGCTTAAAGTCGTCATGAAACGGAAGTTGAGATTGTCCTTTTTTCCTAATTGTGACGTATATCCGAATGAAACGGCTTCTGAAATTAGAAAAAAATGTAGGGCGGGGCTTGATTTCGTCCTTCGGGAATTGATTGGATCGTTGGAGGTTGGGCGTTGCTAACAAAATGGAGGCAGATTTGAATGCCAGTTTACAGTCAGTTGTGGAGGATTTCTCTCCACCGGACTCACCACCGTTACCCTCCCATGAAGCATTTTTAATTGAGGAACCCGACGATGAGAACGAGGACGAGCAGCCAAATTTTCCGGAAGGAATCACCCCATATTTATATGAGCCTCCCATATTTATACGGGCCAGAAAAGAGACAGACCACAATAGCCACGCCCTCTAGTAATAGATTTTGACCGGAAGAGAAGAGAAGTCGTTTCGAGGGGGGAGGGAAGGGTAACGTATTTGATTAATGATTATAAGGGTACATTAATTAAAAAAAATAAAATAATGAAGTGCACATATAAATCATTTATAATAAACACTACAATATTACATATAAAAATACGAATGGTAAAATTTGATTTCATAACGACTTTAAGCAGATGGTTTAATCCATTAATTTATGAATGAGTAATCATACAGCAGTCACTATGTCACGTAATCTTTGATTATTCTCTATTACTAGTTTTGTGGGGTGTTTGTGGTCTGTTTTCCAGGTTTAACATGTTGAACTGTGATAGAGTCAGTCAGCGCTTATCTAAATAACCATCCAATCAGATTTGACCTGCGTGTGCGTGTACGAGTCGGTTAGATGTTCTCACTTCTGTGTTTTCGTAGGTGTCAGGAATAGACAAGGGACCCCCGTCTGCTTGGCTTGAAGTCCCGTTGGGAAGAGCTTTTATTTTGGGTGCCAAGTGTCAACTTTCTACAGGGGTGGGGTCGGGTACTTGAGATTTCTCTCTAAAATATCTGTCAATCCTCTCCTTTAACACATTTCATGCTTTCAGTCATGCTCTCTCTCCTCCTCAGATTCGATGACCCCCCTCTGTTTGTCTCTTTCATCTCTGTCTTGTAACTATAGCTGCCTTTTCTCTCTCTGTTGTTTCTTTTGTGACCTGTCCTGCAGTCATCCTGTTGGCCCCCTCGCTCACCCCCTCTTGCCTCTCTGTTATAAATATCAGAGTAAGTTTGGTTAGACGGTATAGAGTTTCCTTTGGTGAGGTCGCCAGCTTTGGCCTCTGGTCTCCAGTCATAAACAGGCAGAGTTTGGCCTCTTCTGACCTGCAGGAGAACGTCCACTGGTTACAATGACCAGGACTTAAATAGGACCCATCATGTTATTTTTAAAAAAAAGTCTTGATATTGTTTTTGGACTCTACTAGAATAGATTTTCATTCATTAATGTTCAAAAAACACATTATTTTCCCCTTATACCATGGTCTGGGTGAATACTCGATTCTGATTGGCTGCAGGGTGTCCATTAAAAAGTGATAGAGGAGGGGTTTTTCAAAATTTTTGTGTGTGTGGACCACTATTTGTAATCAAGAATTTTCGCGGACCACCTCATAATACACATAATAAAATATGTCTACACAGTCCTACCTGAATTGGGGTTGTTTCATGACAATTTTAATTTTTTTTCATTGGTTGTTCCATGAAAAAATTGTACCCAGATACAATAGTGCTATTTTCTGATTGGCTATTGTGTAGCTCTACTAACAACACCAGAGGAGACGCGCTTGATTCCTGCCGTGACCACAGTGAGAGCGGCGCGGCCAGAGAAATTTTGGTTGTTGCGGCATATTAAATATATTATCAATAGTTTTTCTGCGTGAGAAATACAATGTGTGGCGGGAGTGCGTGACAAAAGACCGAAATGAGTGACTGACATGCTCAATGGGTGACACTTGAGAGCCCTGAAAGAACCTGTTGCTATCCACCGATCCATGTTGTGGTTCACTGAACTTGAACGTCACGTCCGAGCGCCACTAGCCTATTTTAGTAATCACATAACTTGACAATTTAATTTAAATTTTATATCAATATAGGCCTACATATTCTTTTTACTTTTTATTTTTTTATGGGAATTTCCTGGTAAAATGAAGGTAAAAAAATATTATTTTATATTTTATTTTGCCTTTCCACGGACCACCTGCAGTACCCTCACGGACCACAGTTTGGGAATTGCTGTGATAGAGGACACCTAGTAAAGGAGTTCTGGTGAAACTGACTGTTTACCGTTCGAAATTAATAAATAAATGCGCTGGCTACATCAGTCGTGAGTAACCATAGCAACAGGCAGTCAAAGTATCCTTTTACAATTTATTGTATCAAAACAAACATCTAGTTAGCCGTTATACATAGCCTACTAGGGCTGTCACTTTACGTTCGAAAATCGATTGCACAATCGATCGGACCAACCAACACAAGTTTCGAAAACGAAAATAGGGAATAGATTTTAACTGCCTTTTTTATCCAAAAATGTGTTTTAGGTAGACAGATCAATACAGTACACAGAACATGTAGGATGTTGGAAAATAACAATGTCTTTTCTGTTAACCAAATGCTTTTTAATATTCGCTATTACTTCAGTGCAAGTGAACAAGCGCGCCATTATTTGTTGCTTAGTGACGTGTGTGTTTAAGCAAGCCAGAAATGCGCAGATTCTGCGCAATACGCTGTATTTAATATATCATGAGGACTCGCGAGTTGCGTATCTGCGCTAAATCCACGCAGATTTGGCTTACACGAACTTCCCCAGCAAAGTGAGTAAACATAGAAACATGCCAAATTGGCTCGTGATATGACAGCGTTACCCGCCAAACTTCATTTTTATCCGAATTTGGCGGGTGTTAATTTCAATCCTTGAATATTGCACTCCTGTTTGTCATTGTGCACAATACTTCACGCCAATAAATCATCAGAAATATTGCTGACTTGTGCGCGTCTCAAGCGCCCTCTTTACGTTCGTCCTAATGTCTGTTAGTTGTCCGTGGATTTGCCAATATTTGGTCTTGAAAATGGAAACGTCTTTAGACATGGAAAAATCGATTTTACAATCGATTCAATGAACACATATGTCTCAAAAATCGAACAGGATTTTTTTCACAGAAGTGACAGCCCTTGTGTGTGACCTTTTTGGAGAATTTGACAACTTTGATGACTGGGATGCTGCTGAAGAAAGAAAAATTGTAAATAAATGAAATGACACAAGGAGATAACACCGCTGAGCGGACTATAAATATCTCCGGTTGCTAAATAAACTGTCAGGCGTAACCAGGGAATCCAAGTTATTGTTTGTAAAAACTTTAGAAATCGATTGTAAAACTAATTAAAATATAAACTAATGTTTTAAAAATGTGTTATTTGGCAAGTGACCATGGTATAAGCGGGTTAATGCCCTTCGAGGTGTCCATTGTCTAGGTATTAATGGACTTCGGCGGAGGCAACCGGTTCACGCCTCGCCGTCGTCCATTAATACCTAGACAATGGACACCTCGTCGGACATTAACCCTTACATATTCTCCATTGTTGCGGCTCCTCTCTTCCCAGTCTGTCAGTAACACTCTGTTTAGTTCCTGTCTCTATGAAGCCCCTCCTTCTGAAAAGCACACTGTGCTCTGATTGGTCAGCTGGAGCAGTGTGTTGTGATTGGTCGAGTGCTTCGAGTGTGTTTGGGAAATGTCCCGTCTCTTACCATAACCGCCAGTTTCAACACACTACCAACTAACTCAAGCAGGCCCCGCCCCTTTATTCTGCGTATGAATTATTTAAATGAGGAATACGTGTTTGTTCCCAGAAGAAAAAGTTTTTTTGCATTTTATTCAACATTGCTCTCGTTTCATCCACAATCTTGAATTTTTCACTTACTGTTTGTCAGCACTAGCTTTTCTGTTCTTTATATCTTGTTTTTTTGGTCTCCCCATTTTTTTAAATATAATTTCACAATGATTTCTATCAGGACAAACTTTGAAGGGCTTGTTTTGACCCAGAAATATTTTTTATTTATTACAAATACATCTTTTAATGAGTTTTCTTTTTAATGAGATTGAATGAATTTAGAAAGTCTATACTTAAAAGTACAAAAACAAATATACAGATACAAATATACAACACATTCTCAGGAGTACGATACAAATTGTAAATGTCTGTCTTCTTTTCATCTTTTCTTTCAGGAATAGTAGAACTGGCACTGTGTTTTGTTCTTTCTTTAATTGAGGCATTTCTTTTATCAACTTGATGGCGGGTAATAAAATAAATATCTCAGAAAGATCATACATACAAAATGTCTAGCCGTTTTTCTAAGTTGAATTTCATAAAAAAAAAAAAATATTGTTTGCTGAATCTGCCATGCAATAGCTTGTCAAAGTGCATTTGTGATAGGCGTCTTAGAAAACAACACGATTATGCTGCTTACACACACACGATGCTTTCAGACGCTGTGTGTCAAGGAGTTGTCAGGAGTTTAGTTGGAGTTCTGTTGCTGTTTAACCATCAGGGCTGGGTTTCTGGACTGTAGTGCTTTCACGGTTTCTGGTATTTTTAAATATAAGTGGGTGGGATCGTAACAGCGAAATGAACACCAGCCATTGTGAAGCCGTTTGCGCTACATTCCTCTGCCGTGTCAGTTCATCCCACACGTCTCTCTCTCTCTCTCTCTCTCTCTCTCTCTCTCTCTCTCTCTCTATCTCTCTCTCCTCTATAGTGTTTCTGTGACAGCTCTCTGATGGAATGTGTGGAATTCTTTCTGAGTTTGAAGCGATAAAGTGGTTAACAACCTCATAAAGGAGTAATAAGATTAGAAACGAGAAGACCAAGACTCTCTGCATCACTTTATACTGTGTGTTCCCTGTTCAGAAGATATCAGTGTCACACCTGGCCTCTATTCAAGCAATGCGCATTTGTATAACCTTTCATATTGATTGCTTTTTATAAACCTCTCTCAGCTCTTAGTTTTATATGATCAGATTATGCTCAGCAATGCAGAAGAATGTAACTACGATAATAAGAAATGTGTCTTCCATATATATACGGATGTGAATGAGAATTGTGAGTAGCCATCGCCAATCGCTGTATGTGAAAGACATTTTTGTGTCCACAGAAGAAGAAAATCATACTGGTTTGGAATGACATGATGATGAATAGATATTGACAGAATTAATTGTCATGTTTGGGTGAATTTAGTTCTATCAGCTGTATCTGCGATAAGCTGTTAAATACCATAGACAATAATTTTGTTGTAAATGTGTTAACATTACACGTCTATGGGGCAATAGCAATACATTTCTGTTGAACGCGTTTTTGTTTGTTAGTTTGCTTTTTATGAACGGAGTTAGAGGTCCATATTAATATTCTGCTGCATGTCAGAGTTGTTTAACCCAAAATATTTCAGTGAAAGTGACATTTAGTAACCTTAGGACCCTGTGGATTTCTTCAAAAGTGTACTATTCCACTAGTTCAGCTTGTTGAGTGTAGACAGCTGTTCTGCTGTGGATTAAGTTTAAGTTTGGCTTCACACCACTGTTTGCATTCATAATCACATTAACTAACCACTAGGTTATGTTCTCCATAAACAGCAGCGTTAAATGAGTTCTCAGACCCTCCCTGACACGCAATAAATCCCTGACTCAACACTGCCGCCTGCCGGGGAGTTCAGAACTGAAGCGGTCACAGTGACATTTAACACTTACAGTCAGTTTGCTGTCTTGTACAGACACTAATCTAACAAAATCACCAACATTTAATCATTAATTTCTCATAGCCTTTTAAACATTTTTTTTTTTATCTTTTTACATTTACAAATCCGGCAACACCCAAAACAGGATAGCCATGTGTTGCACAGGATATCCTGCCTGTTCTCGCACATCTCTGCCTTTTGTTCCAGTGCACATTATTGTTAAAACATAGAAGTGTGTTTCATCTTTGGACACTTTGTTGGGCTTTTAGAAAATAAACTCTCTAAAAACACACGTGTGGAACTCTCAATAGTTTATTTATTTTGTCAACTATCAGTTTCCAACTGGTGGGATTTTGTTATTTTTTCTAAAGAGTAATGAATATTTGTACTGCAATGTAACACGTCTCAACTCAAATAAAACTACTTTCAATAATATTGCCATGAACTGAAATGAATAGGCTTAAATAATTATGCATACAATTATTCAATAGATTTAAAGTGCCTCTATTATGCTATTTTAAAGGTTCCTCATTTTCTTTTGGATGTCTCCTACAATAGGTTTATATGCTTCCAACACTCAAAATAAATAAGCTGTTGAACGAACTTAATTAAATTAAGGAAAACATTTCCACGAAATTGAATTACATTTTTCCAACAAAATCTAATTTGTTTGAAATTATTTGTTGTAATCTTGTTGTATGAACTTAAATTCATTTAGTCAAGACTTAAGACTACTCAAAAAATTGTGTCATTCCTACTAGATAAAGTTCAATTTAATTAAAACAACTTTTAACATAGTAATATTAGATATGACTTATGCAGGTCTGTGAGTGAGGTTTAATGCATATGTAGTGTATACTGAGTGCCTAAAAACAATCGTTACTCTTCTGCATAATGGTAACCACAAAATTCAAAAACATTACAGAAAGTCCTCTAAGTTTCTAACATAACTGAACATTAAATACTAACATTAACTAACAACATCTTTCCATTTACTGAAAAACACTTTAATCCCTAAATTTACCCTCGTAATGCAGTCCCTTGCAAAGCATGCTGGGAAATATACAGATCCACTGCCCAGTTAGTTGTCAACAAAAATGATTCATGTAGTTTTTACACAAATGAATTAAGTAAACTTCAGTTTTAAATATATTAGGTTGATTGAACACAATTAAATTAAGTTGTGACAAAATATTAAACAATCGTGTTACTTTTGCTTATTTTATTTAATTAAATTTAACGAGAGGCAAACATTTTTTTTTGATTGAAGGTTAAAAAACACTTTAATATAACATAAAATAAATTGCACATCACCTCATTTAAAGTGTCTGAAAACGATTTGTTCAAAGATTCAGTCTTTCTAAACCCCTCCTTTCCGAGAGTCTACTCTGCTCTGATTGGTCAGACGGCCCAGCTGTGATTGGTCGACCACTTAACAGCGCATGTCAGAAACCAAACACTCATTAGCTCATCTGAATTTCAGCTCTTCCTCAGCACTTAATTCACAGTGAATTGAACAGTAACGATGGCGTGGGTTTTACCGCATCAATATCATCAAGGATTTGCTTTGGCAGCAGAAAACAGCGTCTTCTCGACATGAACAACACAAACCAAACTCTTCCAGTCTCAGATACAACTACAATGTTTGAGGGCGGGGCAAAGAGGAGCATTGGCTGGCATTATTATGCAAATTTATTCAAACCTACATATGTTCGAGCAGGAAGTGAGACTGGAATTACTGATGACTCATTTTAGGCAGTTCAGAATCGCTCTGTTTATCTGCACTTTGATCTTTGTAACTTTGCAGACCCTTTACATTCACGAACAGCTATATTACACACTACATGAAAGGTAATATCCCAAATGGAATAATTGGGGAACTTGTATATGCATGCATAAACAAATCGTTTGTTGTAATGTGTGTTGATTTGGTTTGTAAAAGTCTTCTGTGTCAGCTGGTAATTCACCACATAAAACATTTTCACTCATGCTTATATTCATTTCAACTTGTATTTATTATAATCTGGATCATATTTTCTTTGACTTTGTGTAGTTTTGCCCATGTTTTTCGAGCATGAGGGCACGTCACACAACCTGTCCATCTGTGTAATTTGACTATCTTTTACCACATAGATGTATTTGTGACTAGTTTGTTTTAGAGCCTGATTCCGATATTGAGGAGTAAAAAAAGTCTGATATCGATATATCGGACGATTCTCTTTATGTGTATATTATAATACAGTACCAGTCAAAAGTTTGGACACAGTGTCCAAACTTTTGACTGGTACTGTGTTTGTTTGTACACAGTTTTTACATTTTCTCTTCCATTTTAAGTCAGTTAGCTGACCAGTCAGTCGCATTTTATTATTTGCATTGATTTTCCCTGACCCCATCAAACGCACCTGTGATATATTTTTGGCCGTGACCCATCAGTCATGCATCACTGCATTAGACGGCTATAAAACCATTAGTCATCTCTTCTGCTGCATATAATGCAATGGTTTAGGCATGTGTGGCATTGCCAGTATATGTGCTCTTTTACGGTTGTAATGGTTCTGGTGGGCGCGTAGCACCAGGTGCAGGTCCTCTAGGGCCCTGAAGAGTCGCTCAGTTTATTTTCAGTATGTTTTTGCACTGACTTGCGCGCTGATCTCCATGCTTTAAATAGACAGGCTGTATGCTGCCTCGCGGTTGAACAGCAGGGGTTAAACATGGATGTTCCCTGATTGTGTGTGTGTGTGTGTGTTTTGTACAAAGGCCTCAAACTAGTAGTCTTTAAATGCACATTTTGCATGCAGTTTTTAATTGACCACACCTAATATTTCAGATTAATTTATGATGCCAGAATTAGTCCCACCGCAGTCCTGCTGACATCAGCACACAGGCAGACGTTTCCCAGGAAGAGGCTCCTGGGAGTAAAACACACCCGACTGCCATTTAAGGAGCACTTGCTGTATCTGCTGACTTTCTCACATATTTTGCTTGATGATGTGAAAAGGTCTCCATAAAGTAAGAGCATAAGTTCGACTCATGCTTCTCTTGATCTTACAAACCTTTTAATAGGAAAACTTCTGCTTATTCATTTATTTATTTATTTTGTTTGCAAAGCAAATGAAAAGCATCCAGAAGAGTTTTCATTTCATTCCATGTTTTGTTCATGGTGTAATTCCCATAATTCCAATTAACATTTTTATTATTGTACTAAAATGTGGAATATAGCCATAAAACAGAATGTTGTAAACACTGTATGTGTTTAAAGTTGTCGGAGCAAGAAAGGGTTAATTGCAAGCCGTCTGCTGTGTGTGCCACCCCTTCTCCGTCTCTCTCACACACACACACACACTCGTGCACTCACACTCAGGTGTGACGGAATACTGGGATACATTCTGGAATACTCTAAATTCCGTGAGTACACAGTTTCTGCCCTCGCTGTAAGCAACATTAATGCATTAAGCGTTTGTAGTATATTTTGACTCCTGTGTAACTTCAAGACCAGGATAGTTGCAGACGGTACTCCATTTCACTGTTAAAAATAGAGTGAATTCAAGAAAGAGATGTTTAGAGACGGTTTCTGTTTAAAGTTAAAATACATTCAATAAATACATTCAACACATTGAAAATACATTCAATGTGTTGTGTCAGTTTTCCAGTGAATGTCCATGACTTTTGCATGACTTGTAGAGCTGCATGATTCTGGATAAACTAAGAATCACGATTTTTGTGTGTGTGTTTAAAATAGAGATCACGATTCTGCTAAGATTCTGAATGGACAACTAAACAAAAACGTGTAATTTACTAGAGTTTTTGACAAAACATTACTTGCTGCAGTCTATTTAAAAATATTAAATTAATTTGAATAAAGCATTTTTTAATTAATTTGAGTGAATAATTCAATGACCCACTCATAAAGACCATTACTGGATGAATCAGTGTTTTTGAAGGACTCTTTTGAATGAACGATTCAATGACAAATAATCTTTTTAAAAGTCACTTTTAGATCTGAATGTTCGATGTGATCATACATCATTGAGCCGAATCATTGTCGTTTAGGAATATGATCGCATTGGTGTTTGAATCGAGATTGCGATCTTTTAATGATTAATCATGTAGCTCTAATGACTAGTTGTTTGTTCTGGATAAATTTTTTTTTAATAAATAATGTTGATTAAATTAATCCATTTTAAACATCATTTAGATTCCGATTGATTGAAATGGATCGTAAAAATCATTCAAGGTCAGATGGATTTGCTAATGAATCAATCAGACTGAATGTTTCTTTTGAATGAATCAAATCAGAAATCACAAAACTCTGACTTTACACAGGAGTCATCTCTAGCCACTAAAATATTTTAGAACAGAGCGACTAGAAAATGTTGACTGAAATTTGATGACTTGGCATGACCTTTTAACCATTTATTACATTTTAAAATGTACACATTAACTGTTATATGCAACATATATGTAACATTAACATGCCTACATATTTATGCATATACAAAAAAAACACTTAAAGTATATACAATTGCCAAAGCTTTAGAGAACAAATGAGAATTTCCATAACATCTCTTGATATTTCCAGGTTTTCCATGACTGTGTCAACACTAACTGTCTGTAAACGAACACTATCAAGATTTCAGAGACTGAACTCCATCGGCACTAGTTTAAAGAGTGAAGTGTTACATACACTCATCTCTGAGTGTCATTACGAACTCGTCATAGTTGCTCTTCAACCATCACGTTTTTATAGCGTCTGCTGTGAGGTTGGTTTTGATGTCTACTCATGTAAGAGTTCCAGTAGCTCAGGTGTCTCACTGTGCTGTGTGTGAGGAGATCTCTGCCTGTACGGTATGTGACGGCTGCATGTCTCCAGGCTATTATTGACCGCTTGGATGAATGCATGAATAGGTGCATGAGAAAAGAGTGAGGTAAGAGCTTTATTTGGCCCTTTTGGACTAGCTGCATGTCTGAGATTCTGTCGGTCTCTCCGTCTGTCTTTCCAAAGTTTCTGTTGGTGGTTGTATGCATGTAAAGGACAGGCTGGATTTACAGTAGGCATGGACTGTTTGACCAAAATCTTTTATAATGATAAAGGTATATAACAAAATAGTTACTTTTTCCTGTAAATTCATCCCCAAAATGTTTTAAATAATAATCATGCAGTGGTTACAATTATAGGATTATGCAGTTATGTTTGAAATAATTTATATCATCAGTGCACAAACTGCTATTATTAGTACACTGTGAAAAATATTTTTCAAAGTTGTAAATAACAAAGATTATTAGAGTGTTTTAGAAGACAACACAATTTCAGTCTTTTTACTTCAAAAACATCATGTGTAATTCAATGTGCTACTTGCCATTTCTTTGTAATTAATTGTGAAATTTTCTAACAATTTCTGATTTAAAATTGTTTCTACACCAATTTTAACTAATAAACTAGTACTATTTTAATATTATTTAAAAAAGCGGCACATTTTTAGTTTGATCGGATTGGTTGCATTCAAAGCCATTGTAAAAGTGAGCACAATGGTGTAATGGTTCAATACTACATTGTTGCTATTAAAATCAACAAATCTGTCAGTCATCAATAACAGCGTTTGCAGAGGGTAGACTGGGTTCATAGCTCAACTCTTACTGCAGGACAGCTCAGTGTGACGGATGTGTTGACAGGGTCTCTGAGCTTCATCACAGAGTTTTACCTGCCAGCTGACACAACACAGAGACACAGACCGAACCGGTTCAATTCAACAGTGTTGTGCTATAGTTAAGGGCTATTGTTAGGTACAATAGGTAGTGGACTACCCAAAACTGAACCGAACCATAGAGTTTCTGTGAGAAAAGCTCCTCAGAGAGGGTCTTCGGGTCTGGTGCTACAGCTGGCATAGCTGCGCTGAAGGACTGTATTTAGTAACATGACTGAGGATGGTTAGAAAGATTGGAATGCACGACTGAGTTGCACAAGCAAACATTATATCTGTGTGTGGAGACGCTCTCGCTCTTTTTCTCTCTCTCTGATGGAGAGAAATATGCTACTGTCTCTTATTTTTAACCCTGTTCATTGTTCTTTGAGACTTTCCTCTTTGATCATGTGTCTAGCTGCATTATTATAAAAAGATTATCGGTCTTTACAAACATGCACTACCATTCAAATGTTTGGGGTTGGTAAGAATTTTTTTTTTTTTTAAAGAAATTAATACTTTTATTCAGCAAGGACACATTATATTTATCAAAATTGACTGTAAAGACATTTATAATGTTACAAAAGATTTCTTTTTAATTAAATCTTTCTATTAATAAAGGAATCCTGAAAAAAAGTATCACAGTTTCCACAAAAATATGAAGCAGCACAACTGTTTTCAACTTGGATAATAATCAGAAATGTTTCTTGAGCAACAAATCATCATATTAGAATGATTTCTGAAAGATCATGTGACACTGAAGACTGGAGGAATGATGCTGAAAATGCAGCTTTTATCACAGGAATAAATTACATTTTAAAACATTATAAACAGTTATTTAAATTGCAATAATATTTCCCAATATTACCCTTTCTGATCACATAGTAAATGCTGCATTGGTGAGCAGAAGAGACTTCTTTCTAAAACATTAAAACTCTATCCTTTTTTTACTCTATCTTTTCTTGGTCTTTTAAAACAAATAACTCAAAACGCAAAACTCCCTCCTGTCTTAAAGATAGAACAGCAAAACATACTTTTATATTATGACTAAACTGAACTAAACCTTTTTTTTTTTTTAAAGGATTTGATTCTTTCCCTGAAGTAACTTGAAGACACTGTACAAAAAATAATTTGTTTCATCTTTCTGCACAGACGCATTGCTTGCGGATCTCGAGTCTTCCACCGCCCATATCTCCAAGTGCCCAGTGTTTCTACCCGAGGAGACGCCCTATTCCTACCCCTCCGGAGGGCACCTTTTCCAGGATGACTCCCCTCCTCCTCCCCTCCCCCCTCCCCCGTCAGCTGAGGCCCTGAACGGATCTCTCTCGCCCCGGTCGGACTCCCAGCGCTCCTCACAACAGGTTCAGCACAAACTATCTTGGGGCTTTCCAAAATAAACTAGTCACATATAATATTCACATCATCTCAGTGTGTCTTGTTCTTGCTTATGGGGAAAAATATGTAGATTATCTGTGGTTCTCTATTGATTTTACTTAGTACCCATATTTTACATTGGGCATTAATTGGTTATCCAACATTTAGGATTCCCAAATCTTTTTTTCAACCCCTTTGACCTAAAATATTTATTAATCATTCTCTGATTCTCTGGCTAATGGTCAATTGACATGCAGATAAACAAATAAAATGTTACATATTTTTGTAGCAAGTATTTATTTAGATTTTATTTATTTTATTTTATTTAAATAATTTGGCTGTTCATGAGCCCACTGCAGTACTTTTTTTTTTTAATAAACTTAAAAATTAACCCATTTTGGATTGTGATACAGCAGTTGAGAATCAATGTATTGCAATGCATTACATTTTCAGTAAGATTTGCATAAAAATGTATGCATTTTGGTTTTCTTCTGTTGAAATCCAGTCTCTGGGCCCTGCTCATAAAAGCACGTTGTCTCAGGACAGCAGTCCACCAGCCTCGCATACAGAAGAAGACCACGTTTACAGGTGAGTTACAGTACCACAGATGAGAATTGACAGCTCATTCTGATAAAAGTCAAGCAAAATGGTTATTAAATATCTGTCATTCTACAATGTGATCCACCATAATATCCTTTCTATTAGGGCTGCTCGATTATGGCAAAAATCATAATCACTATTATTTAACACGATTATTGGTGGGCGATAGGATCAAAGTCATATTTCACGATATGAGTCATTTTAAATATCTGTAAAATTTCACAATTATCGATATTTCAGCAAAAACTAATACTATGTTAACTAACGTAAGAAAAAGGTCCTCGAAATAATTACATAAGACAAGTAAACAGTCAGCAATACAATTAGAACAAAGAAACTAATTACAAACAAAACACAAATAAATACAACAGAACGAAATTACAAATTAAATAGTGTTTTAAGTTTTCAGGAAGACGTATTAACAGTGGTAGTCAGATAACTAATAGCATACAGCAAAAAAATGTATTAATCAAATAAAATAACACTGCATAGTCTTACTGTACATTAAATATAGATTAATCCTTATTAAAGCCACTTAAGTTATTCAGTCAAGATCAGTTAGTGATTTTCCTTTGTCATTTGTAGTTTGATTATCATTAATGACAGACTGCAGCATGTTTATTAGGCTGCTGTCACTTTAAGAGCTAATGCATGGATCCAATATACTGTTACACACAGTGGTGTAGTCTAGTTTTTTGTAGTGGGTATACTGTGATATACCAGCACCCCCCCGCCACCACCCATTTTCTACTGTTTAGTGTTAATCGCCATCTAACTCAGCCAGTAAAGAGCTACATTTAGCCTTAGATGTTATTAGAATATGGTCCCTGAAGCACAGGTTTTATCAGCTGACAATTAAAAGACTTAAACATTATAAGCACAAATAAAAATTTACTTTTTTAAAAAACTTGTGTGATATTCCTTTAAAATTATGTTTTAATAGATTTGATTATTATTATTTAAAAAGTACATCTTACTATGCAATTTCTTTCATAATTCCCTCAAGTTACTTTATCTCTACAAACTTTTATTTTGGTGGGTTGTAAATTAAAGACATTTGAGCTTCTGTGTGTTTTAATAAACTATTATTATTATTATTATTAGGCCTACTTGAAGTATACTCTACTGTGCAATAGTAATATATTTCTGTTATATTTTCTTCAAGTTATACAAAACTTTGATTTTGACAGGTTGTCATGAAGACTTTAAAGTTTGTGAGTGTGTATATGATACGAATGAATGACAGTTTTATCAAATGAAATGGTAAAATTCTTGTGAAGTGACTCTCATATAAGCTCTGCAATGAAGTTCAAATGTGTGCATGTCCTCCTCATAGCCGCTGAAAACACAAGTGTCACGCGCGCGTCAGTGTGTAGTAGCTAGAGCACACATTGAGCGCTCATTCACAGAAACACGCAGAACATTCAGAGTTTATTTCTTTTTGAGCTTTAATATTCATAGACAGTACATATCGAGATTTGATTCATTGTATCATTACTTTTGATTTATTCATTCAAAAATGGCCGAATTGCGTGACGTTACGCTTTACAGTAGGCTAAGTTACATTTGTTGCTGGATTCCGCGATTCGATCTGTGTCGCTGCGCAAACACAGACGTCACGGCGGGGTGAATTTATGAATGAACGTTCTTTCACAAAACGATGTTGTTACGAATCCTCACGCTTTTTAAAGTGGGTATACGGAGATCTTTGACATTTCCTAGTGGGCATACGGAAATCCTTGACATTTTCTAGTGGGTATACGGCGTATACCTGCGTATCACGTAGACTACACCACTGGTTACACATGTGTTTTCACTACCTCAATTATCTTGTTTTCATAATCGTTGGAAGCCAGAATCGAAATCAAAAATCAATTACGATTAATCGCACAGCCCTACTTTTTATGTCCTGCTATAATGAAAAATTAAACCCTTATTGGCACATTTCTATTTGTCCAGTTTTCCTAATAAGCAGAAGCATTCAGACTCATCATCCACAGCCATGAATTCTGCCCTGGGCAGCAACCTGTCTGAACTGGACCGCCTTCTTCTGGAACTTAATGCTGTACAGCAAAACGCCCCATCTTACTCCAGTACAGGTAAATAGACACACTTAAGGCCTGTTCACACCAATAGTGGTGCAAGTAATGCAAAAAAATAAGATATAAAACCATATAATTGTACTTTGAAATCTCTCTGCAGAGGATGCAGCACCCCCATTGCCACCTTGCAGTGTTGCCCACTATATACAGGAAAATGGAGCCCACCCAGGGATCACACTGACACCAGCAGCACAGGACAAACCTCAGAGGAACGGAATGAAGGGGACAGAAGATGGTCGTCCCACGGTGGAAAGTCTTCTGAATGAGTTGGAAAGCTCTGTGCCTTCCCCAACGTAAGATCACCAGCACGGTCATCTCCAGATGGGGAAACATGGATTTGCATTGTGGATTTTAATGGAATGCAATTTAATGTAATTTGCATAAACAGGTCCAGCCCCTGTGCTCTGAGAAGTGATTTGACGGACGGACAGGTGGACACACCTTCTGAAGAGCAGGGCAGAATATCAGCCACCTCTGCTACACGAGAACTGGATGAGCTCATGGCCTGTTTGTCAGATTTTAAGGTGCAGAGCAATGTGAGTGTGTGTATATGTGTTCGTGTGTGTGCTTTACTAGGACAGTGTAAGTGAGTTGAAGAGACGTTGTGTCTGGGAATGTGTGCTGAACTATGTTGTTTGGGTGATCTATTTTCAGGACTTACTGCTCGACAATCTGGGCTAGATTTCCCAAAAACATTGTAAGCAGATTGTTGAGACCATTGGTGCCAATGGTGTCTACAATCTTATTGGGCTTACACTGCTGTAGGGAAACTCAGCCCTGGCCGGTCTTCATCTGACTTTCACAAAATTTACCAGTTAATTTATTTGTAAACCTTTTCCTGCTCATCTATTACTTCTAGCTTCAGTTTCATCTCATTACTTTAACATTGTGTCCAGAATCTGTTTTGTTTTTTCCTCAGCTGTTCTGTACATCTCATTGAAGCTTTTTCTTAATTATTTCTCATTCTCTGCATCCCTTAATCTGTCAATCTCTTCTCTTTCCCCTCTTTCTACCCCTGTGCCCTCTTTATGTCTCTAGCCAAGTTCCTTAGGCTCCCTGAACTCTGAGCCAATGTTTGAGCAAACTACTACCGTTGCTGAAATCCACCCTCCTCCTACGACTGCTGTGTCCAAATCCCTGTCCCATGCCCTCCCAGTGGAACCAAGCCGATATTCCCCAGGTCTCTCCCCTTCTTTAAACTTTGATCTGCACATTGTGGAGGAATCTGGTGAACCGGGGGCTGCGCCTCCACTATCTAGTGGTAAGCCTTCCTTTCGACTATCTCCACCTGCAGCATCCAGTCCTTGTTTTTCTCTGGTATCTGACCTGGGCTTGGATTCTGCCATTGATGTTTCTGCTTCCCTGCTCTCCTCCCAAGTGGAGTCTCTAGTGGTTCTGTCTCAGACTATAACCACGACTACAGCACCCGGAGTTCGGGATCTTTGTTCTATCTGGGAGGGAAATCCTTCTGCCAAACTGACAAGCTCTGGTCCGAAGTCCTATTCACCTATCTACAAGTCTTCTAGTCCAATAAGTGCCCCAGCGTTCAGCAGAACCCCTGAACGAGTTAGTCCAGTGATGACACCAGCATCTATTGATCTGTATCTCTCCAGTTCTGAAGCAAAACCTTTGAGCCCAGTGCCATCTTTTCCCAGATCCCCACTTCCTACAGTCTCTGAATCACCATCTCTGTCTCTTCCCAAAGCTGTTTCACCTCCTCTAGTCCTTTTTTCTTCCCCATCTCTAGCGGTTCCCAAGTCTCCAAGCCCAAAACCATCATCAGGACAGCCTGAGCTATCTGTTTCTCTCAAACCCCTTCCTCCCTCTAGACTTGAACCACCAACCTATGAGCCTTCTCTTGACGACGCCTTAGATAAACTTCTTGCCATGAGCTTCAGCAGGCCTGAGAACGAGATCACAGCATTAGCAGCTTCACGGCTCACTTTAGAAGCACAACCAGAAGTATACGAGGAGACGATAGTGTCGGCGGATCGTGGCGACATTCATCTATACACACACATGGAGAGTGAAATGGGGGACGGGCTCTTGGAGGATCAGTCGGACTGCAGGAGTGATATTGACTGGGCTGACATGGAGCTGAAGATGGCTTATGAAGGACCTGATGGCTCCATGACCCCCATGACTGAAGCAAGCTGGATGGATGAGTCTCTCACTCCCTCGTCTTGCCCTGGAACTCCAGATGACCAAATGGACCATCCCATGCTTCATATGGCTGGCACAATGGACAGGATCTCAGCCTCAGGACACGTATGGATGAGACTGCAATGCTTGTTGATTGAGAATGCTGTGTGGTCTGGAGTTATAAACAAGGCTTGTAGTGGTTTGTTTGTCAGCATGTAAATTAAACATTTTAGACAGTTGGCTAAAAGTTGGAACTGTTCCTAACTCTGTATCCTAAATTGTCCTTCTTCTTATTCTTTAATTTTTACTTTATTTATGGTAAATTGTAACTGTAAGAAAAGCAGATGCACTTGAGTGTTGCTGTGTGTGCACTTGAAAACCAGTGATACCTCTGTGCATTTAATAACCAGTGTTAACTACCACCATTTTTGGATTCTGCAACTGGATCGCATCTGAATGCGTCCCTAGATCCCTGCTTGTTGTGATTGGTTTCTTTTGGAAATAAGCACCAATTCTCACAAGGCTTGTGCCATCTCAAGAAGTTTACTGCTGTCTCAGATCAAATCAGTGATTAGACGCACCAAGGAGATTCAAAATGTCCACCCTATGTACCGAGATGGCCTGATACGTAGGAAGATGGGTCCCCTGATTTTCCACAAGAGCAACTCCCAGGACCGGCTCATTGAGGAACTGCAAGGAAAGCTTGGAATAGCCCGTAAAGATCGTCCAAAAAAGCAGCAGCCGGACGATTGGCTCACAGAAGGCGTCATCGTCATGTCCAACCCCAAACGCTCACGGGAAGACCACAACAAAGAGGTGGATAAGGTAGACGGGAAGAATTTGCGCATTGTTTCCATTAAATTCCTTTTGCTTAATTGCTTTAAAGTTTCTCTATAATCACCTGCTTCTTTCTTCTTCATTCCTACTTTCCGTCTCTTCCTCTCTCTCCTTCCATCTGATTGGTGTCTTCCTCTAGATAATCATACCTCCTGAGTCTCCTCTTCCTCAGAGGAAGGTGATCCTACCTCCCCAATCTCCCCCGATCCCTCGCCCCCCTCCCCCTGCTGAGGAACCAAAGCGCCCCACTCCGGTCAAATTAGCTTCTGCTCCTATGCCTCCTCCCCTACCACCTGCCCCCTCCCCACCACCTGCACCCTCCCCCCCTCCAAGAGAGCCCACACCTCCTCCCCAGCCAACTCCACCTCCACCTCCAGTTCCACCCAAGCCCCCGACCCCTGAACCTGTGGAACTTCCAGCTCCCTCCCCAAAACCCAATCCTGCACCCCTGCCCACACCCACCCCGCCACCTGCCTCTGTGACCCTGCCCAAAGTGCTGGCGTCAGTGGGCTGCCAGACGGAGTACGACCCGCTCTTCCCTCCGTTGCAGGTGCAGAAGTGCTGTCATTGACTAAGCTCCTGTCTTACTGTCCTCTACTAGAAAAATCACAAAACTTTAATTGATTTGTGATTTGTAAATTGAATGTTGTATGCTTGAGGGCTTGGAGAGATGTGTTTGTGTTTGAAAATGTAAAAATGCAGAAAGTTTTGTGTGATGGGTAGGTTTAGTGGTTGGGTTAGTGTAAAGGGACAGAATATAGAGTTTGGACAGTATAAAAAACATTACGCCTATGGAGAGTCCCCACAAAGATAGCGAACCAGACGTGTGTGTGTGTTTGTGTGCGCATCCCTCAGCCTCTTGTCCTGGTCATAAATATTAGATTAAATTAGATGCACATCAGCAAGTGTTTTGACAAAGCACTTGGTCTGACAATAATTTGATTGGATTTCAATTATTTACTAAATTATGCTGTCAGTATCATAAAATTTTAAATAGTCACAATTCGTTGTTTTGGTATAATTTTGGGTTAGGGGGTTGTCATTACTACAGTAAGTACATAGTATGTTCATGCGAAACAGGTCTGTAAAATAAAGTGGTACTATATTATCATAGTAATTAGGGCCAGAGCAACGATGGTGTGAGGACCCTATTGGAATTGCTCCGTTTATTATTATGTAATATTTTTAAACTGACGCCTCAATGTTTTTTTAAGGTTTAGGTGCTTAAAAAGCTCCCTGTGTTTTGTGCTTGTGAGTAAACATTTTGTTTTGAAGACTTCTTTTGATTCTCTGTCTTTTGTCCTATCTATCTGTAGATCATGGCCCAGGGGAAGGGTCCACACGGACAGGTTAATAAACTAGACAACATGCTGGGCAGTCTTCAGTCTGACCTCCACAAGCTGGGAGTGCAGACGGTTGCTAAAGGAGTGTGTGGTGCCTGCTGCAAACCCATTGTGGGCCAGGTGAGAGTGCCAGAGAGATGCACAAACTTTTTTCCACCAATTAGGACTTTTTATCAGAATTGCGTGATATAAAGTCGCAATTACGAGTTATAAAGTCAGAATTGTGAGATTTATACTAACAATTCTGACTTTTTTTCTCATAATTGCATGTTTATATCTCGCAATTCTGACTTTATAACATACAATTGGGAGATATAAAGTCGCAATAAAGTCACAGAATTGTGAGATAAAAATTCTGTGGCGGAAACAAGCTTATATGTTGTGTGTCTAGGTAGAAAGAGTTGGTCACATCTAAACAAATGTTGTGTGTGTGTTTCTGTACAGGTAGTTACTGCCATGGGGCGCACATGGCATCCAGAGCATTTTGTGTGTACACACTGCCAGGAGGAGATTGGTTCCAGAAACTTCTTTGAGAGAGAAGGACAGCCATACTGTGAGAGAGATTACCACCATTTATTCTCTCCGCGCTGCTACTACTGTAATGGACCCATACTGGATGTGAGAACCAATTTTGTAACTTCATTGATTAATTCGATTTTTCAGTGTGAACAGCAAAAAAAGCACATCAAATCTAATGCTTGAGTTAGGGATATTACCCAGTTAGAGTCATTACTACAATAAGTACATAGTATGTGAAACAGGCCTGTCAAATAAAGTGCTACTATATTATTATAGTAATTATATATATTTTTTTGAAATTTGTTCTTGTGGTAAATGATAGCCTGCTACAGATGTTAACACAAAACATTAACCCTCCCCAAAAAACATGTGTGTTAATTTTTCTCACCTCACAGAAAGTGGTAACGGCGTTAGACAGGACGTGGCATCCTGAACACTTCTTCTGTGCGCAGTGTGGGGCGTTCTTTGGTCCTGAAGGCGAGTAAACGCATAGCTCAATTTTTTCTGTTTTTTATTATTGCACACTTATAAATTATAAATCCATCTCTGTTCTTCAGGGTTTCATGAGAAGGATGGGAAGGCGTACTGTCGTAAAGACTACTTTGACCTCTTCGCTCCTAAATGTGGCGGCTGTGCTCGTGCCATCCTGGAGAACTACATCTCTGCCCTGAGCTCTCTCTGGCATCCAGAGTGTTTTGTGTGCAGGGTGTGTGTAACATAATGAAGAATATTCATTTTTTGTTGTTTTTTTGCTTTGGTTTTGGAAATACCCTACCAGTTAAAAGTTTCGAGTGATTACAATTTTTATAGTGGAGTCTCTTCTGCTCACCAAGGCTGCATTTATTTGATTAAAAATACAGTAGAAACAGTAATATTGTGAAATATTATTACAATTTAAAATAGCTGTTTTCTATTTGAATATGTCAAACTGTAATTTATTCCTGTGATCAAAGCTGTATTTCAGCATCATTACTCCAGTCTTCAGTGTCACATGATCCTTCAGAAATCATTCTAATATATCAAGAAACATTTCTTATTATTATCAATGTCAAAAAAATTTTTTAACTGCTTAATATTTTTGTGGAAACCATGATACACTACCATTCAAAAGTTCAGGTCAGTTTTTTTTTTTTTATAAATGTATCAAAGTGGCAGTAAAGGTGTTTATAATTCTACAAAAGATTTATTTCTATTTCAAATAAATGATGTTGTTTTGAACTTTCTATTCATCAAAGAATCCTGAAATAAATGTATCATGTACAGCACAACTGTTTTCAACATTAATAATGAGAAATGTTTCTTGAGCAGCAAATCATCATATTAGAATGATTTCTGAAGGATCATGTGACACTGAAGACTGGAGTAATGATGCTGAAAATGTAGCTTTGCATTACAGGAAATTACAGTTATTTAAAAAAGTTATTTAATAATATTTCACAATATGACTGTTTTTGATTAAATAAATGCAGCCTTGGTGAGCAGAAGAGTCTTCTTTCAAAAACAGTAATAAATTGTAATTATGCTGCACATTTGTAAGTAAGTAAAATTTATTTATACAGCGCTTTTCACAGACAGGGTCACAAAGTGCTTTACAATAGACAATAAAACATAGTAGAAAAAAAAGGCCGTAAATCAGTACTTTAATGAGTAATGGTGTGTTTCAGGAGTGCTTCACACCCTTCATCAACGGCAGTTTCTTCGAGCACGACGGTCAGCCCTACTGTGAGGTCCATTATCACTCCCGCCGCGGGTCGCTGTGTTCCGGCTGTCAGAAACCCATTACGGGCCGCTGCATCACCGCCATGGGCAAGAAGTTTCATCCCGAGCATTTCGTCTGTGCCTTCTGCCTTAAGCAGCTCAACAAGGGCACCTTTAAAGAGCAGAACGACAAGCCTTACTGCCAGGGCTGCTTCATCAAGCTGTTCAGCTAGAAAGATGCCTGACGGAACGTGT
Organism: Gila orcuttii; assembly: GCA_026230005.1. Lineage (NCBI taxonomy): Eukaryota > Metazoa > Chordata > Actinopteri > Cypriniformes > Leuciscidae > Gila > Gila orcuttii. Next base: position 40,900,464 of record JAPDVR010000015.1, on the reverse strand, counting down.
GTGTGTGTGTGTGTATGTGTTGAGTATGATTTAGTGTAAAGTGTGTGTGTGTGTGTTTGTCGTTCAGGTTTATGTGTCTGACTCTCGACATCCCTACATGACGTTGCTGGTCAGGTTGAAACGATGGTGAAGTGATGCATGCTCTCAAAAGCCAGGTTGTTTTTCAGAGGGTATTAGAGGAAAGTTCAGGAGACGTTTGAACTAGCTGGGTTTTTTTTAGAAAGTGTGTGAAAAATGTATTCTGCTCACTGGTTGAGCTGCAGAGAAACTGTTTGATGAAGAGAACGGTTCTGCGGGGATGATGGGAAATGAAAGTTTGAGACACAATCAACTGAGATAAACATACAACAACTGGAAATGTCCAACTTGAGCCAATAGTCGCTGGGTGAATTTCATGAACAAATATCCAGGTCATATATCAGCCCCAAACCAAAAGGAAAAATAAGGAATTATATTTTGCGGTAAAAACATTTTAGGACTATTAAGAACTTTTTATATTGTGCCATTATTTTCAGAAAAATTAGACACATTTTTTTTCATCCAAATTCTCATTATTGCATCATTTTTATTACTGTAATATAATAAAAAATCTGTCCAATAACAATATTTTTATTATTATTTTAAATTTAAATAAACTAAACTTAGTAAAACAAATATTGCCATTGTGTATAAATTCTTCATTGTTATTAGTCCTAAAATAGGCTTCATTTTCTTTTAAGCTAAATATAATCTATTGTTATTTATTGCTATTTCTTTGTATCTTGGAGTGAAATATGACCCGGACGTGTTCTTGACAGATTTGTAGGCTTTACCCGGTTATAAAAACGTCAATTTGCTGCATTTGCGTCATTTTAACATTGAATTCCACCTCGACGAATTGCTACATTTAGTGCCTTGTTTTGTATTACAAATTTGACTGATTTTAAAAGACTTATACTAAACATGTAGTTTTGCATACAAGATATAACATGACATTTCTAATCTATGTTGAAGTTGTATTTTATTAAAGGAATATATGGGGTTAAATACAACTTAATCTTTATGGACTGCATCTGTAGCATAAGATTACCACAGAAAATCATTTCTGCTTGTTTGTTAAATCAAAGAAAAAATGTATTTACAGTCAGTTTTGAAAATAGTTAACTATGATATATGATCCATTATTTATATATATATATATATATATATATATATATATATATATATATATATATATTTAACCCATAATATTCCTTTGAATGAACCAGTCACATGAAATCTTGGGAAATGTTTTGTAATAAGAATAACTGTATAGGTTTTTATTCACAAAACAATTACACAACCACTGATGATTCGAATCATCCTAGAAATCAAAGATGTGATGTTGCTCATCTATAGCTGTGACAATATTGTGCAATTTTCAACCCTTGAATACAATATATGATTTGATTGGAAATTAATATCCGATATTGTCTTGCTCATTCTCAGAGACAATTCTAGACAATATTACAATATAACTGCTGTATTATTATATTGTGATATTATAGTATATTAATACTTTTTTCTTTCTCTTTCATTTTGCATGGAAGTCTTAAGTGTCTTTCAATCATTTTAAAGGGCAAGTTTTGAAAACTTGCCCTGAAGTTACAGATGGGTGAACTGATGAACACTTTCTTGTATTTTAAGAAACTTTGTCACTGGAATAGAAGTGATTTTTGCGATCAAGAGTATTATCTATATATGCGGTCCCTGATATCTATTGTAATGATGCGGCTTTCTGGATGCCTGATTGCAAATATGATTTATTGGATGCATTGGCCGAACATACCAGCAAGTGTTTATTATATGAAAGCTTTTATATGACCTGATGTGCCAGAGATCTGTAGCCTACATGCAATTCAGTCTCAGAACACTACTTTGAAAGTAGAGGATAATTGCTTTATTAAATTCACTTTTCTTTGATAACTCAATTGTTATAATCCGTCCTGTCTTTTGCTGTTAGTTTTTCTCCTAATCGCTTTGTGCCAAAAGAACGTGCGGTGGAAATCTAGGATCATGTGATGTCCTGTTTTAATCACACATTTACACTGGTCGAATGTTGTGCCTTTGTTTATTTTGAGATTTTCTATCATATAAATCGATCTGACGCTTTTCTATTTCTGTTCATGAGTGTTTTAGTATCCCTTTACAAATTTGATCATATACCCAATGTGAAAACAGCTATGCATATTTTTTTCTCCTGTAACACTGTCACATTTTGTTCTGTGTGTATCGGTTACTGTTTCAATTCATGCAATTATATACAAATAAATCTGGTGTTTTAATGCACTGAATATTTTCCTCTTGATGTTGTTTTTTATTATTATTAGAATAATAATCTAACAATGTTGCCTTGACATTTGTACGCAAGACAGTACACTAAATCCTCACGTCTTATTGACCACACTTGGGGTGTAGGTTTTTTGTTGGCTAGTTTTATTTGTTTTTATATTTATTTATTTTACTTGGTCTCTTTCATTTGAATGTTTATTGATAAAAAACACTATATCAAATAAATAGACAGCTTATAATAAAATTAAGAGAAAAAGTTTTAGACCCCATGCTGGACTGGCGCCATCTAGAGGCGCTATGCGGAAATTACAAACCCTGAGAAGCACGTGGCTCTTGAGGACGGTAATGACTCCGGAAGTGACGACTTAAATCCTTTCCAGATCGAGGCCGGCAAGATGGCGGCGGACACGCAGGTTGGTGTGATTCGAACCGCTGATGCATGATCATTAAAACACAAACTTTTCTTCTGCATCTCACCACTTTCTTATGAGTTTTCACATAAAGATGACGTGTGATCTGCGAGCGCGTGATGTTCAGACACACCAGAAAGCGCTGTGCGCGCGATTGTGCATAAATGTTCATTAATAACGACAAACTGAGCATTAACGATGGCTGAATTGCATAATAAGCACATTTATTATGATTATACTGTAGTGTGAGAGAGATTGAGACTGTTGTAAGTGTGTATCTGCTGATCTCAAACACGCACTCACTTCAGTTTCTATTAAGAAAGTGCTAGAAGTACCATGTTTTGTGGACATGGTATCATGGTAAAAAACATGTTTTTTGAATATATAACACTGTATTATCATGATGATCTTTAAAATGCAGTGTAACTATACTGTGCTAAATAAAAAAGCTGGGCAAACAATCACCTGTACCTCGGTAATAATCATACATTAGCCTAAACTACTAATGTAAAATTATAATAAATGAATATCCATCTGTCAGTATATGATGCTTTCAAAATCGTTGTCATTTTTATTGTGTTGTTTTATAACAGCGATGACTAATATGATGTCTTCTCGAGCTGTAATATAGTAACAATAAAAGTAGTGATAAGTATTGCAGTGGAAACAATGTTTACCATGGTAAGCTTTTGTAAGTTGTGCTTAAGATGGTAGAAACAGACCCAGATTTTAAATATAACTCCAATACATGAAATCTGATTATGATGTAATATGATATACATGTTTTTATTTAGATCAGCAGTGCTCTGATGGCTGTTATTTGTGTGTTTGTAGGGGCAGGTTTCAGACACACTGAAGAGATTCGCTGTGAAAGTCACTTCATCCAGCACTAAAGAGCGCAAGGAAATTCTTGGAGAATTGAAGGAATGTGTAAAAGGAAAGGGTGAGTTGATCTGTTGCTGTATCAGACTAAAGGAATAATATGATTTTTCAGTTGCAAGCTCCAAAAGTCACATAAAAACACTGATAAAGCTTCATAACAGTTGTCCGTACCACTCGTACACTAAGTCATACAAAAGTTTGGGGTCAGCAATGTTTTTGAAAGAAAATGTTCTCTTGTGCTCATCAAATACAGTAAAAACTGCAATACTGTGAAATAATTTAGCAATTTAAAATAAACGTTTTCTATGTGAATATATTGTAAAATGTAATTTATTCCTTTGGTCAAAGCTGAATTTTTTAGCATCATTACACATTAAAGAATGCTAAAAAGACGTCACACAGCACGCTATTATACAGAAGACATGAAAGTAAGCGATTAAGCGTTTATTTAGAGTGTGATCTGCCGCCAAAGCCAGCGAAATTAAGCGCAGGCAATATAAAAAACAAAGTGTTTTTAAACATGTAATACTTATGAGTTCTGACACGTCGCTGTCCTTCCACTGAATATCTTTCACGACTGTTTTGATAATGCCGGGTAATGTTTTGATGATGCCTGGCAAAACATCCGTCCTGTATCGGATTTAGGACCACATATGGAAGTGGCACAGATCGGAATCGAAAAGATCAGATTTGATGTGGTTTGTGCTGTTCACACTGTCATGAGAAAAACAGATCTGAGCCACATTTGAGCCAAAAATTCAGATTTAGGCCACATTTACCTGCAGTCTGAACGTAGCCTAATATGCTGATTTGCTGATCAAGAAACATTTCTGATTATTATCAATATTAAAAACAGTTGAGTTTCTTCATATTTCTGTGGAAACCTTGATACGTTCAATTAAAAGCTCAGTAGAACAGCATTTATTTAAAACAGAAATCATTTGTAACATCGTAAATGTCTTTCGTCACTTTTGATCAGTTCAGTGTGTCCTTGCTGAATAAAAGTATTAGTTTAATTCAAAAACATTAAAACATTTTCAACAGTAGTGTATGTTAACTCTGCATGAGGTACAAATGTATTCAGTGAAAATTTCAAGCTCTGCATTAGTTCTGTAAATCTCATTTACACATGCCAATATTCAGATGTTTCGGTCATAAAAGTTTGGAATGATGTGAGAGTGAGAAAATCACTTTAATTTTTGCCTGAACTGTTTGAAGTCTGTAATTGCTTGTGGTTAAATTCTCTCTTCAGACCTTCCTGAGCCGGCCATCAAAGGACTGTGCAAACTCTTCTATCTCACCCTGCACAGATACAGGTGTGTGTGAGCGATCTCTTCACATCTGTCCATTAAAGCAGGGGTTTCCATCTTTTAGAGGCTTCGGACCATCAAATACGATCATCCTCGCAACACACCCTCATCAGAAATTTGAAGGCTGCTATAGATACATGTTCATGTATAAAGGCCCAATTTATTTAAATTTCAATTGTATACTATACCAATTTAACGTATTATTTGGAAAATATTTGTAAGTTTTAAGCTTTCTACTCACTACAATACTTAAAAAATACAAATTCTATGTATTATTTATTTATTTAAATTCAAACTTTATAGTTCGCTTATTTATTTTAATCAAATTTGTAATATTTATTTATTTTAAACGCATTATTATTGTTTAGTTATATAATTTATAATAATCTGATTTGTAGTATTTTTTTATTTACATTTTTTTTAATTATAAAAATATAATTTTATTTTTAACAATTAATTTATTTAAATTTTTAATTTAACTATTTATTTAATTTATCATTTGAACCTTTTTTATTTATTTTATTTATTTATTCTTGGACCCCCCTTCATTAATGAGACCATATTATGCCCTCTTACAAAGTCTTGATATTGTTTTTGGACTGTACTAGAATAGATTTTCATTCATAAATGTTAAAAAAACACATTATTTTCCCCATATTCTCCATTGTTGCAGCTCCTCTCTTCCCAGTCTGTCAGTAACACTCTGTTTAGTTCCTGTCTCTATGAAGCCCCTCCTTCTGAAAAGCACACTGTGCTCTGATTGGTCAGCTGGAGCAGTGTGTTGTGATTGGTCGAGCGCTTCGAGTGTGTTTGGGAAATGTCCCACCTCTTACCATAACCGCCAGTTTCAACACACTACCAACTAACTCAAGCAGGCCCCGCCCCTTTATTCTGCGTATGAATTATTTAAATGAGGAATATTGTGACAAGTCCTCTTTAAAACATGCGAGACTGTCCTTCTGATGAAGGTGGATTTGATTTGTCTTCTCAGGGATGCCGCGTCTCGGCGAGCTTTGCTCTCGGTCATCGAAGAGCTCATCCAATCACAGCCTGATGCCATTGCGAGCAACCTCCCCCCCGGTCTGCTCAGCTGCGGGGTGATCAGCAGGGCCGTGATGCCTGGGTGAGTGACTGCACAAATCTTACCATTATCAGATGCAAATTTACCCAAGCTATGATCTATATATATGATATAATGTCAAAAAATCCCCTAGGAAGAGCACAGCGTCAGGAGCCTGCTGCGCCCTGCCATGGACATGTTTGATCGTTCGGACTGTGTTTCCCACCGCAGACAAGAGAGAAGGTGCCAACTGGAAGAAACTGGTCAGTTGCATTTATGTCTTTATTAATCATAGCTTAATTTAGCCATAGTTCTAAACCTGTATGACTTTCTTTTTATTTAATGTTTTTGAGATCTCTACATGCAATCTATCCAATCATATTCTCTCTTTTCCAATCAGGTTGAGGTTCAGAGTTTGCTGCTGGCTGAGGCAGTGGGCGGAGCTTCTGGGAACGCCCTCAAGTCAATCAGCAAGCGCTTTAACAAGCTGTGGAAGGAGGTAACGCTAAATTAATTCAGTCTGACGTCTCATACAGTGTCGTTTAAAAATGTAGTCTCGGTAAGATTTATTTGATAAAAATACTGTAATCTTGTGAAATATTATTGCAGTTTAAAATAACTGTTTCCTATTTGAATACTTGTAAATGTAATTTATACTTGTGATCTAAGCTGAATTTTCAGCATCATTACTCCAGTCTTCAGTGTCACATGATCCTTCAGAAATCATTCTAATATGATGATTTGCTACTCAAGAAACATTTATGATTATTTTCAATGTTTAAAACAGTTTTTTTTGTTTTTGTGGAACTTTGATACTTTTTTTTTCCAGGATTCTTTGATGAATAGAAAGTTAAAAAAAGAACAGTGTTTATTTGAAATGGAAATCTTTTGTGATAAAGTGTTTACTTCATCCTTTCTGCATATATATATATATATATATATATATATATATATATATATATATATATATATATATATTAGTGCTGCAAAATTAATCATATCACAATGTTAAGCCTATGCGATATGACGCAAAATGCTGCGATTTTATATGAAAAAGCCTAAACAAATTAGGGCCATTAACGCAGCATCTGTTAATTTTTGTCATCATTTGGCTAGTGTTACATGATCCCGCTCTTATTCATGCAAATGCTTTTAACCATTCATGCGCGACAAGAGAAAAAAGAGCGCGCTGCCTGTGAATGTCCTGACTGTGACTCACAGAAAGAAAGAAAGACGCGCGCCAGTATCATGTGTGCGCACAAGACAGCACACCAGAATACAGTTCTCTTTCGCGCTTGAATGAACAATAACACACACAATTATGCCAAAATGTCTTTTTGTCAAATATCTTCATAACATAAGAGCAGTCTTATGATGAACGTAAAGAGGTGTGACTCGTGAGAGAATGAGGCGCGTGTGAGATCCGCGTCTCTGTCAGCAGCAGCTGGTCTTAAAGGGACAGTACACAGTAGCCACTAATTATCTGTGTCGTTAAAGTTAATCAAAGAACAAGGGGAACAGATAAAACACTCACTGCTCTTGACTAAATAACTTCTGTAATTTTAATAAGGATTAGTCTAAATATAATTTAAAATGTATGCAGCACAGACTGTTTGATAACTTTATTTAATTTCTGTATATGTCCTACCTGTTAGACAGGAAGTTGTTACATTTTTTGAAGCCTAATAAATGTAAAAAAAAATTGATTGATTTCAATTGTAATGATGGAATCACTGTAATGTTGGATGGCTATAATTAATGTTCAAAATTGCGTGTGTGTGTGGTGGGGGGGATTTTTATCCAGACATCAATGGCTTATTGATAATTATAGGTGTTATCAATCATTTAGTTGTTGTTGCTAGTTTGAGTTGAGAAGTACACATATCAGCATTATCACTAATCTGTGTGTGCATATTCCTTGACAACCAAGCAAGTTGACTCATGAAACCATTTGTTTATTATATCGCAACAATCGCAATATTGACCTCAATAATCGCAATATGACATTTTCCCCAAATCGTGCAGCCCTAAAATATATATATATATATATATATATATATATATATATATATATATTATTATAAGTACAGCCTTTAGTTTTATATTTGTAAAGTTTGTCTGTTTCTGCAGACCCCGGGTCTGGTGGATCAGTACATGAGCACTCTGCTGAGTCTGGATCAGAGCTGTGTGTCTGTACCTCTGCTGGGATTGTGTGTGGACTTCTGTACAGCGCAGAAAGACATCGCCACCATCAACAAACACAAGGTGATATACTCAACCTCTGCGGCGCTTCACATGCCACGAGACTGTAGTGGTGCTTCTGTTTCAATGTTGTTTTAGTATTTATATATGTTTCAGTATTTATTCATATTTCGATTAAGCTTTTATTGTTATGTTTTTTAATTTCAGTTTTGATGTGCTTTTGTCATTTTTTTTTTTATTTGGCTTTAATTTATTTTAGTTTTAGTAATTTTATAACTTCCACTTCAATCATGACAACTCACAAATTAGTTTTAAAATGTTATTGAATATGGCAATGTTGATATATTTGGTCGGACTATATCTACTGCTGTTGATTCCTGCTGCAGAGCAAGTGTGGTCTTGCTACCACTAATAGATACACAGACACGCTGCTGTGAGCATGCAATATATGCTGCTGCTGCTGCGTAAATAGAAGGGCGTCACCCCCTAATAGTCGACAATGTCAGTTGACTAGAAGAGACTTAGTTGACCAAATTTTAATTATTTGGTTAGTCACAGAAAAAAAAACTCCACACAAAGTGGCGAAGTCACGCAGTCCGTGACAGACAGATCGTTAACATGGCTGGTCCATGTGTCGGGCAGGAGATACAAATATTTGTCTATCATTCACCGACCTCAAATATGGCTTATCATTTGAAACATGTTAGTAGTTGCCTTATGTTAAAGGGACACTTCACCCATTTGCGGTTAGCTTTGTATCGTTAGAAACCCAGTCATATTTTTGAATGGTCGTGCATTATTCCCTCATTTTCCCCTGAGACGGGAGAAATGAGGATTTCAGTGTTGCAGTTCCTGTTTTTAATGATGTAAAAATCGCCATTTTGCATCATTCTAAGCAGGAAGTCCCATATCTTTGTAGAGGGGTTGTGACTACAAACATTCGTTCTTCATTTTTCCAGGGGGTGGGACCCACTCACACTACAAACCTATTACAGATCAGTGGGTGGGACTTGCAGAAACTAAAAGCAATATGCTCCATCTTGTTTGGAAGCTAAGCTAACAGGCGCTGTGGAGTCAGATGTGAAGTTACAATGGTGAAATGTAGCTACTCAATATGATATGGAAGAAGAGGATTTTGAAAGTCTGATGCTCAAATCAGATGTTCGTGGCTACTTTTACGAGCCGCAATATAGTGAAGAGCAGCTGAGGCTGATGGAGGAAGAGGAGGCAGAAGACCTGTCGCGGACGAGTAGCCTGGACTGGCTCGAGCTGGGCTACTCAACAATACAAACGAGGAGTAATTCATTAATGAGCAGGGCCTGAAGTTAACTTTTTTGACCACCTGCCACAGTAACTTTTTACCAGCCAATTTTTTTTTTATTATATTTTTTTGCCTCATAAAGGTGAAAAATAGAAATCACACAAACATTGTTCTTTAACTTGTAAGAATACACATTTAAGTGCTGTCAAGTTATTAACGAAATCACTATAAATAATAATAACTCTTAAGGGGGTCGCACATCGGATGCGCAGGGTGGCGCCGCGTCAATATTCTGTAGTCTATTTTGCTGTCAATACCGCTGTGCTGACAGTGTCTTTATCAGTAGGCTTTATATTTATGCTTAACACGAAGTATAGGGCTTCCACAACTCTCTCCCATATGTCGAACAAGGATGATGCGTGTCAGCAGCGCCGCGTCAGACACGCTTCTGATGTGCAAAGACACAGAAAACGCAACGCAGCCGCCACGCAGCTGACACGCAACAGAAATGCCACGCTTACGCCACGCAGCCAATGTGTCCCAGGCCTATCAGTGTACACACACCAGCGGTGCCATTCGGCGTCTGTCCGCGGCGCCCAGCAACGGCTCAGGACCTTGTTCAAAATCCTGCCGCGCCACAGAGCGCCGTTTACATAGTTTTACATTAAATGTACATTTATTTGTCTCAAATCGTCGTTAATGTATATACTGACTTCACCCTGTGCTGCAATATACATTTAGTTTTACATGCATTCACAGAAATCAGCTGCTTGAATGAAAATTGCTGATGTTATCGGACAGACGCAAAAAAAAACAACTAATGAATCACTCAATTCTCATTGGCTACCCGCCAATGTGGCAGGTAGATTGACAGTTTTACCCGCCAATTACAAAATTCACCCGCATTTGGCGCGTGGTCAGGTGTTAATTTCAGGCCCTGTTAATGAGTTTGCCAACTAACTAGAAATTTTGTGTGAAATTAATTTCAAGCTCTGGTGGTAGCTAGCCTTGTAGACGGAAGAGTGATTTCTCTGATAGGCGGATACCTCATAGACGCTGTTCTGGATTAGTGGGAGTGGCTTGCGGAGCTTTGCAATGTGGTGCATTGTGGTAGTTGTTGTCTTTCATACAAATGCGCCCTAAAGTTACTTTCTGTCTTTCCTCGGTCAATAAGGCACCAAATTCGAATTTATTTTACATTTCGACTACATATATGACCCACTTTCAATAAAGATTAATGTTCTCACTAGGGATGCACTGATACCACTTTTTTCAGAATTGGTCCGATCCAATACCAAAAATTCTGAGTATCGACCGATACCGACGCCGATCCGATACCAACACAGTTTTTTTATTTATTATTAAGTAGAATTTATATAACTCTCTGTGTGTTGAACTGATAATCACTCTTTTAGTGTTAAAAACAATCTACTTAATACAGACAACTTCATTATAAAGAAAAACAAATCCAAAAAATATGATCATAATCTACGACAAAAATGCTTTTATAAACTAGATTAGTGGATAATTCAGCAGTAAAATTTAGTCTAGAAGAATCATAAGTCCACAATAATTGTATAAAATCTGAACATTTAGTGAAAAAAAGTGTAACACTAAATCTGGTAAAACGTTACACATTGCTCTTTGTATTGTAAAATACATTCATGAAAAACAAGATAACAAAAATCAAAAAGATAAATTATTTTATATATAGCTATAGGCTACTATACAATTGAGACATGTCTTAAATGTATAGCACACCTGTTTAATAAGGCAGCAACATATGATAGATAGGAAAGAACAATAATAATAATAATAGTAACATTGATATATGTATAGTAACATCATCTTGGAGAGGGTTTCATCATGTTGACTGTCGTAACCGAACGCGACGCTGAATACTGAATGAAGAATGACTGACAGCCGCAGCGGAGGGAAAAGTTTACGTGATCTTGAATTTAATGACATAAATGTTAATTTCTATCTCACATTATACTATAATGGCTTCAGAACACTTGTAATATAGTGCACGAAAACTTTATGGTGCTTTATAATGTTTTTGGTGCTTTTTTGGGGCTTAACAATAACACAGAATAGTATACGCACAATATCGGATTTGGATCGGCCTCGTCTGACCGATACCCGATCCGGCAAAAATGGCAGTATCGGAGCCGATACCGATACTGAGTATCGGATCGGTGCATCCCTAGTTCCCATGAGTGAAATGCTCCTTTAACCGCTTTACTGTAAAGGGTTTTATTTGTAAACTGTAAAAATGTATTTGTTGTCACAACAACAAAACTCCTGCTTTTGTAAATAAACGCTATCTGCATCTCGGTCTCCGAGAACAACTTTAATGAATCATTTCACAAAAATTAACCAAAACACATACTCATACAAGCATATAATTGCCTCACAGGGATACTCTATATGTCTATAGAAAGCTTGAAGTGTCTACTTTTTTAAATTAATCAATTCAAATTCGAAAAGAAATATTCTCTGATTATGTAATCTGTATGAAACGTGCATTTCTCGTGTCCACTATACTGCGGAGATGGCCACTCAGCAGCCGAAACTGACTCAGAAAATACTAGTTTACAATTATATTTTTTTTAAGTCAGTGAGTCTCTTTGCTGTTTTTCGGACTCGTTCATAATTATTTCTTTTTACTTTTACCGGTACCCCTTCCCCCCTGTATACATGCAAGTAATTCAATTATAATGTAAATGTGCGATTAGCCGACTATTCACTTAAATGAACGACTACTAGTTGAAGAATCTTTAGTTGGGGGCAGCCCTAATAAGACGTACATAAATCCCATAGCAGATCTAGGCAGGTGGAGCTGGGGAGGTGGAGGGTTTCAGAGGAATTCTAGTCTACAGCAAGCAATGAACCAGACTATTTAAATGTTGAGCAGCAAGCTCATTGGCTGCATGCGGTAATAATGCGATTGCTCTCAGATTGCATGTAAAGGACCTATAAACCTGCGCCCTCTAGAGTTTCATGACGGAACTAGATTTTATTTCAGTTAGTTGCCAAGGCATCATTTTAAAAGTTTTACGTTTTCTTTTTTCTTTTATTTAATTAGACAAAAACTATTTTTAATAATTATTTAACAATATCAACACTGTTCTGTTTTAGGCGGCTCTCTTGGACCTGTACATGAAGACGGTCCTCATGAGTAAGACCAGACCGCATCCGCATATACTGGTGAGAATCTGTGTCGTGACTTTGTTGAATCAATACTCTTTGCAGTGTTGAGATCATAAAACCTAAAGCTGAATGTGTTTTCAGGAAAAGAGCGCCTCGATGCTTCGTCACATGTCTCACTCTGAGTTTAAGGAGCAACTGCTGCCCACGTTACAGAAAGCTCTGCTACGCAGCCCGGAGAACTCCATTCAGAGTGAGGGAGACACCGACGATCACACACTACCTCACACTGTCACTCATTATCACACAGATGCATCATGATATCATCATTACTGCTCAGAACAAATGATTATGATATAATGTTCCTGTCAGTGCCATTTTAGTACGATTGAAATACTATTATAGTTTTTATTAATATTTTGAATTAGAATTTATTTTAATATTTATAAATCTATTAATAAATAAAATACAACTGTTCATTGTTAGTTCAGGTTAATTAAATAATATGAACAGACACAACTTTTGATTTTAATTATGAATTAGTAAATGTTCAAATTAGAAGTATTTTTTTATATTAACTAACGTAGTTAACTAATTGTAAAGTAAAAAAAAAACAATTGTATGTCTGTGTTTTTTATTAATATTTATTTCAGCTTTAGTTATTTTAGTATATACAAAATATTATTTCAGTTAATGTTTATTTTATTTAAACAACAGAAATGTTTTGTATGGTTTTAGTTAAATATAATAACCCTGGTTACTTTTAACTATTAAAAAGACAAATATAAAAAAAAATATAGTTAAAAAAAGAATATTTCTGCCAGTCCATTGATAATGTTTTTATTTATAGAAATGCTCACATGAAACGTATAGATAGTGTATTAGTTTCAATTGCAGGATTTTTTTTATTTTATTTTTTACATTTTTTCGAAACCTCTTGTCTACCAAGCATGAACACGATATTTCTTATTACTATACTGATTGTTAATTTCTGAATAATTGAAATCTGAATGTGTTCATCTCTGTTGGTCTTTCCTCCAGCGATCTCCTCCATGTTGGCGTCTCTCACGCTTGACCTGAGTCAGTATGCGCTGGACATTGGGAAGGGCATCTCCAGTGAGTCGTCGTCAGTATGATTGAGAGGTTGGTCTGAGGTGTCACATGCAGGTTTAATGTGAAGTCTGTGTGTTTCAGGTCAGCTGAAGTCCAATAACCCGGAGCTCATGGACCAGGCGGTGGCGGCCCTTCAGAATCTGGCCCAACAGTGCAGCGACCCGAGCGCCGTCCAGGACCTCGTCAAACACCTCTTCGCCATCCTCGGAGGTCAGTGACGACTTTCAGGGTTTCAACGGTCATGTACTCTTAAAATTATGATTTCTATTAATGAAATATTAAAAAACATTCACATTTAAATAGTGAATGTATACACTACCAGTCAAAAGTTTTCAAATAATTAAGATCTTTTTCATGTTTTTGAGCTGAATTTTCAGCATCATTACTCCAGTCTTCAGTGTCACATGATCCTTCAGAAATCATTCTAATATGATGATTTGATGCTCAAGAAACATTTCTGATTATTAATGTTGAAAACAGTTGTGCGGCTTCATATTTTTCTGGAAACTTTACAAAAATACACATTCAAAAGTTACTGTTAAGTAAAATAATACTACATACTAAAAAAAAAATATATATATTTTTATTAGGCAAGGATGCATTAAATTGATAAAAAAAACAGTAAAGACCATTATAATGTTACAAAAGATTCTGTTTCAAATAAAATGTTCATTTGAACTTTCTATTCATCAAAGAATCCTGAAAATAATGTATTGCAGTTTCCACAAAAATATTAAGCAGCAAAAACTGCTTTTAACATGATAATAATAATAGGAACCATTATTAATCATTCATAATTATTTAAAAATAACATGGAAAACCACACCAGTAATCTCAGTAAAATTATAATATGAAGCTCATCATCCAATAATCATTACACATCATTTCACACACATCACCAGATTCTGCGGATATTCCTAACTATTGATGTTGTTTTGCACAGGCTCAGAGGGGAAGCTGTCTGTTGTGGCCCAGAAGATGAGCGTTCTCTCGGGTGAATATCTCTCACATGCTCATTACGCCTGTTTGGACAGCAATGGTTTTACACACTGTTTTTCTTTTCTAATAGCTAATCTTGAACTAAAGTGTCTTTTGATCAGTGCTAATTTCCATCAGGAAACCTATTTTTCTTTTTTGCATTCTGCTGCACTGCTCTTCCGGTGGTTTTCTGTGTAACATGCACTAGACAGACATTTTTGACCCCTGTGCTTGTGTCTAATGTCTTTTGCAGCATTATGTGTCAAGTTAAAGGAAGTTCAACTTTACAAAAAAAAACAAAAAAACATGTTTTGAGACCTCACTTTTTTCCATTCCACTACCATACGTCTTGCGTTTTTAAATGCGAAAACACATGCTTTGTTTAAAAAAAAAATCACCCTTTCCAGTTTATCTCCCAAATCTCATTCTCACTTCTGCATGAATATGAGTCTTTAAGTGACATATTAAGCTTCATTTATGTGTGTTTTTGAAACAGGAATCAGAAGTTGCAGTCATCACGCCGTCTCTGGCACTTCCTCTCAGTCTCTGAGCTCCAGTGTGGCTGTGATGTTCATTCCATACCTGCAACAGGAAGGTGAGAAAACTACTGGTTTTTAATTGCATTAAAAAGTAACTTTTTAATGAACTTTTTTCATACTGGTTTAAACACTGAACATCCACATTAGTATGAGAGCTAGGGCTGGGTATTGACACAAATTTCACAATTTCGATTCACAAGCTTGCAATTCGATTCGATTTCGATTCAATATTGATTATTGTGGATATCAGGTACAATACATGGCAAATTTTTTTCAAGGAAAACAAATCTCTTAACCAATGCTGTAAACTATGGGAGTCAGTTGTATCATTAAAATTGTTTCATTAGCCTACTATAGCCTAATATTGAAGGTAAAGATTTACTGATTTGTATACAAACACTTAAATTACACTTTTATTTATTTTTCTAATAATAAAGTTATATAAGTATACATTGTATACAAGCTGTTTCACTGACGTCTTTCCACGGTTGAAACACTAATTGAGCGATTCCATGTGACAATAAGGATTTCGATAAGTTGTACTCTATCTTTTAACACACTTTCAGATGCTCATTCATGTTTATTTCACGCTGTAACTGGTAATATTAAGGCGGAAGAGAAGATCATGTGTGCTCGGCGCTACTGCTTCTCTTGAGCTGACCTGCACGCGCCAGAGCGATCTCACGCCACAGCGCCAAAACGGTTATGTTTTTGGATTTCGTAAGAAAATGGACGTAATTTGAAATCTGAGACTTTGTTTCATATCAATAGTAACAAAGCACAAAGATTATTGCGTTTATTGGATGGGATGCGTGCTACAATGTTCCATTCATTCATCAACTGAAAACAGGATGACTAATCGATTCTTGGGATTTAAGAATCGATATCAGTTCGTAAAAAAGAGAATCGATTAAAATTGAGAAATCAATATTTTTTACCCATCCCTAATGAGAGCATTTAGACTACTTTCATAAACTGGGGTTTTTGAAGGGACTGGGGACCTACCCATACCAGCACACCTGACCCTAACCGTACCCGTATCACACCTCAATAGCAGCAAACGTGTTTTACAATACAACACAATAAGTACATTGTACTTACAATGTACTTATTGTGTTGATGTTGTATTGTAAAATACTAGTAAGGTTAGGGTCAGGTGTGCTGGTATGGGAAGGTTTAAGGGGGGGTTAAGGTGTAAGGGAAGGTCAACAGTGTAATTACAAATGTAATTACATAAATTAATTACAGGTGTAATTACATGCAGGTATTTTCAAAATATAAGTACAATGTAAAAACATGTATGTACACAATAAGTCCATTATATCAAATTATTAATTTCAATGTAGGTATATAGTACTTAAAGCCACTTAATATAAAGTCGGACCAAACTTTGTTTTGTTGCAAAATTGGTCTTAAACTTGTAATTTAATTTACACTAAGCAATCTTAAAAGGTCTAATATTTCTTAAACGTGCATAAAAGATAAAAGCCTAATATCTGCTGTTTGTTGTATTTGTGTGTTTATAGTCCATGAGGGGACACTGGTACATGCAGCGTCTGTGTTATCTCAGTGGACGGGCCGCTTGACAGTGAACGTACCCTCAGAGTTGAGGGAATGGTTTAAAAAAGCCTTCGGCCTCAAGACGTCCACGTCCCTCGTGCGTCAGGCGTATCTCCAGGCCATGATCGGGGCTTTCAAAGGTCAGTCGGACTGCTGGGTGGCTTCACATGGGTTTATACTTCTGCTGCTGATGTTTTGTCAAAATAAACAGCGTTTGTGTGTCTTCATTCTGTTCAGGTGACACTCTCAGTCAGGCTGTTGACTTCCTACCTCTCCTCATCCAGACTGTGGAGAAAGCTGCTGCCCAGAATACCCAGCATGCACTGCTGTCTGAGGGCGTGACCGCCTCTGTGCTGCTCTGTCGGCTGTCTGTGCTCGACTCTGTGTCTGGTGAGCGTTCACACTGGCTATTTTTCAAGGCGGACAAGCCTTGTGAATTTTTCAAGATGCACATAAATTTAAAAAATCCACGTAAAGACTAATGCACTCAATTGAGGCGAATACATTTTTTTATCTGTTAAGAAGACGAGCTTAAACTATGATGGAAACACATTTACTGAATTTACCTTGATGCGGAACAAAAAACTTTTGTGACTTTGCCTCAAAAGAGGATTGGTTGGATAACTGGACTTTACTAGCAGACCAATCGCATCACGGCATTTCAAATGTTTGTTTGGTAGTTCTGAAACCACTTTGAGCCAAAGTCTGTCATCAGAATGATTTGGTTTAATTCCCTCCAAAAGCGTCTCGCATGATTGCGTTCCCAAACATCAGCACCCGAACGCAAGAGAACAACAGCGTTTTTTGCGTTTCCTCTGTCGCTCTGAGACGCAAGTCATTTATAATGAAGGAAAAAAGAGCTACAATGGCTTCCCCGGTTGCAGCAACTTCCATTTTTATTACATATAATTTGCACCAACTTTCCAGGGAGTTATGATTATGTTCTCTTGAACACATGCTATGGAAATGCTGTTTTATTCGCAGATGTTCTTTGTGAATTTCCAATTTTGCACACAAGTTAAATTCACAACTTTTAGATGGAAACACATCTACTGAAACTCTGCTGACGTCCTCCTGTGTCTCATGCTGGTGATCTTCATGTTCTTCTGTGTCTTTAGAAGCGAAGCTGGTGTCTTTCTGGAACCTGATACTGGATGAAAAGAAGCCTCTGTTCACCACTGAGAAGTTCCTCTCTCAGGCCAGTGAAGAAGGTCTGAAACGCTCCATTTATCAAACTTATCCAGAGGCGATTTTAGGATTTCATTGATGTGGCTCGGAGGAATATTTTTTGCCTTAAGCGGTTAGACGAAGAAGGCAATATTGTGCTTTTTACAAAGTCTTGATTTTGTTTTTGATAGAATAGATTTTCATGCTTGAATGTTCAAAACACATTTTCCCCATATTCTCCATCGTTGCAGCTCCTCTCTTCCCAGTCTGCCAGTAACACTCAGAGGTGTTTCTCCCAAAAGCATCGCCTTAGTTGATCATAGACACCATTGATGGCAATTGTTCTACGATCAACTTAGGCTTATGATGTTTTTGAGAAACGCAGCCCTGTTTAATTCCTGTCTTTATGAAACCCCTGCTTTATTTTGAGTATGCCGTGGGTGGAAATTATTTAAATGAGAAATATTGTGACGTTATTCATTCCCGGAAGAAAACTACAATGGAGGCGTTTCATGAAGTTCCGAAACACTGACACTGATATAGAGAATAACTCCCGCTGGAGTGACTTTGTGCTTTGAAACTTTGCAGATCTTGTCATGGTCAAACAGCAACATTACACACTAAATAAAGTTGAACATGTAAAAATAAGCGTACTAGGTCCTCTTTGAAGATTTTTTTCTGCGTGAATAAAGGGAGATAAAAGGATGATTGTTTTTTTATACTTCTGTTTAGCTTAATTTAAAATTTTAGTAATTTTAGTATTTCAAATTATTTTATTTCAGTTATGTTTAAAGTTGTTTTTCATCTAGTGTTTGTATTTTATTCTATTTCAGCTTCATTTTTATTAATGAATTTTTTTGACTGTTTTAGTTACTAATCAGTAAATCTGATGATCTCACACACACACACACACACACCTGTGTTCTGTACCCACAGCTCTGTGCACCATCCTGCTGCTGTGTGAAAGACTGTTCCTGGATCAGCCACAAAGACTCAACAACAGCAAGTCTCAGTGAGTCACTACTATTTTCCCTGAAATTTTTTGTGTAGAATTTAATTATTCGTTAAATTGGCAGAGGGAAATCTTTTTCCTGTGTTCAATTTTACATTTTATTTTGTTCTAAAAATGTTAACAAACATCTATTAACTAAGCATTTGTAAATCATTTTAATTTCGTAATGACAAAGAATATTCAGTCAGAAAACTTTAAGGCATCATTAAAAGTGGGCTATGATATGCAAAATTAAGCCTAATGGCATCTTGTATCACCCTAAAAGTGTTTATTTAGGGATTTGATCGGCTGACTCAACCTTAAAGGATTAGTACACCTCAGAATGAAAATTTCCTAATAATTTACTCACCCCAATGCCATCCAAGATATCCATGTCTTTCTTTCCTCAGTGGAAGAGAAATTTTTTGAGGAAAACATTTCTGGATTTTTCTTCGAATAATGGACTTCAATGACAACCAGCGTTTTGAAGTTCAATGCAGTTTCAAAGGTCTTTGAAGTGCTTCAACAGTCTGTGCATGATCGCAGCTGAGGAAAGAAGGTCTTATCTAGCGAAAAAACAGAAAAAACAAATATATATATATATATATATATGCCGGCGACATCTAGCCTGACCTTTCAACGTGATGACGTAGTTCCCGGCGCGTTGCAGATCAGCTCAATCCGAACAATTATAGTTAAAAAGTATACATATATATTTTTTTTTAAATTGACCTATCGTTTTGCTAGATAAGCCCCTCCTCCTCAGCTGCGATTGTGCACAGACTGTTGAAGCACTTCAAAGACCTTTGAAACTGCAGTGATTTGGACTTCAAAACGTTGGTTGTCATTGAAGTCCATTATTCGAAGAAAAATCCAGAAAAGTTTTCCTCAAAAAACTTAATTTCTCTTCCACTGAGGAAAGGAAGACATGGATATCTTGGATGGCATTGGGGTGAGTAAATTATTAGGAAATTTTCATTTTGAGGTGAACTAATCCTTTAACCACTTGTTACACGACTACTAAACAAATTAATAAACACAAATGCATGTGAAATTTTCATTTTCTTGATTTGTTTTACCTCATCACGTAAAAAAATATTGACTGCTCATTTCCAAATTATTTTGTATTATTAATAAACTCTTACAGGATTTATTAATATTTTAAATTTGTTTTTAATTATTATATAATTTTTAGTTTTAGTATTTGACCCCAAAGCAACTTTGACATCTCAACATGCATATCTTGTTACAGTTTTCATATGCCTGTACACATTTTTACTCACTCCGTGTTGTCTGGGGGTATTTTGACCCCACTAAAGTATTGCTGAAATTTGCTGATAACGGGGTAAAGAAAGTAAATTGGTGAATTTTGGCATTCAACAATAGTGCAAAAACTCTTGCCGCCTTCATAAGCAACTGTGAGTGATCATGTGACTCAAACCCTTGTTTGCCGTCCTCAGGATGTATCATCAGGCCACAGTTATGGCGCTGCTGTCCCGACAGTGGTGTGTGCGTAAACATGCTAAGCAGACCGTGAAGAAGCTCCTGTCCTCGCTGGGCGGATCCAGCCTGGCCCACGGCCTTCTGGGAGAACTGCGTGTCATTATTAACAAACACAAGGTGAGGGATGAAGAGGAGTTGAACGATTAGGCTACTTTACGCTAACGTGTTTTGAATTTGCTATTTTTTACATCTCTTGAATCAGATTCTGCCGTCAGATGCTCTTTATACGGAGACGGGTGAGCTGACTGAGATGGGACGCTCGTATGTTGCTCCGCGGATCCTGCTGGACGCTCTGAGGGTTATCTGCTCGGCAGCGGCCCAGTGGAACGACCCGGCAGAGACGGAGAAACTGGCCCTGGATATTCTCATCGTTACCCATCATCCCTCCATCGGTCCGTCTCTCTCCCAGTGGATTTGATTGCATCCGTACAGGAATATCCCAATAGCTGTTAATCACGCTCTTTCTTTTTCAGTGGCCATCAGATCTGAGTTGTGGCCTTCTCTGCTGTCCACTATGAAGATGGACTCTGCTGATTTCATCGACAAACACCTGGAGAAGATTCTACCTCGCCTGCTAGAAGCCAACACTGACAATCAGGTGCGTTTACAGTCGGCATGAGAAGTTGTGATAGTCTTTTCTTCCCTATTGTGACGTATATTCAAGTGAAACGGATTCTGGAACAAGAACAAATGTAGGGCGGGGCTTGATTTTGTCCTTGTGGTTTGCTATTGGTGGATCTCATGTGAGTGACAGGTTGCCCTGCCCTCGTCATCAGAGATGAGATGTCACTGCAAGAGGGAGGGGAAGTTTTTCTGATTCAAGATTACGAGGCACATGAATTTAAAAAAAGAATGATGTGCACGGATAAATATTTTATAATAAATACTGCAAAAATAGTATTGTCTATTTTGATTTCATTGTGACTTAAATTTTGCATTGATATAGTAGGACACACATTGATATAGTAGGGCATGCATTTAAGATTAATATCTGTTGACAGACTTATCAATAAATAATGCCCATTTTCCTAAATAAAAAAAAAAAATCAAATATTTTGTCAAATTTATGAGTATAATTTTATTGCAGCCTTTTTATATACATCTTATTTGATATATATTGTATATATTGTATTTTCGATCAAATGCAGTTTTAAGAGATTTCATTCAAAAACATCAAACTTTCTTAATTATTGCATTGATATAATGGGACACATTTAAGATTCAGGTCAGATTTTTGCTGGATTTATGATTGTTATTGTGTCTCTCTCGCTGTAGGCTGTTCAGAATGCTGTCGGTTCTCTATCGCTTCTGTCTCCAACTAAACTGCTGCCACGTGTCATGGATCACGTGACCCACCGCTTGTCCAATCATGCGATGATCCAGGTGACGCGTCAGGAATATGCAATCATGCGAACGCCAGAGGGAGAACTTTATGATAAGAGCATCATTATGAGGTAAAGTGAACTGAATCAGTCCAGATGGAATGAATGAACTTCATTTTTTGAGGTATTGAATGAATGAGAAGCACATGGTTCTTCTGTAAACACTGCTGTTGTGTTTGGCAGTGCGCAGCAGGAGAGCACGAAGAAAGGCAACATGAAAAGAGAGAACAAGGCTTATTCCTTCAAAGAGCAGATCATTGAAATGGAGCTTCAAGAGGTGAGAGAAATACTGCAAATAGTTACTGTACACTGTTTAGTCAAATACTATCTATTTATACTAGTATGCAACAATAAATATTTCCAACTGAAACACAGAACATTCTCATCTCATTGCATTATCTGTTTAATTTAGTTGTCATGTTGAAGATAAACAATTATTTAGCAAATTTATATTAGTGTTTTGCATAAAAAAATAGTTATAGACTGATCTATTGGGCTGGCCGATTTAACCGTGCCTTAATAAAAATTTGGGCACCGAGTGTCAATCTGTTAACTGCCCTATTAAATATTGTGCAAAATATATAGTGAATATAGTATGTATATAATTAAATTTCAGTGATGTTGATAATTTTATGTACATCTTATTTCCTGTTAAATATTTTATTTTATATTGGCTATACTTTTATATCAGCATTACCATTAAAATGTCTTAACTTTTGTTAGACCAAATAATGAAGTCTAGTCATTAAAAATCATGGCTAATAATAGCATCCTGTTCATCCACCACACTGACAAATTAAACAAAGTTAAGCGCATTGCATTGTAGGATACAGTATCTGGATCTGGTGTAGTGTGCTCTGTTTTATAGCGCACATTTGATTGAGCCTCCCCTTGTGTTTGTCCTTCAGGAGATCAAGAAGAAGAAAGGCATCAAAGAGGAGATCCAGCTGTCCAGCAAACAGAAGGAGATGATGCAGAACCAGCTGGAGAAAGAGTCCAGCATCCGCAAGAGATTGCAGGAGGTGAGAGGTCACACGCTACTAAAACCCACCCGAGACGCATCATCAGCATGAACAAACCAATTGTTAAGTTTAAGACATTAAAAAATGTGTTCATGCACATGTATACCTCTCTGCTAAATATTAAGATTACACTTAACTGTTTACCGAAAGTAAAAAAGGGACTCTGTTGTTGTTGTTTGAGCACGAATGATGTAGAGTTAAATATGGTGTACATGAATAAACAGGTGATCGATTAACTTTTGAAGTGTCTCTTTAAGTGTAACACCACTGAGACGCGTCTCTTGTTCTCTCTCAGTTGGACGTGGAGCTGCAGTGTGCGATGGGTCTGTTAGATGCGACTCTGGCCCGTCGTCCTCCTCTGATCTGGGTTCATCTTCCTGCAGTCGTGCAGGTTCTTCTTCCCCTCCTGCAGTCTCCTGTGGCGGCTCCACGCGTCACACCGGTGTTCCTGCGCATCGGCGTCACTCTGATGCCTAAACACCTGCGCTACTTGGGTAACCCTTCCTTTTCATATTTTCCTTGTTTTCATATACAGGTGAAACTCGAAAAATTAGGATATCGTGCAACAGTTCATGTATTTCAAATTAAAAGGTGAAACTAATATATTTAGTATATATAACTATGTACATATGCATGATTATACTTTTCAGAGGGTTGACATTTGTGTATTTAAAATCCTTTTTTTTTTATTGATTTCATTTAATATTCTAATTTTCTGAGATTTTGAATGTGGGGTTTTCATAAGCTGTAAGCCATAATCATCAAAATTATGACATCATAATCATATAAATTAACTTTTGCACGGTATTCACATTTTTCGAGTTTCACCTGTATAAATGATTTGTGTACGTTTTTGTGAATGCACATGCATGTTTAACCCTATAAAACTACTGTATCATGTTTGATGTGCAAATTTATTATCTTTAATATTGTTAGTAATATTTCAAGATAAACACTTACTGGACTGGTTTTCTTTATTATCAATGTTTGTTTTTTAGAAAAATCATGTTTAAATGTGAGTGTCAAATATAATCATCAGACTTTTGAGGAAGATTTGTTTTTTCATCTCTCAATCATCATTGTATTGCATTGTATGTTTTAAAACTACAGAGACGGATCATAAAACATTTGATCTTAGTAAATATCATCTTACTAAGATATATTATTGGCAGGTATAGAGTGACAGCTGATATTAATATGCATTTTATGCAAGGATCTGCTATACTGTTATAAAGATCTCACTGATTTACATTACAAGCTATCAGAAAGCTATCTTGTTTTGGCCAAATAAATATCAGCATTTGCACCAAATTGCATATTTTTGCTTAAATTTGAGCTCCATATTCTCACTATATCAGACTATTTGAGTCATAAAAGCCTGATGCATTAAATATGATACGCAAAAACACGTATGCAAACTTCTATTCTTTTTAAATTTTGTCTGAAGGTTTGAATAAACTGTTCCATAAAAATCATACTATTATTTCATATGTCAGGCTTTACAGTGTTAATGCTGTTCCTTCTGATTGTTTTAGCATGTGTGAATAACAGATGTCTACTTTTGCTTTCATGTGTGAATGTGGCTCAAATTTGTTTTTCTCTCTATATGTTTAGCGGTTCTCGTGGGTCATGTGACCTTGCGTCAGCTGAAGCCAGAGTGCGATTTGGATCCTGCTTGGGCTCAAGAAGATCTGAACACAGCGACGCAGCGAACCATCTTACTGCTGCACACAAACACGACACCTCAGAGAGACGCCAAAACCGGTGAATAACACACACACACATGCAGCAGAGGGGAGAAAATGGACATGAAAACTAAATTACAACAGGTCTTTTGGTGCAAGAAAGTGGACCTCATGGTCCAAAAAAAGAATAAAGAGCTTCTGTAACTTGGCAAACCTCTCAATGATTGCAGGGTCAGAAGCGTTTGCCCTGCCAGCGCCGGCGTTCTCCTTCTGTTTCCCGCTTCTTCAGGCTGTGTTGAGTCAGAGCAGCGGATCCTCAGAGGACACGGAGCTCACGATGACCCGCGCGCTACAGGTCATCAACACACACGCACAGCTGCGGGCGCATTCGGACGACACGGTCATAGACGAGGTACAGCTGGGTTCTCAACGGGTTGCTTTGTCATTAATCTGTGGTTTTGACTTATTGATCCATCAACTTTGCATTAACTGAAGTCATTCAGGATTTTTTTATTCAGTTTAAGATTTCAGATTTGAAATCGATCATAAGTTCTGTGGGTTTGGTCAGATATTAAAAATGAGGAACAAATCGTGCTAGAAACTGACATGTAAATGTTCTTATACATAACTAATTAGCATGCAAGTGAATGCCATTCTTAAGGACCGTTCACACCAAGGATAACTATAGTTCAAAGATATAGTGATAAATATCAGAGTCCACACCACAGCTATCACGATAACGGCACAGAGAAGCTGTATCTTTTGAATCACTTTCACAATGATTTTTTTTCCAGCTGATGAATGATAAAAACATTGACAGCCAATCAGAATTCATCCTGCTTTAAGAGCCTGGCCATTAAAGTGGCAGACGAAAAAACTGCTGTGTGCTTATAAAAAAACAGGACACGCTAATATAGTTATCGTTATAATTCTTGATTTGAACAGGCCTTTAAAATCTTTTTATTGCGACATGTATCCAATTGAAACGGCTTCTGGAACAAGACATTTTTTTGATTATTTGTCTGAATCGTTGTCATTTGCTACTATAGCGATCTCATGTGATTTTCTGATGACTTTTTGTTTTTGATTAAGGGAATTAATAAATGGTTGACCACAATTAGGTGCGCTAGAATATGATGATATGAATTTTGTTCTTGTGATATGAAATATTATTATATAAATTTTGTTGTTTTGATTATGAATGTTTCATTTCAGTGGCTTAATCAGAATCTCATTTTGCATCTAAAAAAAAATCTAAAATCTGTTTTAAAAAAAATATCAATAATTTGTTTTAAGTTTAATTGAATAAAGATTACTTAAGATTACATTTATTAAATTAAAATATTTTTCTATTACTGCTATTTTATATATATAATTTATATATAATATAAAATTAAATATTTTTTACTTATTTAAAAATACACAGTAAAAATAAATAAACTAAAAATTAAAAATTAAATTAGAAAAAAAATCCAGTTATATCTGTGCCCTTGAATTTAAGATGATTTGCAATTAATAAATTGTCATTCTGGCATATTTATGTTGAGTCTATCCATGTCTGTATAACTGAAACGGCATGAGTTTATAATGAATGTGTTTTCCTGTTTGTCCAGACTGGCCCAGAGCTGCTGCCCAGAGTCAGTATGCTGCTACTTTTGACCAAAGTGATCGGCACGTCCACCATTCGCCTTCAGGTAGAGCCTGGAATCAAGCGACACACACAGTATTTGAGGAGAGTTGTGTTGTGACAGTGTGTTTGTTGTAGGTGCTGGCATCAGACTGTCTGACGGCTCTGTGTACCAGCGCTGGAGGGCAGGAGGGATGTGCGCTCGCCGAACAGCCTGAGATCGACGTTCTGCTGGAGGCTTTACTGTCCTCGTGCTTCTCCGTCAGAGACGCTGCGCTGAGGGTCAGTACTATTCTGATGTCATCTTGCCTTTGAACACGTTTGTATTGACAGTATTAGGGCTTCACAATTAATCACAATGAATGAATTAAACGCGATTTGGCATAAGCTGCGATTATTTTATGCGCAGTTTGTCAGTGCAGCACAGCTGATCGGTAATAAATACTGCTCCATCTGAACGCCAGAGGACATGTCTCACACACACCACATATCCATCCTAACGCCAGAGGACATGTCTCACACACACACACACACACACACCACATATCCATCTGAACACCAGAGGACATGTCTCACACACACACAAACACACCACATATCCATCTGAACACCAGAGGACATGTCTCACACACACACACACACACACACACACACCACATATCCATCTGAACACGCCAGAGGACATGTCTCACACACACACACCACATATCCATCTGAACACCAGAGGACATGTCTCTCACACACACACCACATATCCATCTGAACGCCAGAGGACATGTCTCACACACACACACACACACACACCACATATCCATCTGAACACCAGAGGACATGTCTCACACACACACAAACACACCACATATCCATCTGAACACCAGAGGACATGTCTCACACACACACACACACACACACACACACCACATATCCATCTGAACACGCCAGAGGACATGTCTCACACACACACACCACATATCCATCTGAACACCAGAGGACATGTCTCTCACACACACACCACATATCCATCTGAACACCAGAGGAAATGTCTCACACACACACCACATATCCATTTGAACACCAGAGGACATGTCTCTCACACACACCACATATCCATCTGAACACCAGAGGACATGTCTCTCACACACACACCACATATCCATCTGAACACCAGAGGAAATGTCTCACACACACACCACATATCCATTTGAACACCAGAGGACATGTCTCTCACACACACCACATATCCATCTGAACACCAGAGGACATGTCTCACACACACACACCACATATCCATCTGAACACCAGAGGACATGTCTCACTCACACACACACACACACACACCACATATCCATCTGAACACCAGAGGACATGTCTCACACACACACACCACATATCCATCTGAACACCAGAGGAAATGTCTCTCACACACACCACATATCCATCTGAACACCAGAGGACATGTCACACACACACACACACACACCACATATCCATCTGAACACCAGAGGACATGTCTCACACACACACACACACACACACACACCACATATCCATCTGAACACCAGAGGACATGTCTCACACACACACCATATCCATCTGAACACCAGAGGAAATGTCTCACACACACACCACATATCCATCTGAACACCAGAGGACATGTCACACACACACACACACCACATATTCATCTGAACACCAGAGGACATGTCTCACACACACCACATATTCATCTGAACACCAGAGGACATGTCTCACACACACCACATATTCATCTGAACACCAGAGGACATGTCTCACACACACCACATACCCATCTGAACGCCAGAGGACATGTCTCACACACCACATATCCATCTGAACACCAGAGGACATGTCACACACATACACCACATATTCATCTGAACACCAGAGGACATGTCTCACACACACCACATACCCATCTGAACGCCAGAGGACATGTCTCACACACACACCACACCACATATGCATCTGAACACCAGAGGACATGTCTCACACACACCACATATCCATCTGAACACCAGAGGACATGTCTCACACACACACCACATATCCATCTGAACGCCAGAGGACATGTCTCACACACACACCACATATGCATCTGAACACCAGAGGACATGTCTCACACACACACACCACATATCCATCTGAACACCAGAGGACATGTCTCACACACACACACACACCACATATCCATCTGAACACCAGAGGAAATGTCTCACACACACACCACATATCCATCTGAACACCAGAGGACATGTCACACACACACACACACACACCACATATCCATCTGAACACCAGAGGACATGTCACACACACACACACACACCACATATTCATCTGAACACCAGAGGACATGTCTCACACACACCACATACCAATCTGAACGCCAGAGGACATGTCTCACACACCACATATCCATCTGAACACCAGAGGACATGTCTCACACACACACCACATATCCATCTGAACACCAGAGGACATGTCTCACACACACACCACATATCCATCTGAACACCAGAGGAAATGTCTCACACACACACCACATATCCATCTGAACACCAGAGGACATGTCACACTCACACACACACCACATATTCATCTGAACACCAGAGGACATGTCTCACACACACACCACATACCCATCTGAACGCCAGAGGACATGTCTCACACACCACATATCCATCTGAACGCCAGAGGACATGTCTCACACACACACCACATATGCATCTGAACACCAGAGGGCGTCTCACACACACATGCCAAATATGCCCCGCAGAAGTAGTAGACAACGCACGTCATTCCAGGAAATCCCTATCGCTGTAGCTGAATAAACGGAAGATTGAAACGCTTTGATTGATTAAACATGACTAATAAACACACGACTGCCTTATTCTGTGTCAGAAGCACATCATCTCACAGAAGGATGAGCTCAACTGTCGTTGTGAAGTGAGTTTGGAGTAAAAACATGTTATTAAATGTTGTCTTTTGTTGGACAAGAGGGTCATAAATGCTTCTCATGTTTGGAAAGATGTTCTTTGTCAAATGCACGTTATAAGTGACTCAAACTCACAGTGCTTTCAGATGGAGCAGCGTTTACAGAGCCATTCATCAATGACAAGCTGCGCACGACAAATAATCGCAGCCTTTGCGATTTCAAAATCACGATAAGCCAAATCGGTTTAAGTGCGATTTCATGGAAACTGCGATTAATCGTGCAGCCCTACTTTGTATTGACAGTATACTATGAAATGTTTTTAATTAAACCTGTGGACTGACTCTCGTAGGGTCTGCTGGAGATGGAGTTGGCGTTACCCACCGACAGCGCTGACGCCAGCGGTCTGAAGATGCTGAGGAGACTGTGGGTGGCCAAATTTGATGTGGAGGAGGAGGGCAGAGCTCTGGCAGAGAAGTGAGTCATGCAGTTTTAGCGTAGAATCACTTTTACACAGTGCAGCCTGTGGTGCTGGTTCTAATCAGTTTCACATCAGAGTTTGGTTCGGGTTAAAGCTGTTTTCCAAACTCACTCCAGGGAATAACACTCAAGCTAATTTGAAAACAGGGCTCTGGGAAATGGTTCGTCATGTGGACTCCTGTGAAGTTCACAGTTGTTAGGAAAGCCATCCTATTCTATGAAATTAACTGCTGTTGATGTATAATTTTATAGCAAGCATCTCTCATTTGTGTAAAAAAAAAAAAAAAACATTATTTCTCCATCCTAAAATAATGGACATTTCTGAAGTGAAAATGCATTTGTGTTGAATTAAAATGCAATTAATTATCACATCAAATCAAATAAAAAAATACATTGTCACCAGCTAAAGTCATGGACGTTCTGAAGTTAAAAGGTATTTGTCTTAAAAAAAAGGATATATATATATATATATCACCAACAATGAATAATTTGTCAAAATAAAATGGAAAAAAAAAATATTTATTCACCAGCTAATTATATATATATAAAAAAAAGTTTCTTCAGCTAAAATTATGTACATTTCTAAAGTGAATGCATTAGTGTCAAAATACAGTGAAATGATCAGAAATATACATTATTTCACCTGACTAAATCCAGAATAGCAATGTCTCCAAGACGCTTGAAGAAACCTTCGTCTTGAAGACGTTGCCGCAGTTCTTCTGCATTTAGTCTGTCTCAGTTTTGGTAAGATGGTGAGATTAGATCATACTGGCTATTATCAGACTCCTTGTGCATACTAAAATCTCACAATCAATGGCAAAAGGAATGTTTGGAACTGATATTTCCTACTGACACTACAGCAAAAGATATAAATATCTAAAACTGAGCCTAAAGGCGGGCGTACACGGTGTGAGTTCGGACACGCGTGAGGTCGTGAGATATTGCACACGTCACAAGTCAGTTAACCTGATAATCGCATCAAAGCAGCTGGTACACGGCACGACTGTCCTGCACGAATTTTCTCCCGAGCTGGCATCACGTGAGCTTTTGCGCTAAACACAGAGACTGGAGCTTTCAATGTTGCAGGCAACTATAGCTTCAGATAGAAAAATGACAGAAGTGTGTGTGCAAATAATTTGTTGAAAAGCAGAGAACAATAGCCATTCCTTTCAACAATTCCTTTGTGTGCATGTGTGTGTGTGTATGCACACGCTGTATGGTTGCTGCCACCGAGGTATAGCCCCATCGATCTAGCCTGTGACGTGGTTGTGTATGATTTGGCAATAGGGGACAGCCTATACGCTGGTGAAAATCGGGCCGACTCCCTGAATTTTTAAAACATGTTTAAAAATTATCGTGAGGTGCTCGTTATTTGCTCGGCTCGTAATTACTCACACGCTGCGAGTGACCATGCGAGCATCACCGATTTCCACGCGATTTCCTCCGAGTGAAAAAAATAATCTGCGAGCTCGTAAAACGGCAAAAATCGCACCGTGTACGCCCGCCTCAAGACTTCTGCACAGTACTGTATATAATATCCATTATTTCACCAGCTATACAATGATTTTTAAACACCTAATCCAGCAGTGAATCATTGATTATTGTTGAAACACTTTGCAGTGGTTATTGTTGCTCATGCTGTGTGTGTGTGTGTGTGTCAGGCTCTGGCAGGCTCTGTGTCTGGATCTCGTCCCTGAACTCTGTCCGCTCCTGATCGAGGATGTGATCCACCACGAGGAGGCGGTGCGGTCAGCGGGTGCCGAGGCTTTGTCCAGCGCCGTCAGCCAGTACCAGGAGCAGTCGGCCACCGTTCTGGCTCAACTCACTGAGCTCTACCATCAGAAGCTCTACGTGAGTCTCTCACACTGGAGATTTAGGACCAGCCATCAATATTTCATCAAGCCTTGTAGCGCTTAATTGAAATTCATCTGGGAAATTAAAGCCGTTGTGTTAAGTGTCATAAATCACTCAGACAGGCTTTTATAATTCGTTTTTTTTATTCATTGCTCTAATATTTAAAATTGAATGGCCATCATTGTGAAGGTGAATCACTCTGGATTGTCGTTTGAATGGGATGGCTTTGAGTGATGCTTGTGTTTTGTGTTCAGAGACCTCCTCCGGTTCTGGACGCTCTGGGACGCATCATTTCTGAAGCTCCTCCAGACCAATGGGAGGCCAGGTAAGAGCATTTACATGATGGCTGTGGAGTTATTATAGATATTTACTTTGGAAAACTTACTTTGAAAAAATGTCTTTGTTTATTTTTTCAGCTTTTTTTTTGTTTGTTTAGTTTGTATTTATTTATGAATTTGAACAACATCTGTGGCAATCTGTGACTTTTTTTTATTATTATGTAGTTTAGGTAGCCTATTCATTTTTGATTTTACTTGTTTAGCTTTTCAAGGCATGAGGTACATGATTGGATAACTTGAAACAGACAAGGTTGTCATGTCAGTCTAATGCAAAGACGTAATATTCTGGTTATACCTTCTAAATGTATATTAAACATTCCCAGTGCTTCACATTTGCCCACAGATCTCCCATTATAATGCATTTCTTGCGTGTTTACAAATTGACTTACAAATTGACTTACAAAGGATTATTTGCGATAATCAACAACATGCTACAGATGCGGTTCACCAGCATTGAGTTGAAAATCACCCAGAGTCATATATCAGTTTCCTCCCTGGGACTGGCTTGTGAGTGATGCGTTTCCTGTGTGCAGGTGTGGCATTGCTCTGGCGCTGAATAAACTGGCTGAGTTCCTGGATGAGAGTCAGGTGTTGCCCCTGTTCCTGTTCTTTGTGCCTGACGCTCTAAACGACAGACACACAGAGGTGCGGCGCTGCATGCTGGAAGCGGCACTGTCCGCTCTCAACACACACGGCAAGGTAGTGTTACTCCGTCAGATGCCCCGCCAGCCTCGCTCTCGTTCTCCTGAAGCCACGCTCACTCTCTGATGCTGTTTCTGTCTCTCAGGACAACGTGAGCTCTCTGCTGCCCGTGTTTGAGGAGTTTCTGAAGAGCGCGCCGCAGGACGCCAGCTATGACTCTGTGAGGCAGAGTGTGGTCATCCTCATGGGCTCGCTGGCCAAACATCTGGACAAGAGTGACCCGAAAGTCAAACCCATCATGGCCAAGCTGATCACTGCCCTCTCAACTCCGTCACAACAGGTCTGCTGACATTTTTGCTTGTTTACTTTGTATTAACATCCATCTCAGATGGTCAAGATTTTTTTTTTATTGTGCTTTTCACAATACTCCATTGTTTCAAAGCAAAAGGGCAGGGAGAAAAAATTGATATTAATTCAAATTAAATTGCTTTATTTTTGTCCTTGCTTATAGATGAGGTTTACAGAAGTTAGCCACTTTTGTTCCAACAGAAGATGGCATGTGTCATAATCTATGAGTGTTAAGTATCGTAATGTCCCAAGTGGAAGCATGAAAGCGACGTGAGACTGAATCCACTGAAAAGCCCTCACTGTGATCTCGATTCAAACACACACGCGATCGTCCAATTTGTCTGTCTATTAAACCTTTGACAAAATCATATCGCAACATTCAAATCTGTGTTGGAGCAGCCGCTGACCCAGAGAGAGTTGTCCTAAAACAGCTTCACAGTCTTTTCAACCTCATAGTATCATTATTTCTGTGGTGCAATAGTTCATATTAACACAGAAGTACTGGGATAAAAGTTTAAAGTTCAAATATAAACACTGATGTCAACGGTAGCGATCAAAATAGAGTAAATCAATAGGTTACTGTCGTAACCCCGGTTCTCTGAAACATCGAGTGGAGAGATCCACCTATGGGAAGGGCATCCGTACCTGACCTCTGCAGAAGCATCCAATTGCACCAAGTCTGGCTAACAGACAGAAGCGCGCAGCCACTGCCAGGTAAGGCCACACCCCCTTACCTACGGGCATATAACAGCTGGGCGCGCTGCTATTCCTCAGTAAGTATATTCGCTTCTCGTGCGGCAAGCGGGGCAAAGCTGGTGGATCTCTCCACTCGATGTTTCAGAGAACCGGGGTTACGACAGTAACCTATTGTTCTCTTTCATCATCTCGTTTCGAGATCCACCTATGGGAGAGACATGGACAGCTCCCCGATTGCCCAATACACTCACAGTGAGGTTCTGAAGGCCAGAGAAGGACGGTCACCTCAGAGAGGCGGTGCCTGACACGTCCCACACACATGACCCTGCAAGTTTTCCGCCACGTTAAACTGCTGTGGACAAGCAGGGCATGAAACATGCATGAGACACATACATGATAATGGCCCCCGCACCACCAATGCACATAGCTAAACCCAAGAAGGAATGCGAATGCTTGGTGACAGGAATGAACATGGCCAGCCGGCCCATTCATTCCTCGTTGGTTAACCAAACGGGGCTGTGGGAAAGGGCTAAGAGGACCCTACCCCTAGGACCGAGTGTGCCACCGAAGTTCTGGTGACATACAACCGGTTGTAACGCTCAAAGGTATGAGGAGAGGCCCAGCTGGCCGCGGAGCAGATGTCCTGCAGTGGCACTCCCCTGAACAAAGCCCAAGAGGCGGCTAAGCCCCTTGTGGAACGAGCTCTGATGCCCCTTAGGGGCTGCACTCCCTTTGCTTCATAAGCCATAGTATAGCGTCCACAAGCCAATGTGAGAGGCATTGCTTTGAAATGGAACTCCCCTTATGCAGGGGAGCCCTTGAAACAAAGAGCTGGTCGCTCTTGCGGAAAGCACTGGTCCTGGTCATATATGCTTGCAGAGCACGGACGGGACACAGAGCATTCAGCCCCTGATCCTCCGGGGAGGCAAAGGGTGGAGGGTGAAAAGCGGATAGCTCCAAAACCTCCGAAGTGAACGCAGGGAACCATTTCGGCATGAAGGCCGTGTTAGGCTTAAGGAAAACCTTATCTCCACTTAGGGAGAATTTGGCGCACGAGGGGTGAACCGAGAGTGCATGTAGCTCACTGACCCGTTTAGCAGATGCCAAGGCAGAGAGCAAAGCTGTCTTGAGGGACAGCAGCTTAAGGGAAATACTCCTCAGAGGCTCAAAAGGATACAGAGACCTCGCTTCCAGCACCATGGGGAGGTCCCACTCTGGAACAGGTCTCCTGATGACTGGCAAAGAGCGGCGTGCACCCTTCATAAAACTGCGGGTTAGAGGGTGCTGCCTGACGGTGGAGCCCTCAAAACCCACATGACAGGCTGAAAACGCAGCCAGGTAGACCTTAATAGTGGAAAAGGACCTGCCTCTTTCCATGAGGTCTTGCAGGAAACACAAAATATCAGGCACCGAGCACTGATAAGATGTGAGACCACGCCCATCATACCACCCTTCGAACACTTGCCACTTACAGCCATATAGGGATCGCGTGGAAACGGCCCTGGCATTCTGAGTAGTGGCGATTACACGCGGCGGGAGCCCCAGTGCATTTAGGTTCGTCCTCTCACGGGCCAGGCCCAGAGAGCCACCCTGTCCGGGTGGGGGTGGTAAATCTCCCCGTTGGCTTGGGACAGTATGTCCGTGCGAACGGGAAGGTGCCATGGCTCGGCGTATAACAGAGGGATTATCTCTGCCAGCCACGGGGCTTTGGGCCACCTGGGTGCTATCAGAATGAGAGACAGGTCGTGCTCTCTCACCCTGGCCAGTGTGAAAATTATCAGGCACAGGGGAGGAAAAGCATACAGCAGCACTTTGGGCCATGGGTGGGCCAGTGCGTCTGCCCCGAGGGGCGCGTCCACGTCCTTTAGCGAGAAGAACATAGGACAATGGTGATTTTCGCGCGAGGCGAAAAGATCTACGGCTGCCTGTCCGAATCTCATCCATAACCTCTCCACTATCTGCGGGTGAAGACGCCAATCCCCATAGATTGGGTTTCCCCTCGATAGCAGATCCGCGCCTCTGTTCGGAACGCCCGGGACATGAGTCACGCGTAATGACAGAAAAACCTGTCTGCTCCACACAAAAAGCCTGTAAGCTAGAGCGTGGAGTTTCGACGAGCGCATGCCGCCCTGACGGTTGATATAAGCCACTGCCGTAGTATTATCGCACCGTACTAGAACGGGATGTCCCTGCAGGCCAGGCAGAAAATGATTCAGAGCTTTCCAATTGGTAAAAGCTCTAAATAGTTAATGTGCGCTGAACGTAGTCTGCTCAGCCACAGACCGTTCACCGTTCTGCCTTCCTGGGTGGTTCCCCAGCCTGTTAAGGACGCATCTGTCGTCACAACTTCCCGCATCGTAACCGTCCCGAGGGGGGTTCCCCGTGCGTAAAAGTTCTAGCTCTCCCAATGGCGCAGGGCCGCCGAGCAGGCGCGCGTCACCGTTACCGAGCGGCAGAGATCGCGAATCGGGCTGAAATGTAGTGACAAAACCCATTTCGTGAACGCTCTCATTCTCAGGAGACCAACGGCACAACTTGGATAGATGAAGCCATGAGACCCTGCAGCCTGAGGCATGTGCGATATTGTACTCTCGCCCCTTCTCTGAACTGCCACAGGCCGTTCATCAGAGAGCGAACGCGCTCTTGAGAGAGACGCGCTCGCATGGAGACTGAGTTCAATTCCAAGCCCAGGAAAATGACATTCTGACTGGGAGTCAGATTGTCTTTGCTCGCATTCACCTAGAACCCGAGGGATGTGATGTGCGCGAGCACCCGGCCGGTGTCCAGCGACACCTTCTCCTTCGATTTGGCTATGATGAGCCAATCGTCTATGTAAGTCAGAATTCTCAGCCCTGATAGTCTCAGGGCCGCCACGCCCACCTCCGCACACAGACAGAACGTTCGGGGACCCGAACGGAAGAACTGTGAATTCGTAACAAATGCCCTGGTGGGCGAAACGAAGATATTTCCTGTGTGGAGGGTAGATGCTTATGTGAAAGAAAGCATCTTTCAGATCGACTGATGTGAACCAGTCGTTCTGCTTTATGGCACAGGCGAGAGAGCCATGTGTCACATTCTGAAATTGTATTTCCTCAAATGTTTGTTCAACACTCGAAGGTCCAATATAGGGCGGGGGGCGCCACGCCTTTTGGAACATGAAAATACCAGGAATAAAAACCATGGTTTATCAGATTGGGTGGCACCATCTGAATCGCTCCCTTGTTAGGAGGGAGGAAATTTCCTCTTCCAGAATGTGTGAGATGTTTTCTTCTGTGTGAGAAGAGAGAACACCGTTGAAATGCGGAGGTTTTATTGCAAACTGTAGCTTGTAACCCTGGGTTACGGTACACAAAAAAAAACCCACTCGGGCGCTGAAACGGCTTGCCAAGCCGCTTTGTGACTAGCAAGCGCCCCCGCTCGGGCCGGAGCGGGGCTGTATGGGGCCAGCTGGTTCATTTGTGATGCAAGGCGCCATCTAGTGGACACACTAGAGGCGACATGCAGGGGTTCGGAGGGATTTACTCCCTCTGCAGTGAGAAGTTTTCTCTGCGGAGAGAGGTCTTCTCTCCAAAACGAATTCATTTGATTCGTAACTTTGTGTGTTTTGTGTTGGGCAAACACTGGGGCCGAAGCCTTTATTGACCGAGTGAGGGGAACATAGTGTGGTGTCCACTGTGCTGAACTTTCCCTCGCAAGGTGCCCCCTGAAAGTGGGGGAAAAACACATATCTCCTGAACACATGAACTGGGCAGTCTTAAGCGCAGGCAGAAAAATGATATCCGCGGAGAGAGATACTCCCTCTGAAACGGATTTATTTAATTTGTTTGTTTAAAAGTGTTATTTAGTTATGTGTGTGTTTTGTGTTGGGGAACACAGGGGCCTTCCACACACAACGTCCACTAAAAACACATGGGCTGGGCAGCCGCAACCGAGCTGTGTGAGCCCAGCTGGTTGATTTTTGAGGCAATGGCGCCCTCTTGTGGACGAACTCAGGGCGACATGCATGGGATCAGAGAGATTTGCTCTCTATGTTGGCAGATATATAAATCTGCACGAATTCATTTGATTCGTTTATTAAATGTGTTGTTTAGTAATGTGTGTGTTTTGTGTTGGGAAACACTGGGGCCGAAGCCTTTAATAACTGGGTGAGGGGAACCAAGTGCGTGCGGTGTGGTAACACTGCTATGTACTTTTCCTCACGACAGACCCCCTGTAACTTGTTGGGGGGGGGCACACACACACAACGTCCACTAAACACACGGGCTGGGCAGCCACGAGACGGGAATAACCGACCGTCGGTGGGAGACCCTGTGTAACGTTACTCCCAATGGTCGAACAACAGGCAGGCCGCTTGCGTTCGGGGCCGCCTTCCTAGGAAGGCATAAATTGAAGGCCTCAACACGTAATCGTAACACATCAAGGCCCGCGAGACCGTGTTAACAGTCTAGCGGGACGCTCCAGCCGCCTCAGACTGGGCGGTGGTCCCAGCGCTTACCCGTCGTAAATGTTCCTATCCTGGTCGGTGGAGCTCTGTGGAGCTGGCCACACACTGTTGAGGCGAACGGCCGCTCGCTCACAAACTTCCAGGAGGATGGACTGAGGCAAAGCCGCGTGAGCGCTAGCCTAGGGAACGCTAAAAGGACCGCGTCATCCCCGTCGCCGGAACCGACCGGTTCGTCAACGAGAGTGGGGTTTTCCCGCGAAGATGTCCTCTTCAGGGAATGCGGATTGGGCTGATGTCAGCTCAAATATTTTAGAGAGGTGGCGCTCCGGGAGTCCCCCGGTAGCGCGTCATCATCACCGTGTCTCCCCTCCGAGTCAGAAAGGCCGAGCACGGCGCGGTGCATGGTCGTGCAACTAAAGGCCGGCTAAGTAAAAACTACATGGGCAGCAATTACAATGACCGCAATTCTCCGGGTTCTCCAAAGCTTCTTGAGCGTGTTAAGCCCAAGAAGACCGCGCAGGACGAGAGGGTCCTCAGCGGCGATGAGAGCACCACACGCGGCCGGGCAGGCTCGTCGTGATAGGCTGTTCCCCGGGGGAAGCGGCTGTTTAGACGGTCACATAGCCATGGGTGGGCCAGCGGTGAAGAGCTCGGAAAAATCCGTGGCGGGCAGCCATGTCAGGAGGAGCAGGTGAAGGACAGCGAGAGCTTGGGCGGCTCCGGATGCAAAAAACACAGCGGATAGGCTGAAGAAACGACTGTCACTCACGTCTGGCGGAGGCTGATCTGGCGATATGTCCTCCTGAAGACTCGAAAGTGAGCAGCGTAAGGTTAATCCAACCGAACTGTGTCAATGCAGAGATCGCGAGAAGCGAATGTCAACTGAGGAATAGCAGCGCGCCCAGCTGTTATATGCCCGTAGGTAAGGGGGTGTGGCCTTACCTGGCAGTGGCTGCGCGCTTCTGTCTGTTAGCCAGACTTGGTGCAATTGGATGCTTCTGCAGAGGTCAGGTACGGATGCCCTTCCCATAGGTGGATCTCGAAACGAGATGATGAAAGAGAACAGCTTTTGATAGAAACTTGGTGCTTAAAATAACGCATTTATCGATTACATTGTTTCGCCACTAGGTGGCGACAAGTGACTGTTTTATTCAAGAGAATGTAGTACTGTATGATGCTTCTGAAATAAGTCAGAAAGATGTGATGAATTGTTTTGTAAATATGATTAAGTGAGGATGGCTTCACTCAATGCATATACTTATAAACTTTAAGAGTGCTGGCCTGGATGATTAACATGCAAAAAATAGGAGAGAGGCCGCACTATGCATATATTTTTATTTTATAAAATAAAAAAAGAAAAAGAATATATGCATAGTGCGGCCTCTCTCCTATTTTTTGTAAATATGACTCATTGTATACATCATGTACAGTCTGTATAAGTGTATGATTTAGCTTTTCCACATGGTCTAGTGTAAAAAAATAAAATAAAAAAAATCGCAATACATTGCAATATCGATTCACCATACTTGTAGATTCGCAGTTCTTAAAAAAAATCGCTATACATATTGTATCGGCACCCAAGTATCGAGATAGGTGTATCGTCCCAGCCCTACAAAACAGCTTTTCCTTGCATGATTAACATGATCTTAATCTTCATAATTGTGTATAAGTGTATATGTATATATATATATATTTATATGTATTTGTAATTACTGTTTGGTTATTTGTCTCATTAAGTGACAGTTTAGTGATGCATATAAACGACAGCGTTAAAATATTCCCA
This sequence comes from Gila orcuttii, assembly GCA_026230005.1. Classification (NCBI taxonomy): domain Eukaryota; kingdom Metazoa; phylum Chordata; class Actinopteri; order Cypriniformes; family Leuciscidae; genus Gila; species Gila orcuttii. Next base: position 40,860,774 of record JAPDVR010000015.1, on the reverse strand, counting down.
TGCATCCTTCTCTGTCTGGTCCTGCTCAGGTTCAGGAATCGGTGGCGAGTTGTCTCCCTCCTCTGGTTCCTGCTATAAAGGAGGACGCTGGTGGGATGGTGCGGAAGCTCCTGCAGCTCCTGTTGGAGAGCGATAAATACGCCGAGCGGAAGGGAGCCGCTTACGGGCTGGCCGGCCTGGTCAAAGGTCTGGGAATCCTGTCTCTCAAACAGCAGGAGATCATGAGCACTCTGACAGACGCCATCCAGGACAAGAAGAACTCCAGACGCAGAGAAGGTGTGGGAGGCTGCGACTTACAAAGCACTGTTTAAGAAAAAAACGAATGCATTAGATTTCAGTGAAGTGCGCTTTATTGGCATGACAAAATATATATATATATATATATTTTAATATTTATTAAAAATAATATTTTATTATATATTTATACACTGCATAACCAAAAAAGTCGCTGTTTGGATGTTTAAGAGTCTGTGATTGGATCATTATTGCAGTGATTATGTTTCTAGCATGTTAAATGTTTGACTCTTGCATTGTCAGTACAATGCTTCTTGATGGAAATAAATGCATACATTTTTGGTCAAGATCTTGTATTGTCATAAGAGTCCAGCACTCTGTAAAGTCTCCTCCTGCACATCACAAAGACTTTCAATGAATTTAAGTTTTGGACTACCGGTATAAAGGAGATTGGAGCGGAGGTAATAAACTAAGGTTGTTTGTTAATAACAAATAAATAAATAATACATTAAAACGAAGCAAAACCTAAACTGAAATTAAAAACAACAATGCAAATGAAGTAAACCAGTGATATGAACTAATTAAGTAATGATGAAATAAATGGACTGATTTTGTGCCAGTGGTTAGTGCATGAGTTGTGGTGTACATGTGGGTGATGCAGGTTCGAGTCTTGCTTGTTGTACTGCTCCCGTTCCCTGCTCTCTTCCTTCCACAGAATGTTATAAATTTAAGAAAAAAATAAGTAGCATGTTATAATTGAGCTAGTGCACAGTTAAAGCTAATACTAAGCCCTTAATTTTCTCTCTCACAGGTGCTCTGTTTGCGTTTGAGATGTTGTGTAACATGCTGGGGAAGTTATTTGAACCGTATGTGGTCCACGTCCTCCCTCACCTGCTGCTCTGTTTTGGTGATGGGAACCAGTACGTCAGAGAGGTACGAGCACTCCTCCTGTCTCACACTGCATCATAACCAGTTTTTTTGCCCACACTTGTGGTCTTTGCACTTGACCACTTGTCTACTTGAAAGACGTATTTCCTGTATTTGGCCCTAGTATTCAAATAGGCGTGAAGCCTGCAAGTTTTTCCATTTTCTTGTGACTATCGCGGATGCGCACATTGCAATATTGGTGCTAAAACGATATATTGTGCAGCCCTAATCACTACCTTTATCACATATGCTATGATAATAATATAATTGGCTGTGACTGTCACTTTTTTCCGCTTTCCGTAAGGATGGAGAAATATATAATATTGTAAATGAATGCATCTGTGCTTTACTCTCCATGCTGCATCATGATTGGTTGTTTTGCTGTGTCAGGCTGCGGACGACTGTGCCAAGGCCGTGATGAGGAATCTGAGCGCTCACGGGGTGAAGCTGGTGCTGCCGTCTCTGCTGGTGGCACTGGAGGAGGAGTCCTGGAGAACCAAAGCAGGTCTCTGCTCACTGCAAACTGTTGACACGTATTCATTTCAGATATTACCATGTGAATGTGTAAAAAAAAAAAATGTTTTAAAGCTAAATAGTTTTTGAGTGTTGTGTTCAGCCCTATAATTATTGTTTTTTAATTTAGTATGTTTATTTTTTTTTTTTATATAGTATATTGTATTTTTAATATAATTATAGTAGTTTCTTTCATACTTATGTATTTTAGATTGTTATTATTATTATTATTTGTATTTTATAATTAATTATTATTAATTCTCGCATGGAAATGCAGAGCATTGTTTATTTTATTATTTTAATTTTATTACCATATTTTAATTATTATTCATTTGATATATTTTTTTATTATAAATCATCACTGTCTCACATGGAAATTATTCAATTATTTATTTTTTTTACTATAGTTTTTTTTTTATATATATAATTATATATTATTATTTATTTCATATATTTTTTATTAATCATTATCACTGTCTCACATGGAAATACAGAATGTTTTAAATGTATTATTTTATATTTAATTATAAATAATTTGTTTTTTATTTGAATCTTTATAATTATATATTAATATTTATTTAATATATATTTTTTGTTGTTAATCATTATCACTATCGTACATGAAGCACAGTGTTCTAGTTTTCTGTCTAATCCGTGTGTAGGGTCCGTGGAGCTGTTGGGTGCGATGGCGTATTGTGCTCCTAAGCAGTTGTCCTCGTGTCTGCCGAACATCGTTCCCAAGCTGACGGAGGTTCTGACGGACTCTCATGTGAAGGTGCAGAAAGCCGGTCAGCAAGCGCTCCGACAGATCGGCTCTGTTATCCGCAACCCTGAGATCCTGGGTATGAAATACTACGTTTAAAGAAAGAGCTGTGAGAAGTGCTTAAATCATTATCTGTCAGTCTAGGATGTTTGAAAGAATCCCAGCGGTCGGTTTGTTGTGTAAATCTGCTTGCTTTGTTTGTTTGGGTGGGAGGTGTGGCACAGTGTTAAAGGACTGGGGCTTTAACCCATTCAAACCCAGTGTCTATTACAATGTTCCCATGTACAGTTTATAATTTTCTTGAAATACCTTACAACAAATCCATACATATAATGATCTGTATTCTGGATAATTAATCATTTCACTTTTGTTTGATTATTTTATGGTAGAAATAAAGTTTGGCCATATCTTTTGGCGTCCCTTGAACACAATTAGGGTCTGAATGGGTTAATGTTGTGATGACACTGAACTGGCATTGTGAATTCGGCAGCGATCACCCCCATCCTGCTGGACGCTTTGACTGACCCGTCTCATAGGACGCATCACTGCCTGCAAACGCTGCTGGACACCAAGTTTGTGCACTTCATCGACGCTCCGTCTCTGGCTCTGATAATGCCCATCGTTCAGAGAGCGTTCCAGGACCGATCCACCGACACGCGCAAGATGGCCGCGCAGATCATCGGAAACATGTACTCACTAACTGACCAGAGGGTAGGACATGATTCTCACCTGACCGCAACTGGCTCTTTTATATCCTAAATAATGTGTTGTTGATGTTAGACATGTTGAAAAGTTGAGTCAATAAAAAAAAATTGTTGTTGGAAAAATTAATTCAGCAAGGATGCATTAAATTGATCAAAAGTGACCGTAAAGACCGTAAAAAAATTATTTAAAAGAAATGCTGTTCTTATACATCTTATACAGCTTTTTATACATCAAAGAATCCTGAAAAAGTTTCCACAAAAATATGAAGCAGCGCAACTGTTTTCAACATTGATAATAATATGAAATCTTTCTTGAGCAGCAAATCATCATGTTAGAATGGTTTCTGAAGGTCTTAATGATTCCAAACTTCTCACTGTTATTGTATTTTTTAAATAAATGTGGCTTGAGCATCCATATAGACCCTGCAGTTTAAAATTGTTCATTCTTGATTATTTATTTGAAATTCTATTAGAATTAAATGCTTTTTAAAAAGCTATATGCTACATTAGGCAAGTAATTTTAGATAAGAACACCTGTTAACCATGGTAAATCACTGTAACACACGGCCTTGAGTGGCTCATTGCTTTAATATCTTTTTTTAATGCCGTATTGGTTTGCAGGATCTGTCTCCATACCTACCCAGCGTGATTCCAGGACTCAAAGCGTCTCTGTTGGACCCGGTGCCCGAGGTAATATCATCTGCACTGATCCGTGGAAACTCTTTAAGCCCACTCATAAATAGTTGTTAACGGCGTCTGTCAATCTCTCTCAGGTGCGGACCGTGTCTGCTAAGGCTCTGGGTGCCATGGTGAAGGGCATGGGCGAGGCTTGCTTCGATGATCTGGTGCCGTGGCTCATGGAGACGCTGGCGTCAGAACAGAGCTCTGTGGACCGCTCTGGTGCCGCTCAAGGTGATTCACTGCACCGTTAGAGGGCAGCAGAGACATGCAGCACACACACAGACACTACCAGGGCTTGAAGTGCACTTTTCCCCAGAGAAGGAGATGTGCTCTTAAGTTAAATGTAGGCAGATGTTAAATAGTTTCCCTAATAAAGGGAAAATCTATATATTGAGTAATTATGTTCTAGCATTTTTCTTCCTGTGACAGTGAATTAGACACCGGATATAGTGTGTTTAATTATAAGCAAGCCCAAAATAAATCGAAAATCTTATTTTAAAATGTCTATTCTTTGCTATTGCCAGCTGCTCATTCAAAAAGATGAGAAAGATATGAAAAATATGCACTCTTAAAACTATCTTCAATATAAACACCAAGTAAACATGGTCATACTTCATCAACAGTAGATCATAAGCAATATGTTAAATGTGCAAAAAAATCTTTTAAACCACGCATAAATGTGTAGTATTCATTGTAAACTGCTCTGAAACCGTGAGCCTGTAGAATGTGAAACAGCATCATGTTCCTACTTTTTATTTATATAATTAAATCATCGCCTTATGAAATTTAATAATCACATTAGGCTCTATCATGATTCCTGTTTTTCTATCGACAAATTTAAGACCTCTTAATATAATCAATTTGTTTATGCCATTTAAGATATTACGTATAAGATAAGACTTTTTATTACCTTAAATTTCATAAAACGAACTGAGCAACACAGTGACTTTTTTTATATATATAGTTCGCTCACATCTATTTTTAGTCTCAAATGTGAGTGAAACACTCGCACCGTGGAGCCCTGATTACACCAGTGTGTTTTTTGTATAATCTATATTAATGTTGTGCTGTATTCCTCTGTTAGGTCTGGCTGAGGTGATGGCAGCGTTAGGTGTGGAGAAGCTGGATAAACTGATGCCAGACGTGGTCCAGACGGCCAGTAAAGTGGACATCGCTTCTCACGTCAGAGACGGATACATCATGATGTTCATCTACCTCCCTCTGACCTTTGGGGACAAATTCACCCCATACGTGGGTCCCATCATTCCCTGCATCCTAAAGGTCAGACAACGTGTTTAAATACTTATTAATCATTTCGCAATGTTTCTATTGTGCATTTTCAATTTCAACAGAAGTTCAAAAAGTTTAAATTTCAACACAATTGTTCAAAAGCATTTAAATTGTTTGATGTCAACATGAAATCATGTGATCAATGTGATGCTTTATTTATTTTCTTAATAAAATAAATATAGATTTATTATGAAAATTTTTATTTTAATAATTAAGCAAATGTTTACATTTTAATATTTAAGAATGTATTTTCTTACTAATAAATTATTATTAAAGTGGTAAATATTTATTTTTCTAATATGTATTTATCAAAATAAATATCAAGAAATGTATTTTCTTAGTAATAATAATTTATTACTAAGAAAATAAATATCTCAATATGTATTTTCTTAATTTAAATGATTAATTAATGTTTATTTTCGTTATATTTAAGAGAATAAATATTAATAAATAAATATTTATTTTCTTAATAAATTGTCCTGGTTATTGTGGATTGATGATCAGTCCATGTTTCTCTAAAGAAAAGCTTTCATTAAAATGTAATAACTCTCGTTAATTATTTTTCTTTGACTTGAACCAGGCCATGTGGGTGGGAAAAAATATTAACCAATAATATCATATTCTACTTTTCACAGTTCAGTCAGGATGACATTTATTCGTTGTTATTTCCCCCTAAATATTGTTTCACTCTCAAATTCATAATTACGTTGCATTACGTTACGTTGTTTATCCAGGAATATTGTTCTCATCTAGTCATAGATCAGCTGGTCTGTTTGAATGACTCTGGGTAGATAAAGATCTGTGTGTGTGTGTGTGTGTGTGTGTGTTCAGGCTCTGGCCGATGAGAACGAGTACGTGCGAGACACGGCCCTGCGTGCGGGCCAGCGCATCATCAGCATGTACGCCGAGACCGCCATCGCTTTACTGCTGCCAGAGCTGGAGCAGGGCCTGTTTGATGACCTCTGGAGGATCAGGTACCACACACACTCCCATCAGCCTTTTAAAGGGATAGGGATTCACCCAAAAATGAAAATTATGATTTCCTCCCCCTCAAACCATCCTAGCTGTATATGACATTCTTCTTTCAGACGAATACAATCGGAGTTATGTTAAAAAATGTCCTGGCTCTTCCAAGCTATAGAATGGCAGTGAATGGACATTTATGTTTGGAAGTCTATAAAGCACGTTCATCCATCATAAAAGTGTTCCACACGGCCCTGGGGGGGTTAATAAAGGCCTTCTGTAGTGATGCGATTGTGTATGAAAAATATCCATATTTAAAACGTTATCGACTAAAGTAACTAGTTTCCTGCAGACTGCCTACGCATTGATTTGCGGCAACAGAAAAACACTGGACCTGACGCATTGACAAACGCAGACACGCAGAGGATACAGCTAAACAAAACACCAGTCACGAATTAGAAGTCTAAAACGAGAATTTGTAAAGAGAAATGTGGGAGGAGCTTAAGTTTGTTGCCCAGCCCTGTTTGTTTGTTCCGCGAGAGTCGTCAAAGCTTACGCTACTCCTACATCTCCGTCATACATCGTCCAGTGTTACTCTTGTGGCGGAAGTCGACTTGCGTAGGCCGTCAGCCGGAAGCTATTTATTTTAGTCGATAAAGTTTTAAATATGGATATTTTTCTTACACGAACACATCGCTTCACTTCAGAAGGCCTTTATTAACCCCCGCAGAGCCGTGTCGAGCACTTTAATCATGAATAGATGCTCTTTGAAGGACTTCTCATTATATTCACTGCCATTATAAAGCTTGGAAGAGCCAGGACATTTTTTTATATAACTCAGATTGTATTCGTCTGAAAGAAGAATGTCGTATACACCTAGGATGGCTTGAGGTTGAGTAAATCATGGGCTAATTTTCATTTTTGGGTGAACTATGCCTTTAAATGGTCCTTCCATCAGTCCTAGACTGTTGCTGATGCTGAGGGTTTGTGTTCTCTTAGATTCAGCTCGGTGCAGTTGCTAGGAGACCTGCTGTTCCATATCTCCGGGGTATCGGGAAAGATGACAACAGAGACGGCGTCAGAGGATGACAATTTTGGCACGGCCCAGTCGAATAAGGTAACATGTAATGAGCCCCTGGATTCATGGCATTCAGGACAGCTGTGCTTTTATTAGAATACGAAAATATATTCCTCATTTCCTGTTGTGTTCTAGGAAATGTTGTATGTGTGTGTAAATGTATTTTTTACTAACTTTCCCCAGGCCATCATTGGAGCGCTGGGCGCAGAGAGACGTAACCGTGTGCTTTCGGGGCTCTACATGGGCCGCTCAGACACACAGCTGGTGGTGAGACAGGCGTCTCTTCATGTGTGGAAGATCGTGGTGTCCAACACGCCCCGCACGCTTCGAGAAATCCTGCCCACCCTCTTCACGCTTCTGCTGGGCTTCCTGGCCTCCACCTGCCCGGACAAGAGAACGGTACAACAACTGCAGGCCATTTTCTGTCAAACACGAAAAACATGCATGTGTGGTGTTTGTAAATTGGTTTCCATTCAAACAATTACATCAGATTTGTAGTAGAGTTGTAGTTTTACATTATTTGGAAAGCAACGTGTATATAGGATCATACACATTGTGGTGTAATGATATTTATTTATAGCCTACGTAACTTTTTAGATTTTGATTAATAAAATACAGTAATAAAATTGTAGCAGGACTTTTGTGTAGTTTGGAAATCAATGTGTATTTACCTTCATACGCATTGTGCTGTAATGTTTTTATCATTATTATTATAATTTAAATTCGTTTTTTTTTTTTGGTCTAGATTTTGATGAATAAAATACCGTAATTAATTATAGCAGGACTTTTATGTAATTTGTAAAGCATTGTGTATTTAGCATTATCCACATTGTGCCATAATAATGCAGATTATTATGGCATAATAAAAAATATATATATATTTTAGGGAGGGGGTCAAGATTTATTTATTTATTTTCTTTAATTTTTTTTTTTTTTTAATTAATAAAATACCATAATGACTTTTATAGTAGGACTTATGTAGTTTGTAAATCAATGTGTATTTACCTTCATATGCATTGTGCTGTGCTGTAATGTTTTGTTTTTATTATTATTATTTAAGAGTAGTTTTTTTTGGGTCTAGATTTTGAAGAATAAAATACAGTAATGAACTGTAGTAGGACTTGGAAAGCATTATGCATTTTATAGCATTATCCACATTGTACCGTAATAATGCAGATTAATGTGCCATAATTATGCCATAATGAAATTATGCAATACTTTTTTTAATTATTATTATAATTTTTTTGGGTTAATTTAAATCTAGATTTTGATGAATAAAATACCGTAATGAATTATAGTAGGACTTTTACTTTGCGTCATGTGGAAATCAATGTGTATTTAGCATTATCTGCATTGTGCCGTAATTTTTTATTATTATAATGTTTTTTTTTTTATGATTATTAATTTTGTTTTTATTATTTATTATAAAATGTATTTTCATCATAGATTTTGATGAGTAACCGACAGTAATGCCTTGCTCGTGTTGTTAAAGCTAATGATCTGTGTTTCCCCTCTGTCCTGCTCCAGATCGCTGCTCGTACTTTGGGTGACCTGGTGAGGAAACTGGGTGAGAAGATCCTGCCCGAGATCATTCCCATCCTGGAGGAAGGTCTGCGCTCAGATAAGAGTGACGAGAGGCAGGGCGTGTGTATCGGCCTCAGCGAGATCATGAAGTCCACCAGCAAAGATGCGGTGAGTTGCAGCTCATAGAATAATGCTCACCAGCTTGAATTTGTTCATATCATTAGCCGCGGTTCCTCCGAAATTACCTGGAACAATTTGTCTCAGGAACTTCCCCCCCAGACCTGTTGCTGTCTGCGTTTCCACTGCGGTCTGAAGTACCGTGAAGATTAGGCAAATTAGTCCGGTGGCGTAGGAATGCGTGCTACAGTTCCCTCTGGATTTCATCCTCTGAATTTTTAGCTTAAAGGGATAGTTCACCCAAAAATTAAAAATTCTGTCAGTACTTACTCTCCCTCATGTTGTTCAACCCCGTAAGACCTTCATTCATCTTCAGAACACAAATTAAGATATTTTTGATTAAATCTGAGAGCTGGATCACTCCTCCATAAGCTTCTAAGGTATTGAAACTTGCCGGCCCAGAAAAGTTATTAAAGACATTGTTAAAATAGTCCAAGTGACTACAGTGGCTCAATCTTAAGTTTATCAAACGACGAGAATACTTTTTGTGCGCAAAAACAAACGAAAATAACGACTTTATTCAAGTATTAATTTCCTTCTCTGTGGGCCTCGAGTCAGTTCACTAGTGTAACAGCGTAGTGCTTCGGTGTTATACGTCACACGCATCACACACATGACCAGCGTCGGCCAATAGTGAGCCTACGTGTGACGTAGCTCTACGCTATCACACTACGCTAACTGACTCGAGGCCCACAGAGAAGGAAATGAATAGTTGAAAAAAGTGGATCCACAGTGCATTTAATTATAACTGTGAAAAAATGTAAAGAAAAAAAGTTAAATTCGAATAGTATTTTGTTTATCGAATAATAATTACAGATCGAATATTCGATAATTCGAATATTCGTGCACATCCCTAACCAGGACCCTTCATTTAGACCATGGATGCTGCGGTGGAAACACACTGAGTACCACCCCAAAGTCCTGGGGAAAGTTCCTGCGGTGGAAACTATTGATCATATGACTGATGTTTGTGTGTCAGGTTCTGGTGTTCTCCGAGTCTCTGGTTCCCACCGTGAGAAAGGCCCTGTGTGATCCTCTGGAGGAGGTTCGTGAAGCGGCTGCTAAGACCTTCGAGCAGCTCCACGCCACCATCGGTCACCAGGCCCTCGACGACATTCTGCCTGCACTGCTCAGACAACTGGTACTGCTTTCTACCCACAATCCTCGCCTTTACCTTGCACTACTGTTCTAAACACTACAGTTCAAAAGTTTGGGGTTGGTAAGATTTCTTAATGTTTTTGAAAGAAGTCTCTTCTGCTCAACAAGGCTGCATTTGTTTGATCAAAAATACAGTAAAAACTGTAATATTTGCAAATATTATTACATTTTAAGGATTCTTTGATTAATTGAAAGTTCAAAAGCACAGCATTTTTTTGTAAGATTTTTTTTTTGGTCAATTTAATGCAGCCTTGCTGAATAAAAGTATTGATTTCTTTAAAAAACGTCACACTTTTAACCCTAGTTTCCAGTTACTATCACCTAAGCTGCTTTGAAGCATGTATGTTTTGTGAAAAAACACTAAAATGTACATGCTTTTTCTTGCAGGAGGACGAAGAGACGTCAGAGTTTGCGTTGGATGGATTGAAACAGGTCATGGCTGTGAAGAGTCGGTCAGTCCTTCCTTATCTGGTTCCCAAGGCGAGTTCTCTTTACCAGTGGCCTCTTTTAACTAACCTGATTTATAGACGTGTGTATACAGGCTTTGACTATCTTCATAAAAGCATTTTTTTCTGGCCAAGAACCGCCTACCATCTCACTGACATTTAAAGGGACATTGTGTAGGAATTTCTCCCATCTAGCGGTGAAATTGTATTTTGCATTCAAACGAATTGTGCTCTCCAGCGCCTCGCTTTTTCAAATGCGTGTTGCATCTACGGTAGCTGTTATGTACCAAAAAGCTATGACAGGATGTCTTCTAATAGCACTTCGTCGAGTTTTCCTTCGGGTGAACAGGTTTGTTATTTCAAACAAACTGCAACTTGACACAACGAACAAACGAATGTTACAGTATGAATTACTGACTGACTTTACAGTGAAGCGCCTCTCACTGCTCTGCTCTTCCGTTTCTGCTGCTTTCAGTCACGTGACGCTGGCTCTGAACGAAAACGCGTTGTGGAAACTCGTTGGCCTAGTACTTTTTGACCCTCTCTGCTATTATAGTTTTTCAAAATGGCGGAACGACATGGAAGCCTCCGTGGACCTACCCGTCACATGTATATAAAGATAATAAGTTCTTCGTTTACGAGGATAAGTCAGATAATTGGCAGAGGTATTTGTACACCATTGAGCATATATTTATGTATAAAAATATTGATTTTAGATAATAAAATACCTAAAAAACTACACATCTTCCCTTTAAAGTGATCAACCACAGTTTTTTTTTATGTAATTATTTACAACATTTGTTTACTTGTTGCAAAACATCTCAATGTAAACTATGATATTTCAAAGATTTGATCTCACTAACCTCACTTTGTCAAACTCTTGCTGCTCATTATATCCACCCAATACTCCTTAAATCCAACTTTGTTTCCCTGTGCACACTGATTTAATATCGCCACACAATGAAAATTAAAAAATGTATTTATTGAAATCTATTCAAATTATACTACTGTATGTATATCCGTCCTTATCCGGATACATTCAGTATACTCACAATTAGCACTATATATTAAATCTCAACTGCTTGATTTGTTTAATCATCAGAATATTAGTCAGCGGTATATTAAAAGTTAATACATACAGTAAACTCATGTAAAGCAATATGTTCTATAGCAAATCTCACCTACCTGATTTTTTACTTTTGTATCAAAATGTAACTATATTATCACCCAGCTCTCTATATAAAGTTGCATATATAAGTATGTCCAACTTCATACTCATGTAGGGCAAAATATACTTTATAGAAAATCTCAACTGCTTGATTGCTTATATTTTTATACTATTTTATCACCCAGCTCTAATTTGCTGAATGCAACTATAAGGCATTAAGATATTATAAACATTTAAATTATGATTTTTTTGTAAAGCTGCTTTGAAACAACAATGTATTGTAAAGACTGCTATGTAAATAAATATGACGTCTTGATTCCGTGGAAACAGCCAATCAGATTGGAGCTTGCTGCATTGAGAAAGCTCTTGCCATTTTTGTTTTTTCAGTCTGCATGAGATCTGTGGGCGTTTTGTCTCAGCCTGAGACTAAAATATTCCTTGCACTTGTTTAACTGTTGTATTTTTTATCCTTTATAGCTGACGGCTCCTCCTGTAAACACGCGTGTTCTGGCCTTCCTGTCAGCGGTGGCGGGAGACGCTCTGACGCGTCACCTCGGGGTGATTCTTCCCGCGCTGCTCTCCTCTCTCAAACACAAGCTGGGCTCAGAGGAGTGCCTGCAGGTGAACACCACAGCTGTCAATCATTCATATTGATCCATCAACTCTTACTGAAACGGGAATGATGAAGAATCAGAATAGGTTGATGGTGTAAATGTGTCTTTTATGGCCTTCGACAGGAGCTGAGCAACTGTCAGACTGTGATCCTCTCGGTGGAGGATGAAGTCGGCCAAAGAATCATCATTGATGATCTCCTGGAGGCCACGCGAGGAGCAGACGCTGGGCTGAGACAGGCGTCCGTCACCATCCTCAACGGCTACTTCTCACGAACACGACTGGACTACAGCGTTCACACACGCACGCTGCTGTCCGGCCTCATGCGGCTCATGAACGACCCCAACCCAGAAGTGCTCAGCCAGAGCTGGGAAACCATCAACTCCATCACAAAGGTAAATGAAGCTTTCATCCGTGCAGATCTTCTCAAAGACCCTGTTTATACCTTGTATTATCTCATGTGATCACAAGACACGAATAGATTAGTTTCATGATTCTTGACCTCTAGTATGAGACTCTGATTGCAGCTTCTGTTGCAAAAGATAGTTGGGAAGCTTGATTCATTTCTGTAAATCAGTTTGTTTCACTTAATCGATTTAACCTCACTGATTGGGATTCACAGAAGCCCCTGTATTTCTTTTATATAAAAATGTATTAGTGAAGTATATGTAGGTAAATATTGTCATTTATTACTATGAATCATTATATTGTTGCTTATGCACTACCATTCAAAAGTTTGGAGTCAGTACGTTTTTATAACAAATAATTTCAAATAAATGTTGTTCTTTTGAACTTTCTATTCATCAAAGAATCTGGAATTGTATCACGGATTCCACAAATTATGAAGCAGCGCAACTGTTTTCAACATTGATAATAATCAGAAATGTTTCTTGAGCAGCAAATCAGCATATTAAAATGATGTCTGAAGGATCATGTAACACTAAAGTAATGATGCTGAAAATTCAACTTTGATCACAGGAATAAATTACATTTTAAAATTTATTCACATAAAAAATTTGAAATTTTAGATCAAATGAATGTGGCCTTGGTGAGCAGAAGATACTTCTTCCTCTTATATGCATTACATAATTTTTGCTACTAATAGGATTAAATGGGAAATGTGATGAAATACGACTGTGGTATCTCGTTGCTACATTTCTCATAGATTCATTCTGTTTGGAGTTGTGAATATAAAACTGTGTTTGTGCAGAAACTGGATGCTGCCAGCCAGCTCTCCATGATCGATGACTTGCACAGGGACATCCGCTCGGCTGCCGCTGAGGTCAAAGGTCAACACTTACCTGGCTTCTGTCTGCCCAAGAAGGTGAGCATCACTTAAGAGAGTCAAACTGCAGAGCAAATGTCAGCACATATCATCTCTGATGACACATAATCAATTTAGATAGTGTTCAGAGTGACACTGTTTTACCTAAGATTAAATAACAGTGTACATAACAATTGTTATGTTAAATATTATAACTGGATGCCACTCATTGTTGTCATTTGATAAAACTGTAACAAACTACTACATATTGCACACAATTTTACATACTATTTTTTAAAGTTGTAGTTATACTAGCATACTGCATTAAGTATAATATGAAAGAGTGCTGTTTTTGTTAACTTAAACTATTATAAATCATTTTTGATTAAAAAAAGCTGAAATATATTACATTTTAAATATTAGATGAAAAATGTAAAGTAAAAAAAAGTACCAAAATATATGGAATAGGCCTGGGCAAGTTAACGCGTTATTATCGCGTTAACGCATTTATTAATTAATGCCGACAATTTTTTTATCGCACGTTAACGCAGTTTTTTTATTATTATTTTGAAAGTCCGTTGCTCACTGGCTCTGACTAAACATAGGCCTATAGTCAAACCATGATCACAGGAGGGGTGGGATGTTGGTCAGCCAGCAAATAACCCACCCAAACAAGCAGTGGAGAGAGGCAGGTTCTCTCTGGTGAAAAGTTAAAGGGTTGCGCTCCGCGAGTGAATGACAGGCGCTCTATGGATATTACCTATAAAACCTATAGATAATAACTATTTAGATTCTGGAAACTCACTAACAGCGAGCCGAGGATCAGTCTCTCTTCTAATGATTTGTGCTGCGCGTCCTTTATAAAAAGTTATAGACAATTCAACTTCGGCAACGAGCGGGCGCGGGCGCCTGCATGACCGCAACAGTTTCACAGGAACGCACCCGCTTGTCGCTGCACCTTGTGCTCGACCACTTCACCTCACTCTTGGCTGATTTATACTTCTGCGTCGGACTTACGCCGAAGACTATACGCTATAGTCTACGCGTTGGTTTTCATTTATATCTCTGCGTCGTTGTCCGCGTTGACATGCACAGGGAGCATGTGAAACCCGGTGAGCAGTTCTAGCAATCACAGCGCTTGCGGTACGCGTAGAATTGACGTTACATTTTTGGACAAGTGCACGTCAGGGTACGCCGAAGTGTACGCGCGCTACACAGCCACGGCGTGAGTATAGAGTATAAATTGTTTTTTTACTCTGTTTAATGTAATCTTACGTGGGAAACCATGGCATGACCAAACCTAAGCTACCATAAGTAACGTTGGTCGACTTATATCTGTAGTAGTGATCATGACCTCTGACTACTACATAGACTGTTTCTGCTGCTCCCTGATAAAAGATACCTGTTGATACCTGTTCAGAAAAAAAACAAGAAAACTGGACTCGTTTTAACAAACTAGATAAAAGGTAATGCCCTGGCAGTGGCAAATAGCTTTGTTTAAATATTTGATTTGATTACATTAATGTTTAAGTTGAGATTTGAGATTACTGTGTAAAGGGAATACTGCTGGTATAAAAGCACCTTATTTGTTTAAAGTTATTGCACTTTTGTGTATATAGCAGTACATTTAAATCAAAAGTGTGCAATACACTACTTTAGAAGTCATTATTCAATTTTGCGCATAACAATGCGATTAATCGCGATTACAATTTTTAATCGTTGCCCAGCACTAATATGGAAGCTTGTTTCTGCTGAGGAATAAAAAAGCTCATTTTATTGTGCAATTGCGAGTTTACGTCTCGCAATTCTGCCTTTTTTCTCAGTATTGAGATAAAAAGTCGCAATTACCGTTTTTTATTTATTTAGTTATTTTATTCCATGGCGGAATTACCAAACCTGAGATAAAAAATAAAGCTAAATCGATATATAGGAAAAATAAAATGACAAAAGCACATAACGAAATTACTAAATTGAACAACTGAAAACATTAAATAAAAGCAATTTCAAAATACTATAATAATATATGAATATGATGTCAAATGCTGTATGCCACTACTAACATATATTTCCTTCAGGGAGTGACGTGCATTCTCCCCGTGCTGAGGGAAGGCGTGCTGACAGGAAGTCCTGAGCAGAAAGAGGAAGCGGCTCGAGCGTTGGGAGGAGTCATTAAACTGACATCAGCGGAGGCGCTCCGGCCCTCTGTGGTCAACATCACTGGACCGCTCATCCGAATCCTAGGAGACCGTTTTACCTGGTCTGTGAAAACCGCTCTGCTCGAGACGCTCACTCTACTCCTGGCCAAAGTCAGTGTCCATCATGCCTCTGTCCTTATGTTGATGCAGACCCTTCATTCACACTCATGATTAGTGTTGTCAAAAGTACCGTCTTCGGTACTGAAATTTTAAGAATGTGACGCTTTGAGCGCTGTTGAGCGGAATCATAAACACCTCTGATTGGCCATTGTGTTCACGTACTCATCGGATATGTCGGTGATTGGCTACAATGATCAACGCACGATAGCGTTTGAGAGCACACGGAAGTGTTTGAATGTTTTTTTTTTTTAAACGGGAGCAGGAGCTCTTGAAAGCACAAGCAGCCGTCTATCAGCAGACCAGTCCTCAACGTGTGTATCTGTGTAAGCGCCAGTGGTGGAATGTAACGAAGTACAAATACTTCGTTACTTTACTTAAGTAGAATCAATAGTGCATACTTTTGACTTTTACTTCGTTACATCTTACATCAATTATTATACTTTCTACTCCACTACATTTCTACAATGTTCCGTTACATTTTCTGATCAGTTTTCCCCCTGCCAAAACGTCTTCCTGACCGTCTGTCCGTTGAATGTTTGTCTCACCAAGTTTGGTTGCCATAGATATTAGTGATGTCCGGTTCGTGAACGAATCATTCTTTTAGTGAACCGGTCGAACCAGTACACTAAATCGGACTGAATCGTTCGAAACAGTTGGCGTCTTGCGTCAGCGCTGATCCACAAGTTACTAAAGTTACTCACTTTCAGACATGCCTGACAGTCCCTCGGACTCTAAATAAACCAATATCCCGGAGTATATTTTACCCCAGTAAATCCAAAAGTTCACTGAACTGAGACTTGTTGTGCTGAGAGAAGTGATGAGCACGAGCAGCTGATACTGAGCAAGCGCACACAGGTACAACAGTTCTCGGATCACCAGTACAGAACCGAGAACGGTTTATTTCGGAGGTGTTCGACATAGAACCAGATGAGCTGAGCATGTTATGCAAGTACTTTTACTTTTAATACTTAAGTACATCTAAAATCAGGTACTTTTTACTTAAGTAGGGTTGTCATTGTGGTACTTTTACTAAAGTAAATTTGTCACTGGTTATTTGTACTTTTACTTTAAGTACTGAGATTCAGTACTTCCTCCACCACTGGTAAGCGCTCGCTGAAGAGCGTCATTGATGTATATTTACAACATGTTTTTGAAGCACTGATCATCATAGCCAATCACAGACATATTTGATGAGCGCGTGAGCACAATGGCCATTCCGAGGTGTTTACGATTCTGCTCGACAACGCTCAAAGCGTCACATTTGTTAAATTTCAGTATCGACTTGGTACCGAAGTCGGTACTTTTGACAACACTGCTCATGATCGCTCTGTGTGTCTGTGACCTATGCAGGTGGGCATCGCTCTGAAACCGTTCCTGCCGCAGCTCCAGACCACCTTTCTCAAGGCTCTTCAGGACTCGAGCCGGGCCGTGAGGCTTCGGGCCGCTGAGGCTCTCGGTCAGCTGGTCGCCATACACACTAAAGTAGATCCACTGTTCACCGAGCAGCTGGCGGCCATACGCAACGCTGAGGACTCTGGAGTCAGGTAGAGTTAAAGCAGCCTGTTACACTTCCTCCTTATTTGCGTTCTCGAGCCACCAGGCACTGTTGTTGTGCAAATGAGCAGCCGGAGCGCGTTACGGGTTTTAGAGCGCTGTCATGTTAGCGGCCCCTAAGTTAATAAATCTAGCTTGCTTGATTTACGTTAGTAACACGCATTTACACGTTACGTTAGGTGTTTCCCACGTTATGTACTTTGTGTTGTACATCGCCATTACGTTCATGTGCGCATGCAACTACTACAATGGTACCTAAATGTTTGTAGTTGGACACAACAAATGTTTTCCTCCTTTAATTTGAGAGTATTGGACCTGGAAAGTCCTTTAAAGGTCCTTGATTTTGAAGTTAACAAAGGTGTGGGAACCCTGTTAATAACTAATGATCTTTGCAACGGAAGTGAATCAGTCAAAACTAACTTTAGCTGGACAATAGGGGTGGAACGCTACACAGAAGTCACGGTTCGGTACGAGTTCGGTACAATTGAGGGAAAAGCAAAACAAAAATGCAGAAGGCAATTTTTTTTTTATTGTGCATGTCTCAGGCTGTACCAGCTAGAGTCATACAGTCTCTCCCCTGAGCTGCTGCAACAGCCTGAAGTGTGTGAAGTAAGATGTAAACAATAAGTACCCCACATCATCATGAAAATACAGCATGTCTTATTTATGAAAGTGCAAATTACATAGAATAATAACAAAAATAAAAATTCTACTTAGACGAGACCTTCCCCCACAAAAAATAAAAGAAAGTATTCTTGCTATTAAGTGCGACAGGCATACCTTTACCAACTGGTAAATTTGGTAACTTCAGAATAAAGATTAAGGAGTCTTTTTTTTTTTTTTTGTATTACCACATTACAGTTTAAATGTATTTATACTTGCTGTGGAACATAAACTGTCCCATAGTCCATATTTCTGTAGGGGGGAGTGGTTGGACAGGTTTTTTTGTGTCTATGTCCAGGGATTGACACATCTAGGTGATGGCGTCAGATATGCGTTAGCATGCTAGATGTATTTCCACTCACATACCCAACAACTGCTGAACACACCGACACACAGTCCTCGTCTTATCCACCACTCTCTCGCCTGTACTACTGTAACTGACTTAGAATCCGAAGTTTTCCCAAACTTGAGATCTTAAAGAGGCCGGCGGATCCTCTAACTCTTGTGTGTCGCCATACTCGTCCTTAGTGCTGGTATCTCTGACTCACTCACTGGACCGTCGACTTGACAAAAAACTGCATACATAAGCGAAGCTCGGCTACATAGGCGCCAATCAGAGCTTCCTAAGGCGGGGCTACAGATTATGTGTCCCTAAAGAACCCGCATATCTAACAGTAGTTCCGCATTACATTAATTAATTTGCACGCAAGTTTTATTTATTTTTTTATACCGTGTAAATTCATGCACCGAACCGTGACACCCGTACCGTTTCGGTTCAATACGAATACATGTACCGTTCCACCCCTACTGGACAATAACTTTACCAGCAGCCATATCACCCTGTAGCCCAAGACTGGTTGCCCACTGAAGCTAAGCAGGGCTGAGCCTGGTTAGTACCTGGATGGGAGACCTCCTGAGAAAACCAGGTTGCTGCTGGAAGAGGTGTTAGTGAGGCCAGCAGGGGGTGCTCACCCTGTGGTCTGTGTGGGTCCTAACGCCCCAGTATAGTGACGGGGACACTATACTGTCAAAAAGCACCGTCCTTCGGATGAGACGTTAAACCGAGGTCCTGACTCTCTGTGGTCACAAAAAATCCCAGGATGTCCTTCGATAAAGAGTAGGGGTGTAACCCCGGCATCCTGGCCAAATTTGCCCCTTGGCCTCTGTACATCATGGCCTCCTAATCATCCACATACATTCTGATTGGCTTCATCACTCTGTCTCCTCTCCACCAGTAAGCTGGTGTGTGGTGGGCGTTCTGGCGCAATATGGCTGCCGTCGCATCATCCAGGTGGATGCTGCATATTGGTGGTGGTTGAGGAGATTCCCCCTCCTATGTAAAGCGCTTTGAGGTCCCAGAAAAAGCGCTATATAAATGTAACGAATTATTATTATTTATTCTAGAGCTGCTGTAAAGCCAAAACAATCTGTTACTTTAATCTCCTATTATCACTGTAAAGCTGCTTTGAAAAAATCTATATTGTTAAAAGCGCTAAATAAATGAAGGTGACTTGACTAGAACTCTATTCAAATACACTATTTCTTGTTCGTTTCTCTGTTATTATATCAAAGTTTGTCAAAAGTAAAACTGTAGCTTGTGCTTGTCAGTCACTGTGTTCTTGTTCGTGCTGCAGAGAGACCATGCTACAGGCCCTGCGCTTCGTCATCCAGGGCGCAGGGGCAAAGGTCGACCCCAGTATCAGGAAGAACATCACCACCACACTGCTGGGCATGCTGGGACATGATGAGGTACAGCAAGCGTTTCATTTTTTGTTTTTGTTTTACTTGAGAGATTATAAATCATTCCAAGACCAATGACAGTAAAGACTTAAGTCCCATTAGTTAAAGGGATAGTTCACCCAAAAATAAAAATGTATCCCATGATTTACTCACCCTCAAGCCTATCCTAGGTGTATATGACTTTCTTCTTTCAGCCAAACACAATCAGAGTTATATTAAATAATATCCTGGCTCTTTCAAACTTTAGACCACTTTTGATCTTACAAATGTAGTAAATGTTAAGATTAACATTAAATAAGATTAATAAATGCTGTAGAAGTATTGCTTATTATTAGCTCATGATAACTAATGTAGTTAACTAATGCTTAAAAATGTTAAACTTATTATAAACTGTTACCAATAGTATGAAGACAACTTAAGTTTATAATGTTTTAGTATATTTTGAAAATGACATTAGCTAAGATTAATAAATTATTTAATAGTATTTTTCATGCTAACTAATGTAGTTAATTTTAATAATTAATAACTAATGTAGTTAGTTTTAACTAATGTTAAAAAATGGAACCACCTTGTTTTTACCAAAATAAAAGTTAATTCATATTTAAATATATTAGCATTTATGAATGTTATTATGATTATTTTCCTATTCATTTTTGTTTTTACACTTAAAGACATAAGAATGTGAATGCATGTGTTTTTGTCTTTATAACAGTATCTAGCACAGGATGTGGTTGCGAGAGTGTCAGCGTAGCCTTACCTTTCTGTGTGTGTGTGTGTGTGTGTGTGTGTGTGTGTAGGATGCCACGAGAATGGCCTCTGCAGGCTGTATTGGTGAACTTTGTGCCTTCCTGTCTGAAGATGAGCTCAAGAGTGTCTTACAGCAGCATGTCCTCGGTAAGATCACACCCATCTTATACACACTTCCTGGTAGTTTGTGATGCGATGAGCCAAGAAAACCACTGTAATCCAGATCATATTATGCCCTTTTCCTCCGTCATGTTTGTCTGTCTCTGTCTCTGTAGCGGATGTGTCTGGTGTGGACTGGATGGTGCGTCACGGCCGTAGTTTGGCTCTGTCTATCGCAGTGAAGTCCGCTCCTGATCGGTTGTGTGTGGATGAATACAGTTCCTCTGTGCTGGAGGCCGTCTTATCTAGTGCCACCGCAGACAGAGTAAGAGCCGTGTGATATCAGCATGTTTAGGGCCATGTAAATCTTAAAACGATGACAACAGTCAAAACTCTTGAATATTCAAACATTTGTTCATTGCTTAAAACTTACAAGCTGTGCTAAATCCACTGCCTTGTGTGTTGTAGCATCTGTGTATTGATTTTTATTTTATTTAACCTTTATTCAACCAGGTTTGTCTCACTGAGATATAAAATCTCTTTTTCAAGAGAGACCTGGCCAAGATAGCAGAACAAATTAGATCACACAATCACAAAACAAACACAAGAGAGGCAAAGACAACTCAAGTACATTTCAATTTAAATAAAAGTGCCATTAATTAAAACATTTGCACGTGTGGATGGACTAATGTTCTATAGTTTTAACATAACCTTTAAAATCATTTAAGGAAATTAGACACTGTAGTTTAATTGTTTTCTGTAGATCATTCCAAGTAGAAGGTGCAACAGAAATGAAAGCCTTTTTGAACAGCTCTGTCCGGGCTTGAGGAACATTCAATGAAGTAGTTTTCTGGGACCGTAAACCATAAGTACTCTGTGTAAAAGAAAGAAATTCAGATAGGTAACATGAAAGCCCGCCTATAATGCCCTTATATATAAGGATATAAAGGTGAGTAAGCCGGTGATTTGACAGAGAAGGCAAATTCACTGTGGAGTAAAGTATACAGTGATGAGTGAGGGGTCTGCAGTTTGAAATAAATCTTAAAGCTCCATGAAACACAGCATTCAACATCTGAAGATACTTTGATGGGGCATTCATATACAACAGATCACCATAATCAATAATAGAGAGAAATGTGGCATCGACTAGCTTCAATTTAAACTTTTTTACTAGATTCTGTATATGAAGCTTAAAAGAAAGGTGATCATCAATTAAAAATCCTAAATATTTATAAGATGAAACTACCTCAATTGTTTTACCCTGATCAGTAACAATATTCAGGTCTAACTCATTTTCCTTGAGTTTGAAAAAACATTACTTTGGTCTTCTCTGCATTAAGCACAAGCTTTAATTGATAAAGCTGTGCTTGCACTGTATCGAAAGCAGTTTGCAAGCATTCATATGCCTTCCTAATGGAAGCTGCACAACAATAAATAACCGTAACATCTGCATAAAAATGGAAAAATGCATGTTGGACATTTTCCCCCAGACAGTTTATATAAATGGTGAATAAAAGTGGCCCCAGAATGGAGCCCTGTGGGACCCCTTTACAAATTGATCAATATTTTGACGTTAGGCCATCAACTTGTGTAGCTTGAGTCCTATCAGCGAGGTAGTCGATAAACCAGCCCACAGAGTGCTGAGACATACCTATACTGATCAGTCTCTGAACTAGTATGCTATGGTCAACAGTGTCAAATGCTTTGGACAGATCGATGAACAGAGACACACAGTGTTTCTTGTCATCAAGTGCTTTGATTATGATATCATTAATTACTTTTATAGCAGCAGTGGTAGTGCTGTGTTTTTTTTCCTGAAATCAGATTGATGCTTAGATAAAATTGACTGAGCATTTAAATACTCTTTCACTTGTTCACTAACCAAAGATTCCAACACTTTGGCCAATGCTGAAAGTTTGGAAATGGGTCTGTAATTATTAGGCAAGGTAGGGTCACCTCCTTTCAAAAGTGGTAAAACATAAGCAGACTTCCATACCTTGGGAATTTTGTTTGTGACCAGTGAAAGATTAAAAAGATGAGTCGGAGGTTCAGCTAGGATAGTTCAGCTCAATTAGGATAGGATAGTTCAGCTCAATTAGTTCAGCTAATTTCAAAAAGAAAGGTTCTAAGTGATCGGGGCCCGCAGGTTTTGGAGGATTCAATTGCCTCAGGGCTTTATGAACATCAGAAACAGATGAGCTAAAACTGAAAGTTTTGTCGGCAGTAATAAAGGTGTCATTTACAGGCTCCGACTCTATAGGGGCAACAAAATCAAACAAGAACCCAGAATGATATGAAATGCTTATTAAAACAATTTAACATTTCTACTTTGGTCAGATATAGACACTCCATTCTTAACTAGAGACAACGGAAAACCTGTTGGTTTAGTCGATGCAGATAATGACTTAATAGTTTTCCAGAATTTTTTTGGGGTCATTTAGATTCTCGTGGTTTCAGATAAGTAAAATTCAGCTTTAGCTTTTCTGAAAAGTGAAGTGAATCTGTTTCGCAACCGTCTGAAAACAAACCAGTCAGCATCAGTATCTGATCTCCTTGCTTTTGCCCAGGCTACATTTCTCTCATGGAGCAAATTAGAAATCTCAGAAGTAAACCAGGGATTGTCCCGCCCCTTAATTCTAAATTTACGAATAGGTGCATGTCTGTTAAGAATATCAACAAAACTGTTTTGAAAGAAAGTCAGGGCTAATTCCACATCATCAATCAAGGCAATTCTACTCCAGTCAAAATAAAATAAATCATATAAAAAACCCTGCTCAACAAACATTGTCATATTTCGCCTTTCAACAATACGAGGTGCAGACTTGGGCACCTTAGCATCGCTACACTAAGAGACATTAAAGCCTGTGACTCCTGGACAGTGCTTAACACCAGCTAATAAGATTGGAGCTTATGATTTTCACAAGCGCTGGTCCGTGAACAGTCTGAGTTAAGACTTATAGCGCGTTTCACGATACACAGTTTCAAAGAAGCTTTACAGAAAATCATTGTTAGTCTTTTTAATATCTTCATGCCTTATAGTCGCCTTTATCAGATTACTGCTGGGCAATAATATTGTTACATTTTGCCACAATACAGGCAATCAAGCAGTTGAGATTTGCTATATAGTATATAGCAACTTTTATAATAAATACTGCAATATTACATACAAATTACATAAAATGGACAATGTTTTTATGGTGATAATACATCTTACATTTTTCAAGAAACTACATTTACGTAGTTTATTATGTAATGCATAGCATAGACTTGTATCTGTGGCTCAGCTGTTTAATTGTCATCGATGTGTGTGTTCTGCAGATCCCCATCGCCTGCAGTGGCATCAGAGCCATGGGTTTCCTGACGAGACACCAGCTCCGCACTGGAGGAACCGAGGCCATGTCACCACGCATCATCACACAGTTCGTGAAGGTGAGTCTGGCGCTCCAGGACTAGCATACAGCCTGCATACTTGCACTGCATACTTTCACTTATTGTAAAGTGTTACCAAAAAAGTATAATGCATTAACTAGAATGAACAAAAAGCAATTAATTTCTTAGAGTATTTATTTGTCTGTTAACATCAGTTACTAAAAATACAGTAAGCTAGTTCATGTTTGCTCAGATTTATTAAATATGAACATTAAATGTGAATTATGCATGTGTTAGTGCATGTTGAAATTACCATTGGTTGTTCATGTTAACTAATGTAGTAACTAATTTTAAGAAATGAAACTACATTCTTTAGAGTTTTTGATCAACGTTTGTCTGTTATATTCCATGCGTACTGAAAATGCACACTTTCTACAGTATACATGCTACATACTGCTTATTTAAAATATGCTTCTTAGTATGCCATTGCGAACGTACACAAACGCACATCAGAAATTGATCTGTGGGTGTGACTGTGTCGTGGCTCCTCCCACAGTCTTTGCAGAACCAGTCGAGTGACATTCGTCTGGTGACGGAGCGCGTGCTGTGGTGGGTGTGTAAGGAGGCGGAGACTCCCGCTCTAGAGCCCAATCTGATCAAACCGGTCATCAAGGCCCTGCTGGACAACACCAAGGACAAGAACACCAGCGTCCGAGCCCAGAGCGAACACACACTCGTCAGCATGCTGCGACTGCGCCAGGGAGAGGAGCGCATGCAGGTCAGTCATGTGTCATTCTTTCTTCCTCGGAAAACACAGTCAAGTCGCATTTACTTATATAGCCTAGCGCTTTATACGATACAGACAGTAGCAGCTCTACATTAACTAAAGACATTAGTTATTCAGCTCGAGTCTGTTGATTCAGTTCAACAACAAAGCAGCTCTGCAGAAGACAATGGTGTCATTATCAGTGTTGTACTTTTAAAAGTAATGCATTACAGTATTGTGCTACCCCCTTCAAAAAGTAATTAGTAACGCTCCTTATGCGTGACTATTCTCACCTGACTGAGGCTCGCTCTATTCCAAGCTTTGCTGGTATTTCTGCAGTAATTGCATTCAACAACGATCGCTTTCATTTTCTTTTAAAAACACATTTAGAATATTATTATATTCTGACCTCATTATGGAGGTTCATTTTTAATGCAGCAGTTTAAAAAAATGTAAGAAAATAATTCAACTGAAAGTAACGTGCATTAATCTAAAAACATAACTCAAATATTAATGTGCACATTTATGATTTACACATTTATGCATTACTTCATTACATCAAAAAAGTAATCTGATTACTTAATGTATGTTATTTTTAATGCATTACTCCGCAACACTGCTCATTATCCAGCTCAATTCAGTTTATATCCGATAATGTCAGTGCAGTCTAATTCTATTCAGTAGAATTCTATTCTAATAATAATATTACTGAATATTAAGTGTCTTTTAAACTCTGAACAAACAAACCAAAGGCGAATATTCACAGCTTGACCTTAAAAAGTCGCCTCGTGACCAATCACAGTGCAGCAATTCAACTACCGTTTGCATGTGTGATTTTTTTTTTTCAGAGCATCAGTGCGATCCTGGACTCGGCCAGTAATGAGCTGCTGTCAGACTGTCACCGCAGATCCTTGAAGAAGATCTCCAGCCTTCCCGACTCCAATGAAGAGATCGACGACACCATCCTCACATGATTGACAGCTTCAGCCCTGCTCGGGATCATTGTAGTCACTGATGTTCTCAGAGATCCTGCATCACACTCTCCTCACGCTAGCTCCGACTGTCCTCATCATTTACGCCACAAGGAAAGCCTGGGAAAGTATTTATTGAGCCAAGCCCCTAAAATCATCATCTAAAATTGGCATTTTCCTTAATTGCCTGGTAATTTGTAAATGTGCATTTTTGTTTTGGTTTTCTTCTGAGAGATGAAGTATTAATTTGTGCCAATTCTTTACAAATTGATGTTTTGATTCCCTTTTTTATTTAGTTTTGATGGTGAGCAGTTCCTCTCTGTGTCAAGCTGTTGTGTAAGTGTGTGTGTGTGTGTGTGAGTGAGTGAGAGAGAGAGAGAGACGCGTGAGCCATTAACAACCCAAAGGATGTGAAGCTGATTTTTCCAGTTAGCGCTGTGTCCACTAAAAATGGTTGTATGAATAAATAGAAAATAAAAACCTTGATTTAATAAACGGTTTGACTTAAAGAATTAATCTTTGTGTTTTAATGCTTGACTTTTCATGCATAATAATAACAAAACAATATTAATAATTCACTGAAGTATTATTTTCTAGAGAAATTACCCACGTTTAAGACGCTGTACTCAAGATTCTTGTCTGTGGTTTTACAGTTCAAGTAATTGAAATGAAATAATTCAGAAATCTAAAATGTGAGTTTTATTACACTGGATATTCTCTCAACTTCTGGGATGATTATAAATGCTATTTAAGGAGGAACATTTATGCTGGAGACTTTACTAAACACTCATAAAATCTGAAGTAAAATGTAATTTTGGTTGATAAATAAATAATATATATATATATATATATATATATATATATATATATATATATATATATATATATATTTCAGACAAAAATCTGTAGATTTAGAGTCATCACAAACCCATATTCATGTCAATTTTTGGCTCATATGCAACATAATTCAGCCGATCCTGGGGAAGAAAATCTGCAGTTTTCTGAAAGACTGTCAAAGTTTAAACTGCTTTGAAAAGTTTTCTGGCTCTCACTGAGAAAGTGCTGAGATGACATGAATATATTTCTGTTTTGGCACAAAGGAAGAAAGAATGAGACCACTTTAAAAAGGGCACTGTAGTGGTACCATGGTATCAGATGGTAATATTTTCAACAATATAGTACTTGGCCCTAATGAGTAACACATTAAAATATCATGCTATATACAAGGTACTTAAGAACTTTTTTTTTTTTTTTTTAGTTTTATCAACTTTAAGGTTTAGTGGGTGGTAAACGTTTTTTTTCTTTAACGTTTTGCTGTAATGATGCTATAAATACAAATACGCATACATTGCATTTATACACTGCCCGGCAGGAGAAAGAAATTGCTGTTTGGATTTAAATATGTAAATGTTATGTTATTTCCATCACGAGGTGCATCAGTTTTTGGTCAAGATCTTGTATCGTCAATGCAAGAGTCCAGCACTCTGTAAAGTCTTTCAAAAGAAATCACAAAGACTTTCAATGAATTTAAGCTCTGGATTCAGAAGAGCCGGTTAATGTGTGGAAATTATTCTTCATGCATAATCACTGCAATAATGATCCAATCAAAGACTCTTAAGCATTTGCCTATTTAAATCCAAACAGCATTTTTTTTTATTTATTTTTTTTGGGCCGGACATATAAGGGTCAGTCACAAATAAAGATGCTAATATTAAGATAACCTCAAGAAAAAAGCATAAAACATATTTTGAAAATATTATGCATTATGTAAACAAGGAATAAAGTGTTGTTGCATAGTGTAGAAAATGTTAACGTTTTGCAAATGAAAAACATCCTGACACTTAAATTCATTTAAATTAAATAAATAAACATGTTGGATATCTTATTTGTCATTGACCTATTTTATGTTTATATATATATAGGTCCTTCTAAAAAAATTAGCATATTGTGATAGTTCATTATTTTCCATAATGTAATGATAAAAATTAAACTTTCATATATATTTAGATTCATTGCACACCAACTGAAATATTTCAGGTCTTTTATTGTTTTAATACTGATGATTTTGGCATACAGCTCATGAAAACCCAAAATTCCTTTCTAAAAAAATTAGCATATCATGAAAAGGTTCTCTAAACGAGCTATTAACCTAATCATCTGAATCAACTAATTAACTCTAAACACCTGCAAAAGATTCCTGAGGCTTTTAAAAACTCCCAGCCTGTTTCATTACTCAAAACCGCAATCATGAGTAAGACTGCTGTCCAGAAGGCCATCATTGACACCCTCAAGCAAGAGGGTAAGACAGAAAGAAATTTCTGAACAAATAGGCTGTTCCCAGAGTGCTGTATCAAGGCACCTCAGTGGGAAGTCTGTGGGAAGGAAAAAGTGCGGCAGAAAACGCTGCACAACGAGAAGAGGTGACCGGACCCTGAGGAAGATTGTGGAGAAGGGCCGATTCCAGACCTTGGGGGACCTGCGGAAGCAGTGGACTGAGTCTGGAGTAGAAAC
The DNA here is from genome assembly GCA_026230005.1 of Gila orcuttii. Lineage (NCBI taxonomy): Eukaryota > Metazoa > Chordata > Actinopteri > Cypriniformes > Leuciscidae > Gila > Gila orcuttii. The sequence goes on along the minus strand of JAPDVR010000015.1, from coordinate 40,832,537 downwards.
ATCCAGAGCCACCGTGCACAGGCGTGTGCAGGAAATGGGCTACAGGTGCCGCATTCCCCAGGTCAAGCCACTTTTGAACCAGAAACAGCGGCAGAAGCGCCTGACCTGGGCTACAGAGAAGCAGCACTGGAGTACCCACAGTCAGTGATGGTCTGGGGTGCCATGTCAGCTGCTGGTGTTGGTCCACTGTGTTTTATCAAGGGCAGGGTCAATGCAGCTAGCTATCAGGAGATTTTGGAGCACTTCATGCTTCCATCTGCTGAAAAGCTTTATGGAGATGAAGATTTCATTTTTCAGCACGACCTGGCACCTGCTCACAGTGCCAAAACCACTGGTAAATGGTTTACTGACCATGGTATTACTGTGCTCAATTGGCCTGCCAACTCTCCTGACCTGAACCCCATAGAGAATCTGTGGGATATTGTGAAGAGAAAGTTGAGAGACGCAAGACCCAACACTCTGGATGAGCTTAAGGCCGCTATCGAAGCATCCTGGGCCTCCATAACACCTCAGCAGTGCCACAGGCTGATTGCCTCCATGCCACGCCGCAATTTCTTTCTGTGTCTTACCCTCTTGCTTGAGGGTGTCAATGATGGCCTTCTGGACAGCAGTCAGGTCGGCAGTCTTACCCATGATTGCGGTTTTGAGTAATGAAACAGGCTGGGAGTTTTTAAAAGCCTCAGGAATCTTTTGCAGGTGTTTAGAGTTAATTAGTTGATTCAGATGATTAGGTTAATAGCTTGTTTAGAGAACCTTTTCATGATATGCTAATTTTTTGAGATAGGAATTTTGGGTTTTCATGAGCTGTATGCCAAAATCATCAGTATTAAAACAATAAAAGACCTGAAATATTTCAGTTGGTGTGCAATGAATCTAAAATATATGAAAGTTTAATTTTTATCATTACATTATGGAAAATAATGAACTATCACAATATGCTAATTTTTTTAGAAGGACCTGTATATATATATATATATATATATATATATATATATATATATATATATATATATATATATATGTGTGTGTGTGTGTGTGTGTGTGTGTGTGTAATTAAATGAGCGTGACATTCTTTGATCCTTTGTATCGCGACGGGGGCTCGTTGTCGAAAACGTTCAAAAGAAAATGTACATCCTGACACTTTCATTCTTTAAAATTAAATAAAAAAAAATCACTGTAGCTATCTTATTTGTCATTGACCTATTTTATGATTTAAAAGAAATAATGATTTAATGAGCGTGACACCCTTTGATCCTTTGGCTCGTTGGCGGCTGTTACGTCATATGGCGTCGGCGCGCTCTGATTGGTCCGTTAGCCCCGCTGGTGCAGGAGGAGGAAGCGCCGTTTCCGGTAATGAGCGACTGACTGACTGACTCCTGACACCGACAAGCCCCGACGACAAACCCGCTGCTTTCGGCATCTATCGGGGTGAAATTGTCCGCTCTTCTCCGGGCAGGACCTCAGACGGGTTCCAGCCAAGCGTTCGGCTGGAGAGAGGCGTAAAGCTGAAGTGAATACTCCACCGGCATGGCCCGCGACTACGATCACCTCTTCAAGCTGCTGATTATCGGGGACAGCGGTAAGAGACGCCGGGGATGCGGGACGGGAAGCGGGCCGGGGCGAGGCTCTGTGGGGGGTTTGAGTGTCTCATATTCAAGCTGTAAGGTCCGACAGGCTGTAAAAGAGCGCAGGTCTGATTTAATGGACAGATGAGCGTGTTTGTGTCATTGTGCTGCTGCTTTATGGGCTGATCGGGCGGATCACAGCAGACAGGCCCGAGATCCACAGTCTGATCTGCTGCTCATCACTCTTACTTTAACATCATTTATTCAGTACTAGAACAGAAGTGCATTGATGTAAGTGACTACAGAGAGCATTTGATGTCACACTTAATGTGTCTGAATGTCAGTGCATTAGATAACACGATATCAAAGCAAAAGATAAACACTTTACAATCAAAACATTTTACGTAGTTAATGATACAAAAATGATACAATAATAGATTTAGTTGAAAATGAATATGGTATTGTGGCACTTTCTGGAACATGTTGATTCCATACATGTTCATATTCAAGACTAATGAAGTAAACAGTCCTGCAGGGTTTGAGATGCACAGACACATTTGCCATTCAGACATAATGAAGGGCTGTCACTGACCTGAATATTTGAAGTGTTTGGAATTGCTGATTTTGACACAGAAATACTTGATTTGTTTGTGGTGTGTTTTATTGTGTGTGACAGCTGAAGTAAATGAGATGTAGTGTTTGCTTTATTCTTTGCACAAAAGTAAAGGCGAGTGTCCTGTTTTCAATGGATGACTTGAAGAGCACCAACACCTCACCATGGTTCTTGTGGTTTGAGTTTGTGCACCTCCTGTGAAGCAGTCGACACACACACACACACACAAGCTCAATCAAGCTTGGATGAGCTGTATATTAGTAGTATTTTGAGAATGGCATACATTTTGTTGTTGAATTCTGATATATATATATATATATATATATATATATATATATATATATATATATATATATATATATATATAAAGCCTATATAAAGAAGTTCATATATATATATATATATATATATATAATTTATATTTGTTCACTGGGAATTGAACCCATGACATTGATGTTGCTATACTCCTCTCTTTCTTATATACAGTATATATATACACGCACACACACTTTTTTTTTTATTTTTTTTTTTAAGCTTAGTCGGGTACAACTTACAGAATTTCTTTACTGTCTTGTTTTAATACTGACAATTTGTCATTCACCACAGCTGTCCATACATACATGAAGGATGGACGCTGGCACTGACCCGTCCGCTGCTGACCGTACAGTAAATGGACACACAGGCCTCAGTGTTTCTGTCCTCTGAGGGCTTTTATTTGACCTCTGGTTCAGATCTGACCTCTAATAAAGGGACTGAATGAAATGCTGCAGATCTGTGGTCTGTGAAGAAAGAAAATCTGCCGTGTTGTTTGATGGAAGGGCTCAGTTTGGACACTGGTGATCTGGCATGTAATGCAAGATTTCAGGTTTAAACTTTACAATTGCTATATTTTATTGCGGCTAGATTTGTTAGATTATGTGCTCTTTTTGAGAGAGCCAAAATATTTGTCTAATGCAGGTTGTCCACTGCACGTTCATGTTTTGATGTTGTCCATGTTTTTCGTTAAACAAGTTAATCATGCACAAGTTATACTCATTCTAGAGGTGTTGCCTTTCTATAGCCCTTCACTAAATAAAGCATGTAAACTCTTTTATCCTGTGTGTTCGTGGCGTCGTTTGTCAGGAGAGGATGTTTGCTTGGTTTATCTTCCTTTCTGAGAGTCAGCGGTCGGTGTGTGTGTGTGTGTGTGTTGGCTGTAGTCTCAGACGGCTCGTCCACAGACCGTGATTCGTATTCCACAAAAAAATCCCAAGAGCTCACTGTGGCCTGCTCCATTACTGTTTTGACATACAGCACCTGCGAAGTGCAAACCCACGAGAGCTGAAGAAAGTGACATGCTCATTTTGAATGCAGACAGTTCAAATTCTTGTCTAAATGTACAATAATCTGCAGTCAGTGTGGATGAGATATTATGCTGGTAGTATTTGTGATCATTTTGGTCCTAACATCATTTGAGAAAACCCCATGTTTCTCTAATGTTAGGTTTTATCTATAAGCAGTAAATTTGAAAGCTTTGTGAGAAACCACATGGTGAGCAGACGTTAGTCTGTCTGGTTTAATGGAGCCAATATTTATCATGTTTAGCTGAAATCTGCTGCATCATATGTTGTATCATTTTTTTTTTTTCTCAATCTTTGGTTTTGTTTGTTGTTTATCGTTCCAGGTGTTGGAAAGAGCAGTCTTCTGCTGCGTTTTGCAGACAACACTTTTTCAGGTAAGATCAAGATGCATGCCATGAACATGTCCAGCGTCATCTGTTTGATTTATCATGTTTGAGTTCAGTGAGACTTTTCAGCAAGGATGTATTAATGCATTCATCAAGTTGTTACAGTTAAGATATTTTATAATGTTACATAAAAAATATTTTTCAAATAAATGCTTCTTTTTTTTAAAACTTTCTATTCATCAAAGAATCCTGAAAAAAAATGTATCATGGTTTCCACAAAACTATGATATGATAATAATCAGAAATGTTTTTTGAGCAGCAAATCATCATATTAGAATGATTTCTGAAGGATCATGTGACACTGAAGACTGGAGTAATGATGCTGAAAATTCAGCTTTGATCACAGGATATAAATTACATTTTAAAATATATTCTCATAAAAAACAGTTCTTTGAAATTGTAATAATATTTCTGATTCAACTGTATTTTTGATCAAATAAATGTGGCTTTAGTGAGCAGAAGAGACTTCTTTCAAAATTCTCAGTGTCCCCAAACTATAGAATGTTAGTGTACATGGCAAAGAAAAAAAAGAAGAAAATATTTATCACTGTAAATATTAGTAGGGATTATTCAGTAGTCTCTTAAATTTTAATGTTTAAGCTGAAATCGTTGTCATTTTATCATGTCTCATGTGATGTGTAAGCTGTATGTAAGCCAACAGTGTGATTTGCCTACAATTATTTTCTGTACAATGTTTGTAAAACTAATAATGGAAATTAAGGTGTAGAAAAGCCCAACCTAATCTATTAAGATTGTACATGCATTGTTCATAGGTGTTATATTGTGTTGTAGGTAGTTACATCACCACTATAGGAGTCGACTTCAAGATCCGGACAGTGGAAATTAACGGAGAGAAGGTGAAACTGCAGATATGGGACACAGCTGGACAAGAGCGTTTCAGAACCATCACATCTACGTGAGTCAAACGCATGAAATGATCAAACTCCTGCTGCTTTCTGTTTCAAAGTAAACTCTATTTCAAAGAGGTTTCTTTAAACATTTTCAGATTTCGTACTCAGCCTTCTTGAGAAAATATTGGGTCACACTTTATATTAAGTGGCTTTAAAAAATAAGTACAAAGTACTTATTGTGTTGATGTTGTATTGTAAAACACTTTTGCTGCTATTGAGGAGGGATACGGGTCAGGTGTGCTGGTATGGGAAGGTTTAAGGGTGGGTTAAGGTGTAAGGGAAGGTCAACAGTGTAATTACATACATTAATTACAGCTGTAATTACACGCAGGTATTTTCAAAATATAAGTACAATGTAAGAACAATGTAAAAACAACTTAACAGACACAAAATGCAATTAAAATGTCTGTCCAACATGAACAGAGCCCTTACATGTAAACAAGACGCGTTTAGCAACTTAGCCATTGTTTAAATTCACCTAAATAGTGTTTTAGGCGGCTAGCTGTAGTCTCGCGCTGAAGTCCCATGGGAAGTTGTAGCCGGAAAAAGGTAAATAGCAGTGTGCTTAAGAGCGTAGTGTGAGAAGTGATGATCGGAGTTGCTCACAAGTGAAGAAGAAATGGTTCGCGTTTGTGCCGTTCCGAATTGTGGCAACAGAATGCGAAAATACAAGAACTTAAATTTTCATCGTCTTCCTTTCCATGACCTCGAGATTCTGCAGTTGTGGCTAGTTGTACTTCAGCTTGATGTGCAAACTCCCATACAAGTACTACTCGCGAGACTTCAGCGTGAGACTACAGCTAGCCGTCTTAAACACTATTTAGGTGAATTTAAACAATGGCTAAGTTGCTAAACGCGTCTTGTTTACATGTAAGGGCCCTGTTCATGTTGGACAGACATTTTAATTGCATTTTGTGTCTGTTAAGAGGCAAAAAGACACTCTTTATGTATATGCCCCGTTAACTGCCGTTTTAGCTGAGTGGGAGCTCTGGGCATTAGCTGTAACAGCTCCGTGTTGCAAGCACCAATCCGTTTTTTTTTTTTTTTATATATATATATAGACAGTAGTTACAAAGGTATAACGATCAAGATTAACTTAAAAATTGCCTGGAGTTCTCCTTTAAGTTTGTGTTTGATATTGTCTGACAGGAAGCTCTTTGTAATAAACCCAGTAGATATCAAACCAAATACTCGGTCAGAATAAATGATATCTGGTATTTCTCTTTAAAAATGTATTGAAATCGTGCTTTCACTCTTAGCTTCAGTAATAACATTTTATTTAAGAAGGTGAACAATGTTTCAAGGCGACTGGCGGTTTTTCTGGGTGTTGTGTGTACGAGCGTGGCTCTTCACTAACAGAACACCTCAGGGAATCTGTTTGAAGTTTCTCATTAGTTGTGTAACGTTTTATAGCTGCTGTTTGACTGAGAATCCACATCTACCATTGGCACTCTGGGACTGAAGCTTTCCATGGGTTTTATTGCACAGTTCCATGTTGCAAGAGAATCCAATCATTTGCAAACAACACACTGGTGAAAAACACACCATTATGTAATAAACTTAATTTGTGTAGAAGCTTTCATACAGAAAATGCTTAATAAAATAGATTGAACGTTTCAATTAGTTAAAGATTCCAAAATTTTAAGCCATTATTGGTAAAAGCAGCTTTAACTGAAAACATATGGCTTACATTATAGTATTCAAAACTACATTTTTCAAAATGCAAAGACGCATTTCGTGTATTTGGACTGGTGTTAATGTGGCGACATTGGATGGTCATTACGTAGCTAGCAAGAGAATGTATGCCACTTCATTAGTGTCTCGTTAGGGTATGTACATGTTCCTGCATGTTTATGTGCTTTGATCTGCTATGAAGGCAGAACTGTGACAGGCTCGGCCAATGACAGAAGGGCTTGGTCGCTACAGACCTCTCAAAGAGCTCTTTGTGTGTGCACTTGTCTTTGTGTCTGTGTTTGGAGACAGAAGATGGCCTGTGCTTTTAAGTCAGAGGGCTGTTCCTCTGTTCACTGTTGGTTCCTGCTGGTAACTGAACACTAAACTCTTACTTAAAGGCATAGTTCACCCAAAAATTTAATTTACCCCATGATTTACTCGCCCTGAAGCCATCCTAGGTGTTTACGACAGACATTCTTCTTTCAGACGAGTACAATCAGAGTTATATAAAAAAATAAACTGGCTGTTTCAACCTAATGGGTATATGTTTTTGGAAGTCCATCAAAGCTCATCCATCCATTATAAAAGTGCTCCACACGGCTCTGGCGGATTAATAAAGGCCTTCTGAAGTGAAGCAATGCGTTCGTGTAAGAAAAATATCCATATTTAAAACTTTATCGACTAAAATAACTAGCTTCCAGCAGATGGCCTACTCAAGTCAACTTGCGCCAAAAGAGTAAACTTTACGCACAACGTAATGACGAACGTGGTTACCCAGCCCTGTTTGTTTGAACCGTGAGAGGCGTCAAAGCTTACGCTACTCCTACATCTAGCATCTAGCCTAAAGCTAGTTATTTTAGTCGATAAAGTTTTAAATATGGATATTTTTCTTACACGAACGCATTGCTTTACTTCAGATGGCCTTTATTAACCCGCCAGAGCAGTTTGGAGCACTTTTATAATGGATGGATGAGCTTTGATGGACTTCCAAAAAAATATACCCATTGAGCTTGGAAGAGCCAGTTCATTTTTTAATATAACTTTATTTAATATAAAGAAGAATGTCGTACACACTTGGATGGCTTCAGCGTGAGTAAATTATGGGCTAATTTTCATTTTTCTGGGTGAAAAAAACTATCCCTTTAAACTAGGGCTGGGAAAAAAATCGATTTGATTTAAAAATCAAGTTGGTAGGTCAAATCGATTAATATTTTCAAAAAATCGATTTTTTAGATTTTTGTTTAGATGTTCAATTCAGCTAAGAGTTACCTCAGGATTTTTTGTTGTTTTATTAGCTCAATCCAAGAACAGTATAAATAATTTGGATGTTTAACTATCTTTGTTGCACACTGCACAGTGACTTTTCAGTTAGAGAAAGGGTTTGCCTTTGCAATTTTGTTTATGTTGATGCACTTTAATTAAATACAATAAATATATATATATATATATATTAAAATATATTTACAGTTCGGAGTTATTTTGTTTTAAATGGAAGGGGGGGGGGGGGGGTCCGAATCGTAAATCGAGTTTTTTATAAAAAAAAATCTCAGATTTTTTTACGGAAAAAAATCGCCCAGCTCTACTTTAAACTAAACAAGTCTTTAATACTGTTGATTTTCCATTTTCAGGTATTACAGAGGAACCCATGGGGTCATAGTAGTGTATGACGTCACCAGTGCCGAGTCTTTTGTCAACGTCAAACGATGGCTGCATGAAATAAACCAGAACTGTGATGACGTCTGTCGAATATTAGGTCAGTTCACCATTGCAGGCTCTACACAATAATTTTTTAAAATTTGTTTTCAAGTATACTTTTATATTTTGATTTTGATTTAATCTTTTGATTGGTTAATATCTTTGCAAATGAAATGTTGTGTAATTTATTATGTGTGCGGCCATAATAATTTACGGAGCTCAGGGTTGGGATGTTATTACCATGATGAATCTTCTGAAAAAGTAATTTTTTTGCATTTTAGTTTCAATAAATGGTCAGGGTGAGAGGGTGCAGTTAGTGAAACTCTGATATTAATAATAAAAAAAAACACATCCAATTTTCCATGATATGAAACCTTTAGTACATGAATTAGTAGAACTGCCAAAGGTCACTTCTGTATTAACGTCTCTCTCCATTTCTGTCATGTTCTCCCTTCAGTGGGCAATAAAAACGACGATCCAAACTCTAAGGTTGTGGAGACGATTGACGCACAGAAGTTCGCAGAGCAGATGGGCATCAGTCTGTTTGAGACGAGTGCAAAAGAGAATGTCAACGTGGAGGAGGTGAGTTCCTCAGGGGTTTGTCTTAGGACCATTCAGATGGTGCTGTAAAAACACTTAAAACACTCCTGACTCACAAATGTGCAGCTTCTAGTAGGGATGCACCGATCCGATACTGCCATTTTTGCCGGATCGGGTATCGGTCAGACGAGGCCGATCCAAATCCAATATTGTGCGTTTACTATTCAGTGGTGTTGTTAAGCCCCACAAAACGTACACAAACATTATAAAACACCATACGTTTTCGTGCACAATATTATAAGTGTTTTGAAGCCATTATATAGTATAATGTGAGATAGAAATTAGTATTTAAGTCGTTAAATTCAAGCTCACGTAAACGTTTCCCTCAGCTGTGGCTGTCAATCATTCTCCATTCAGCATTTAAACAGCGCGTCGCGTTCGGTTACGACAGTTAACAGGATGAAACTCTCTCTAAGATGATTCAATGTTACTATTATTATACTTGATCTGTAGATAAAGGTCTATGGTTTCGCATAAAACAACTTTATCTTGCTGGACTTTATTGCTGTACCTTAATCATGTTACTTTCTACCGGGTGTCTAGATTACAACACTGCAGTAAAGTCAGAGCACTATTTGTTCTTCACGTGCACAGTTACTGAAATTTAAAACTGTTAAAAGAAAATGCTGAAAAAAATTTGCATAGATAGATACTGTATAATAGACTACGCATCAATATGTATTTTCTTTGTGCTTTAAACTTTTCAATGCGGACTCTACGCGCTGCGCGCTGTGACTCATTTTGCTTCAAGCGCACCATTCTGCGCTCGGGATGCGCATAAGCGCTTTGAGCCGCTCTGTATTGGAGCCTTTCATATCATAATACAGTGACGCAAAGAAAGATTATAAATAGCCGTTCTTGTTCTGTCCTATCTATCATATGTTGCTACCTCATTAAACAGCTGTGCTATACATTTAAAAAATGTATTTAAAAAAAATATATATATAGTAGGCTATATATAAAATAATTTATATTTTTGATTTTTGTTATCTTGTTTTTCATGAATGTATTTTACAACAATACAAAGAGCAATGTGCAGAGTTTTACCAGATTTAGTGTTACACTTAATGTCTCTAATTTTTTCCCCACTAAATGTTTTTTTTTTCACTAAATGTTCAGATTTATACAATTATTGTGATTTTCCTAGACTAAATTTTACTGCTGAATTATCCACTAATCTAGTTTATAATAGCATTTATGTCAGATTATCATCATATATATTTTTTGTTGTTGTTGATTTTCTTTATAATGAAGTTGTCTGTATTAAGTAGATTGTGTTTAACACACAAAATAGTGATTATCAGTTCAACACAGAGTTATAGAAATTCTACTCGATTTAAAAAAAAAACTCCACTGGTATCGGTATCGGATCGATATCGGCCGATACTCAGAATTTTTGGTATCGGATCGGATCGATTCTGAAAGAATGGTATTGTTGCATCCCTAGCTTCTAGGCCTGGAAAAATCACTGAAATGTTTTATTTATAGAATATTTTATTTCATATTTCACAGAATGACTACTTGAATAAGCGATTACTTGTGCACATTCCTAGTTTAAAGTTGTCAATTAAAACTTGGCACATTGAAATTTAACTAAACATTGAAATTTCAAAAAAATATATATGTGTATCTATATATTGTATAGGCATGCATGCGTATGTGTGTGTGTGTCATCTATTCGTCTATGTCATCTACAGCCGCTTCCAACACGGCTCATCCATTCAGATTTTATAGCTGGATGTGTTGAATAAAGTGTGTTAGTTTTTATTAGAATCAGTGCTGGATGGTACAGTAACGTGTACGTGTGTGTTTCTGGTCTTTGTGTAGATGTTTAACTGCATCACAGAGCTGGTGCTCCGGGCAAAGAAAGAGTCTATGGCCAAACAGCAGCAACAGCAGCAGAATGATGTGATTAAACTCGGCAAGAATAGCAAACGAAAGAAAAAATGCTGCTAGTGCACGAACAGACGTTCCTCTGCACAGCGGTCGGCACATGCAGACGGACTGTGATCGTCTCAATTACGATTTCACAAAAACACAGGGCGGACAGAATGCAGTCCTTTCTGGACCGAGACAAACCACAAAGACTTTTTAAAAGAAAATGTACAGATTTTATCGGAGTCGAGGAGTTTCATGTGGAATTCGTGATATTTAATAAAAGATCCTCCTCCTTTATTGAAGGACCAGCAAGCTGACATGATCGCCAACCGTGCAGGTTTCTGTATGTTTTCAGAATTACTCTCTATTATCCACCATCTCAGGAGTGATTTTTATTTTCTTCTTCTTCATCATCTTCTCTTTCTCTCATTTTTGTGGAATGCCAGTGTTTTTTTCTGCAAGAACAATTAGGCCTTTTTTTTTATGAAATCATGCATTTACATACATTCACTCATCATGGACTCAGTGCAAGACAGATGCCAACAATTTTTCAGTTTTAGCTCATTTTTAGACCATATTAATCAGTGATGCGTCAAATAGCAGTCTTTTGATTCTCTCATTTGATATTTTTTCCCTCAAATCTGTTCCTTCCTTTCATTGGGTTAATCTCACAAAAAGAGCATGTCCATGTTTTAAATGTGAAATTAATTCTAATTTGCATAAAGAAAATGAAGTCTGTTTAAGACCAATACACTTAAGCGCATTTCCCCCCAAATTCTCATTTTACAATGCAAGAATCTGGATACGTTACAGTAATGAACATTAGGAAGAGAATTCAGTCAATCGTTATCATGAAAAAAAAAAAAAAACTTAAATCCTAAAATTCTTGGCCTTGTAATAGGCTTCATGCAAAATGTAGTTGATTTTTTCCCTTTATATGTAGGGCTGAACATGTTTTCATTAGTTATCTGGCTGAAGTCTTCAGAGCCTCTTTGACATTCACAGACCTCTTTTGCCACTTCAGGCTTGTGTTTTTCTGCTTTTGTGCTTCCCGTGAAGATGAAAAGGATGAGGGCGGAAGATACTGCCATGATCTCAGATGGTATCGTGACTGAATCGCCCTCTCGTTCAGTGTTGCCATAGACTTGTAGTGTTCATATGGACGCTGGAGTTTGTGGATGCAGCCGATTGAAGCTGATGTTAAGAACTAGATTTGGTCTCCTGCATCTCATCGATGAGTGATGTTAATGTCATACGAGGTTGTAACACATTGCTACGAGTCCTGTATGGAGCACATGATCCTCAACTCATCTGGACCCAGAAGACACTGATCCAAGCAAAGTAAAAAAAAAAAAAAAAACAATTACCATGTTTATGCACAGTTTCAAAGGGTATATTGCTAATATCAAATGTAATATGTTTTTATATGTGGACAGGAGATGTTATGCTAAAGTGTTTAAGCCAAAGGGGTGAATCTGTTTGTGTTCATCCCTAAACAGACAAATTTCTTGAATTTTCTTGAAGAATATTTCTTTAAGAATACAGTGTTTATGGCAGATTTACCGTTGACAGATACCCAACCAATGAGATCTTCCTTTGGCGATCTCTATGGGGGTGAATCTCACGAAAACGTGACCGTGTCACAATTCAACCGTAAAGAAAATATTTTTCATGAAGAAAAAGCCTATTTTTATGCAAATTATTATTTTCTTTGCATTAAATTGTGAATGTAAAAAAGGAAATGCAGATAGTTTAAAATGCTGTAATATGGTGATTATATAACGCAATGAATTTAGATCTGCATTAATGTCATTACAACAAATAGTATTATTATATATAAATGCTTCTCAATTGAAATATGCAAAACAAAGAAAAAAGATAAAGCTTCATTGGTTCATTTTAAATATCTAAAATTTAATTTCTTCTTTTGAGTTTGGTGCTCTTGAGCGTTTTTGTGAGATTCACCAATAGGAAGATTTTGATTATTAATTCAGTAAGCCAAAACACACCAGAAGCCCTAGCTGTGCTGTGAGCCAAATTCAACCCAGTTATGTGACTTCTGTTCATCATATATGTGCGTATACTTGCGCGTATGACATATTAGCACATGTCCATGCAAACTGTGCTGGTTGAAACACTTTTTTCTGCTGTGGTTATATTATACACTGGAGAAAAGAAATGTATTATGGACCTCCCCTTTATGAATTAAATCATTAATAAATATTTTAAAGAATTAATATTTGACACAAGCATTTTTGTCCTTGTCTTTATTAAGCATATTCAGGGAACATGTTGCACATCTGTTTACAAGCATTCCTCATTCTTCTATCTTGATGTTTATTGCAGGACTGTAATGATCCCTCCGTTTTATTACCGAAATAATTGATGATTGAGAAACTTTTGCATTTGTATTTTTATTGTGATACATCACAGTGCGTTCCACGTGACGACATTGGAAGCTTTTTAAACATGGACTTGTTTGTTTGCATTTGTATATAACTTGGCATTTTCAAGGAATCTGAAAAAATAAGAATTTGATCATTATAAAAACATACACCATGTGTTACTTACTATAAGTATAAAATCTTCCTTATTTACATGTTTACCATGATATTACTAACAAATGTACAGATAAATACACTTTTGTCTGCAGTCTTTGCCTGAACGTGAAGAATATTACAAAAGACTTAATATTAGCTGTATTTTATCATTCCATTTGACACTGTTCGTTCCTTTATTTTTTTCTTCTTTTGAGAGATCAGTAGCAGACGATTTAATCTGATGCTCTGATCGGCATGAATAATTCAGATGTAACTCCTGATTGTTACTGTAAATGTAGTGAGGATCATGTTGATATGAAGTTGACGTTTTAGCAGCCATTTTTTAAGATTTACTGCAAAGATAAATATATATGTATAGTGTTTAATATTACACTAATTTTCAGAAAGTGCATTTAGGGAAAGAAATGTGGCACTAATGAAAGGCTGGTGAGAACAATTAATTTTAGCTTTATACAACATTACTTAGTCACGTAGGTACTGAACTCTTATCCTACTTTTATCAAATAGGTTTTTTCCCCATTTCCTATGTAAAATAAGCTTTTTGGTTTGCTTATGACAATCAGATCAACAGCATCAGGACAGAATTGCTTAATACTCAATATTTCTATTAAAATAATCTTATAGAAGGTTCAGTGATTGTTTTTGTCTTGTGAATGAAATATCCATAGAAAGACATGCACATAAAGGAACAAGTGCTGCTAATTTGAGTGACTGGTGACATTTTTGAGAGATTTGTTTCTGGAAATGGGAGATGGCTGTGGGAAAAACATCACACAGATATAAGACACATACTGGCGAGACTTGCAAAAACAGTGTTTAAATGGCAAAAGGACAGATAGTACAAAGTCAATGTAACATGAGACATTTACATAACATTGTGTGTAAAACAAGAAAAAAATCTAAAGAAATGACAGAAGAGACTCATTGAAATGTTTTCACATAGAGAACAACAGAAAAAAGATGAGTAATACTCTAAACGTGGAGCGATTCAGGCTGTGGTTGCTGTGTGGAAGATTTAAACCACATCAGTGATTTATGTTTGACATGCTGCTAATAAAACATGTTTAATTCCTCTGCTGTCAGTCAGGAGAAGCACTACAGGAATTAAAACTTCAAAAATTCGTTTTTTTTTTTTTTTTTTTTGTCATATAGCATTAGTTTGCATCATCCAACTGCAATTTTCTAAACCAAATTTCAGAGTAAATTAAATGTAATTGAGAAGCATTTTAACAAGAATGTTTATTTACATGCACATGTGCATGTATTTAGTTTAAAAAAGTCGCTTAAAGGTGCACTACATAACTTTGTTAAAAATTAACAAAATTTAAATGAGTCAATACACCATCAATCAATACTTCCAAAATGTGTTTTTGTTTTACCCTGATTCACTATGGTAAGGCTATTATAAGTGTTTATATTTCAGATCTGTCTGGTTTTCGTGAGAAATTGCGTACATGCGTCGCTCGCCCGTGTGTCTCGTCATATCTGTAAATAGAGAAAAGTTGCTCCGGCTGCTTTGAGGTTAGTCTTCACAGCGAGCGAGAAAGGTTGACATGGAGCCGCTAAATCTCCAACCGGAGAATCACTTGTTAAAACAAACGCCAAACAGACGAGAGTCTGCTGGGGAAAAGAGGACGAGACAGAGCTCGTAATAAAACAAGAATCAACATTGGCTTGGCTTTTCAGTGATGGAGAGAATGGAGGGATGTGAAATTTTGTAAAAGTGATGCTAAAATGGTGTTTTTATTATTTAACAGGTGAGTGAGGTGTTTTATTGAATAAAATAAAATATTGAATATACAGATAAACTGCCATATGTAGCAGAGTTGATTAAAGCATTATCTGTGAGCGCTCATATTCATCCGCACAAGAGCCGAAGCACAACCAAAACAATGCTATTCTGAAAAATGCATGCAGTTTTGTTTTTTAACTGCTAGAAGGCCAAAAGTTACATAGTGTACCTTTTAAACACTTGAGTTTATCACTTCTGTTATAATATGCTTTTTTTTTGTGCAAATTTTGTAAGATAATGCCTAATTTGCATACTGAAAACAGTCACTATGGTTAATATTCATATGACTTTGTTACAACGAAACTTGTATTGTTCACCTGTATTACCTCTCCAGACTGGATCAATCATCTTATTTCACATTGCTCTGGATTGATATAGAATGATGTATTGAGTTTCAGTGGGTTAAGATGTTTACATTCAACTCTAATCAGACAGCGGAACAGAACCGGACCGGATCAATCCTCCAGAAACGCATATAAATCAGACAGCATGACAGACACACGCTTGCATGAAGAAAAACATGTTCTAAAAAAAGTGTTGATTTATCATTCAAAAGTTATACATTTACAAATATATTGATTCCATTTCTTATTCCAAACCTATTTGTGTCTTTGTACGTATAAAAAAAAATCACTCTTTGGGTTTCTCCAAACCAGAAATCACCTCTGCGAGAAAGAAGACAGCTGCATAGCTTTGCTCAAAATCTGCCCAACTTTCACTGACTGAACATAACACACACACACACACACACACACACACACACACACACACTGAACACTTTTGAAAGACAGAAGACACACCCAATCACAGCTCACGATCAGGACACAAGTGCTCCCTTCATTCTCATAGGCTGGAGTCTCCACATGCCCAGTGGCTGGAGGAAGTACACACTACAAATGACCCCGACTGCGTTCAGAATACCATACTAGCACACTACTCATACAGTCATACTATACCTGCAGTATGAGTTTTATGCAACAATACTCTAATGACCAACTACAGTTGCCAAAATGTGCAGTATCCATATACAGTATTCAATGCATTGAATACTGCATCCCACAATGCATTGCACTTGAATTTGCCTTCCATTTACAATATGACAAATAAACCAGAAGTAAGAAAATAAAAATCTCTATTAACAATTTTGACTCATTTGATTGGATTATCAAAAGTTAAACTGAATTTAAAAAATGCTTAATTTCTTAATTTGTGTGACTACAAAGTAGCATACTGCTCTTTTAAATACTGTTACATTCTGCATACAGTGTCACACTATTTATTTTATTAATAGTATGTAGTATATTTTGCACAGTATTCTAATATTGCATTCTGAACACAGCCGCAGTTTCAGTGCATCTCGGAGGACTGCTATTCTATAATGGTGAGTATTCAGTTTGGCGTTTCTCTCTGATTTATACTGTGTGTGTGTGCGTGTTTGTAAGTGTGTAAACGATATTTCCAACGCACTATTTTCAGTTCCCTTAATTACAGCTCAACACGTCTGCTCTTTGGTTCATTCACATGACAGATCGTGACACAGACGGCCTGAAGTTTATTATCTAACAGCTGAAACAGCCATAATACTGTCTCAGGTATGTTTGATAAAATAGCCACAACACATTTCCGTTAAAGGGGACCTATTATGCACTCATAAAATTAAATTTTGTATTGTTTTGAACATTATTATGTGTCCACAGTGTGTGTACACAACCATCCTATTGTAGTAAAAAATCCATCCACTCCGTTTGTAATTTGATCATATCTAATATACACATGTGATTTCTTTCCCTGCTGTTTACGTTCACATACATAACCGACTGTGTTTATATGAACTTTGTGTGTTTTTGACATAACCTTGTGTTTATATGACAGTTTAAGTGCAATAAGACATGAAAGAGAACTCCGTTTAATACTCGTGAGACCCTCCGTCTGACAGCCAGTTTTCTGTGCGCGTGCGCTCAGAAAACCATAAATCAGAAGTTTAGACTGATATGGCTTCAAAACACATGCAGATAATAAACTTTCATGATGATGCAGAACTGCAATGTCATGTAAGTGTGACCGCGCTAGAGATGATCATCAAAACCGAGGCACGAGCTGCTGAATACATTTTGTATTGAAACATGGTGCATGTTTTTCCTTCCGCTCAAAAATGGGTATAATACTCACTCAACATGGTGTATTAAATGATCTGTGGGGTATTTTGAGCCGAGACATTCTGGGGACACATGAGACTTATAGTACATCTTGTAAAAAGGGGCATAATAGATTCCCTTTAATGTTTTCCTGTTGCATTATTATTTTCATGTTGCGTGCTTTTTATAATTATCTTTTTTATATAATATTCATATGGTTGTTAGACCAAGTTAATTACATTCACCTGTTTATTTTATATATATATATATATATGTGTGTAATGTAATGGCTCTGTGAATGAACCTAAGAGGAGATGACTGTTACTAATTTTGACTTAAATGTTGCAGCATTTAAACATCATCTATAATCAGGCCAACATGGAATCTGTGTCCAAAAATGAAATTTTCGAAAATATATGCAGATATACGCCACCCACGTCATGCTACACATCCTTTAAGTAATACTGTAGTATTCTCTGCTCCGTACATATTTTATGCGTCCACAGATTCCATCTGGGCCTGTAACTACAGCATGACGCTGAAAACATCTGTCCTGAACCGTTTGAAGTCTAGTTCATCCTGAGTTGAGTCTCTAGCGAATCCCGTGATTTGTCGGTAAGCGGATGTTCCTCCGTCAGTCTCTGGCAGTGAGGTGAGGACAAGCTTTCCGAGGCACTCGCAGGGGAAACTGACCTCTGATAGGACTGGAGAATTCTGGGAACCCTGTTGAACAGACCCTGACGCAGGGCTTCACCCTATCAGAGCGGAGGACGACGGCTGTGTCTCGTAAGATTCCTGTTCAGCTTTCTGAGTGAGGTTTGAGGGTACAGATAAAGTGCAAAATGGCTCAAAGCCGTCAGAGGACTCGTCTGTTAGCGCGGTGCTTCTCAACCAGTGGGTCATGTCCCAAAAAATAACTCTGTCTTTGTTTTTACAGTGCATTTTTGGGTGTTGAGAGCTTTAAACTATCAATGTGTATTTGAATTGCATTTAAAATTTAGATTACACTGTTTTAACAAAGTAATAATGTGATACATATTTGTATCAGTACATGGATGAAACTGAGATTTTTGCATGGTTCAGTTTATTTACTATTTTCATTTGATTTGATTTTAATAATCTTTTTTTTAATGCAGTTATTCAAATAGCATAAATCCGTTCATTGTGAAAAATGTATTCAGTTAAAAATTATGAAGATGCTTAAAATATGGCTAGCTGTGGAACAAGCAATATTAAATTAATTAAATTTATGATTGAAACGCATTGGATTTATTGATAAATGAGGTTATTGTGCATTTAAAACATTCAGTTTATGAGTACTATTTTAAGTTGATTAGTTCGTAATTCAGCATTGGAATTTTATATGCAATACCTAAATCAAACACCTAAATCGAAATATCTTAATTTATATAAAATCCAAATTCAGGCCTAAATATTTTTCGAGTGCATCGATGCAATCAATCAAGGCATTTTAGGATTTTTAAAAAAAAAAAATTATGTTTGTGCAATAAATGAGCAGCACCAGTTGAGAAGCACTGATCTAGTGATTTAGACTTTCTATCTTTCGTTGTTTGTATCCTTCTCTCGTGTCTGTTCTCACTCTCTTCCTCCATGTCTTCAGAGAATCTCAGTTCTTCTTGAAGAATGAAAAGAGGCGCTTGTCTCTGTCCAAGAGGCGATGCCCTCTTCTGGAAGAGGCTCCTCCTCGCGACCCGCTGAAGGAGAATGGAGGATCCTTCCACTCCTCCTGGTGTTTATCCATCAGTTGTTGATCGATAACTCTGTGCATATCATCCTGAGAGAAAGAGACATCAGTACTTGACTTTAAGACAGAAAAAAGGCCACAGCCGACAGTTTGAGGTGAGTGAGAATGGATGAACATGAGTCTTGTGTGAACGGCGGACATGAAGGCTGGATATTAGATGAAAACTTTGTGGCAACTAATTGAAATAAAGGTAATGCTTTATAATAAGGTCTTATTTGTGAACGTTAGTTATTACATTAACTAACAATGGACTATATACAGCATTTATTAACATTTGTTCATGTCAGTTCACAGTGTATTAAATAATATTAACCGATGCAGCTTTTGATTTAAAAAATGTATGAGTAAATGTTGAGATTACGTAGTAACGAAGATTATGTAGTATTTTTCATTGTTAGTTCATGTTAACTAATGTAGGTGAACTAATGTTAACCAATGAAACATTGTAATGTGTTACCAAAAAAGGACTAAAGTTACTAAAACTAAAGCTGGAATAAAAAATAAATAGAATATAAATAAATTTAATAGCTAATTAGAAATATATAAAACAAAAATTAACACTTTACAATAAGGTTAAATTTATTAACATTGGTTAATTTCATTAACATAACACGAACTAATAACGATAACAATTCAAAAGTATTTATTAATCTTAATGTTAATTTTAATATTGTATCTGTTAATAAATTGTATTTTATTAACTAATGTTGACAGACTATTGCTCATTGTTAATGTTAGTTAAAATTAATAAAATAAAATGACTAAAACTGAAATGGAAACTGAAAACAAAAAAAAGAAGTTTCCCTCTCGATACCACAGGTCTCTTTTGACATATGCATTCACTTTCTTGTTTGCTCTAGTGTGAAAATGCCCTGAAGAACAACATCACAATGACATGAACGGCGACCTCGTGACCTCATGACCCGGGATGAACATGGATACGGGGAAGACGGCGAATCCGAGCTCACCTCTAAGGCAGGAGGGAGTTACCATAGGGGAGAAGGGGTCTGTATGGAAGCTGAGAAAGGCCACTAGATCAGAAACCATAAGAGCCACACAGTGAACAGCCCTGAGGAGGCAAACTGCAGGCGGGGAGAGAGAGAGAGAGAGGGGGAAGCTAAGTGTTAAACACACACACACACACACATTCACGGGATACAGGTGAGGCAGAGCGACAGAACCGCTGATCTTCGCTTTAATATAAGGAGGAGGACAGATGACCACACGTTCATACACTCAAACAGACATACTGAGAGTTAAAGTCAACATGAAACTGCACCCACAACACATTTTACATCTGTAATGGAGCATAGTTCCTTTATAATATATGACTGGAAACTGATTTCATCCTCCCGAGCATTTACATGGATCCCAATAGTAATGTCTTTTTCAAATCTATATTTATCTTATATTTCTGTAACCTTTATAATGTGAATGTTTTCTGGCAATAAATATCCATTAACTACTGATTATATTTTCCAAATGTTGTCATGTACAATAGTCATTTTTAAAGTCATGAAACAATGATTTTCATCAAGACGAACTTATTTTGTGAGATGGACCTTGAAAACCTTTTTACCATTTTTATCACAAGTGCATCGGCAACACTTTATAAGGTTTCATTTGTTAACTTTAGTTAATGCGTTAGCAAACATCAACAAAAAATCAGCAATATATATATTTTAGAGCATTATTAATCTTTGTTAATGTTAGTTAGTAAAAATAGAATTGTTCATGTTAGATCACAGTGCATTAACTAATGTTAACAAATACAACTCTTTAATGATTTTAATAATGTATTAGTAAATGTTGACATTAACTAAGATTAATAAATGCTGTAGAAGTATCGTTGTTCATTGTTAACTAATACAGAATCAAATCTTATTGTAAAGTAATGGGAATATCTGTATATACAAAACTGTTTAGTCCTTGAATTTTGAAAGGTGAATTTTATCAAATGTTTGCATTTTTGTTGAATGCTGAGTCTGTATCTGCCCGTGAAGCTGATATAACAATACATTTAAATACAACCAACCAACATCATGTACAGAAATACCCTGAAACAATGACTAAATACATATTTGATTTCTCATTAACATTGACTGTACAGTCTAGGTGACGGTACATTTTGATTGTTTTATATTACAAAAACATTTTAATTTTGTTAAGATAGTATGCATTAATGAGTTGTGTTCAATAAGATCAGGAACGTGTTGTAAAGTAAATAAGGTCAATGTTGACTTCATGTTGACTTTAAGGATAAAGGGCCAAAGGAGAGAGAAACAGACAGAGAGAAAAAGCTGCCATTCATTACAGTTTAGCATCACAAAAAGCTCATTTACTGTGTTAATGAATGTAGCATGGTCAATCTCGCTAGTCTTTTCACAGAATGAGGGTTACCATCACGACAGTGGTGAGTATTCGCAGGTTGGAGTTGTTGTATGGCTAATTGTAACCTGAATGTCTAATATGGCATATGGCACACAAAATTGTCTTCATCTGACTAGTTGAATTCCACAGGATTTCCGGGAGACGTGTGTGTCGTGTTCTTAAATGGTCCGCCTGGAAACAAACCTGTCGTGACGCCAAACCCCCTCATGGAAAAAGCAAACCGCCATGTTTAAATTTGTGACAATGAGCGCTCATCAGGATCAACTAAATGCTGAATTTCAAAAGTATGTGAAGTTCATGTTCATGTACTCTTTAAAATACGTCTGAGAGTTTTGCATGCCTTTCTGTTATTGTAGGGACATCAACGTTACATTTTCACACCCCTAAACATGCTGCAGAATAAAACGAACTGTGATTGGTTGCTTTACATGTCAGTCAGTTGGCCTCTGGGCGGTCCTTGGCCAATGAAAGGTGCGATGGAGTCTAGACCTCCTGCCGTCAGTCTGAAGATCTGGCTACGCGAAACTAATTGTAACCCCACGGCACCAATGTAACCCCTCCCTGATAACAAGCAGGTTAAAGACCACAGTTACATTGGTGCCGTGACCCGGATGGGAGTGAGGTTTATGAGGGGCCAGCTAGTAAGAGTTGTGCGGTCTTTAGAGTCTTTGTCTCACATTCAATTCCATCATTCGTATTGCTTTATGGGACCCATAGGTTTTACCTTTGCATTTGTTTGTAATATTTTGTGTCTAATAACATTCTGTAATGCGATTCATTGGAGTGAGTGAGACTAACCTGCCAGGCTTCTAACTGCTGAGACAGGTTGAGTTTCTGCTGTATCGCATCCAACAGCTGACTGTTCAAAGACATGATGTCTATCTTACACTTCGCCAGCTCCATCTCCACGGCTTTCTTCCTGTAACAGGGAAGAGAAGCAACAAAAGAGTCACTGAACTGCATCTCAGGTTAATGTTGTGATTGGCAGAATGGTGTCACGACACATGGTGGTCTGAAAAGTTTTTGGTTCATTGCTATATGCAGTTGCGAACTGCTGGTCACTTGATTTCAGGTATTAGTCACATCTGTTGGACAAATTTGTGAAAAAGAATTGCGCTTCATTGAATTGAATGTGCACTTGTAGTGTACTCCAAATTTAAAATTATATATTTTAAAAAACTTTACTTTCAGATAATACAATATTAATGAAATAAAAAGGCCACTTATGTTTGCTTATAGACTTTTAATGACTATGGTTCTTAACACACTTAAGTACACTTTTAAAAAGTGCAATATACTTAAAAGTACATTTGAATTAATTACAAGTCGTGCTTTAAAGTACAGTCATTTTGATGTGTTGACGAACATACTAAAGCACTTTATTCTAAAAATTAAAATATTTGAATTTATATTTAAAGTTATAATATATTCTAAATGTACTTAAGTGCAACTTCATCATTGCGAATGTGTATTTACAAATATACAGTAGTCAACATTTGAAGTGGATCATAAAAGTTAATCAAAGTTGTTCTAAGACAAGAATGGGTATTGTTCAAAATTCATGTATAACTTTGATGAAAAGTTATGATTCACTTCAAATGTTGACTATTGTATTTAAATGCATGACATACAAGTTTCAATAGAAATGCCATTAAAATACATTTTAGTTGAACATAAATACATTCGGCAGAACACTTTAACTCCTACTTAAGTGGTTAAAAAAAAGCAGCTAATTGCATTTAATATAAAAAATGTATACTATAATTCATTTTCATCTAATTACAATTAACATGCCATTAAGTGTCAAAAACATTGTTCACACTTATGTATACTCTTTAAAGTATAATCTTTGTAACAAGTAGCCTACTGTTTTTAAAAGTATGCTAAAGTGTCCTTCCTTACAGGCTGAAGTTTAATATTGAGCAAAAACCACTGATTTGCAGGAAGTCTCTAAACATGTACATGTGCGTCAGTCATACTTACTTGGCAATGGCTTCATCTCTGTCTCGTATAGCACTCTGTAACTGCTCGCTGGGTTCGTGGACTTCTGCCATCGCTCTCAACCTATCGTTCTCTTCTCTTGAAGAAGAAACTTCCACCGAGAGCAGCGCCACCTGCAGGATCCAAAGAAGAACCAGAGGACAGGTGAACTGATAAGCTCAGGTATTTATATAAGGCTGCGTTTAAGTTAGGCCTGGTCCCACACCAAATAATGTCCGATTACAAAATTGGTGCGATGTTCAATTCGGCTCCATATTTTGAGGGGAATCATGGTTTTGGTTGCTTGATATCAAAATTCCACTTTTTATTTAGAAACTAGAAAGCAGTATTAGAACGTGACCGCGAACGTGACATTCAAATGATTTTAAACCGTTCAAGCGAAAGAAGACGCGAAAGAAACTCAATTCGGTACACGCACATATACACACAAAGCGTGCGCACAGAGAGCTGTGTCTCAGACAGCGCACCGCTGAACTGAGTTCTTTTGTTCTTATTGCACTTAAATGGACGAATGCACACAAAATTATGTCGAAATGCCTGTTTTGGCGAGTATCCTACGCATAAGCACAGTCTTAACTGAGTTAAAATAAGAAGTCTTAACCCTCTGGACCTCTTTGCGTGTATTTTTTTTTTTGTAATTTTTTTTTAATTTTATTTCAATGAAATGAATGTACTATATTTAAAGTTTTTTGTTTAATATTTTGTATTTTTAGGGGATTTTATGGTACTTATATTTTCACTGTATTTATAATCCATTTATTCACTTTTTGAGCATAGACCTGAAAATTTAATTTCCAACTTAAACTCTTGTAAATCTTGAATTTTAGAGCACATACTTAAAGTCGTCATGAAACGGAAGTTGAGATTGTCCTTTTTTCCTTATGTGACGTATATCCGAGTGAAACGGCTTCTGAAATTAGAAAAAAATGTAGGGCGGGGCTTGATTTCGTCCTTCGGGAATTGATTGGATCGTTGGAGGTTGGGCGTTGCTAACAAAATGGAGGCAGATTTGAATGCCAGTTTACAGTCAGTTGTGGAGGATTTCTCTCCACCGGACTCACCACCGTTACCCTCCCATGAAGCATTTTTAATTGAGGAACCCGACGATGAGAACGAGGACGAGCAGCCAAATTTTCCGGAAGGAATCACCCCATATTTATATGAGCCTCCCATATTTATACGGGCCAGAAAAGAGACAGACCACAATAGCCACGCCCTCTAGTAATAGATTTTGACCGGAAGAGAAGAGAAGTCGTTTCGAGGGGGGAGGGAAGGGTAACGTATTTGATTAAAGATTATAAGGCTACATGAATTTAAAAAAAAAATAATGAAGTGCACAGATAAATCATTTATAATAAACACTACAATATTACATATAAAAATAGGAATGGTAAAATTTGATTTCATGATGACTTTAAGTTTGATCTCTTTTCAAAGATGACACTTGCTGAAGTCAAAAAAGTTTCAAAGATTGAACGTAAAAAAAGTTACAGAATTTAACATTTTAATTTCAAAAATGTTTTTTATTTTTATATGAAATATATATTTTCAAAAACATGTTTTACTCTAAAACTGTGAGAAAATCAAAGCCATAAATCTAAACAAGTTTTGTTCAAAATTTGAGCCTGATATCTCAAAAAATGAGTTTTCGGTAAGATTTGATTTGGCTGCAGTATCAAAAGTTTTCACTAGGTGAAATTCGTCTCCCATTCATTTCTTATGCGATCATTTTTTATCACAAGTGTGACTATTTTTTTCAGGACCATTTAACCTGTTCGAATTGCGTCCATTATTTTTTGTGTGTGTTCAGACAGCAAGTGCCAAAACCTTTACCAAGTCTCGTACCATTCCGATGGAGAAAAAAAAATCAAAAAAAAAACAAATGTACAATTTTTCAGTCAGAAATGACCGAAGAGCACCAGAGGGGAACGTAAACCGTTTGGAGAATATCTGATGTGCATTTGGTCTTAAAAGTGACAGTAGCTTAATATACATGCTGCTGTCTTGTCATTAATTAAAGAACAAACAAAAAAAGAAAAGAAAATATGCTTTTGACTGAATAACTTCTTTAGATTTAATGAGGATTAATATATATTTAATTGAAACATTATAGTATTTCGTAGTGAAATACCACTACTGGCAGAACCCCTGCAAGGGGTGTAAATGGAAAGCCCTTGATCACTCGTGGGTAAATTAAGTGTGAGCACTGCTGTTGTGACATCACAATCGTGTTGCATTGTGGTCTATGGATCTGCCTGAAGTGTACGTATTGGTCAAAATCGAGGGGTTGAGGCAAGGGTCTGTCCAAATAAACTTCCCTCGTCCATTTGACGAAGTTGAACACAATTTAAAATGGCAGCTTAGAGAGTGTATGTCTAAAAGTGGAGTTAAACACAGCGTGTGTGTGTGTATGTATGTGTGTGTACCTGATTATGGAGCTGTAGCGCCTCCTCCTGGCTGTTGTGTGTTTTTTCCTGCTCCTGTTCGAAAAGTTCTCTGATTTCCCGCAGCTCCTCGCTCAATTTACGAACCTGCTCTTCTAGAACCTCCTCATCACTGCGCCGTGAACCCTAAACACATGCAAAACACGTTGAATAATGTCAATTTGACTACATAAAACTTTCAGATTTATATGTGATGATTGTTACCGTAGATTCATTGCCGTCCAACAGGTTTTGTGTAAGTCTGCGCAGCTCCAGAAGATTAGCGGGCAAACTACCCACGGGGACGTCTTTTGCCGACAACGTCTCCGAAGACTCATCCATGGAGGAGTCTGTGGATAAGGCGGAGTCTGTGATGTCACTTCCTCTCAGCTGTGAGCAGATGGACCGCACCTGACAGTAAGCCTCCCACAGCTGCAGCCGAAGCTAAAGGGATGGAAAGAGCATTTGTGATTGCACTTTTTAAAGATCATTTTATAGAAATTTGTTCATGCAAAAAGCTATTTTAGTTTGTGAAATATTTAAGAGCTGAGCATATCTGGAAAAATGTATATTCGCTATAGACTACTATATGCATTTCATGAATTTGTCAAATGTTATCAATTTGATGACTTCTCCAGGACTGGTCATTTAAAATTCCCTGATATTTCCTGGTTTTCCAGGAGTGTTGAATCCACATGTCTTCAGTGAAAGGAGACCAATCCTGTTCATTCTGCAAGGTATTTATATGTTTGTTTGTTTTTCATTTTAAGAAAATACTAAAACATAACAGTATTTGGCATTGGTTTTTCATTGTTAAAGTATTTTTTAAGTAACATACAGGATTTTTTGAAAGAAGTCATTCTTCAGAAATTATTCTAATATGATGATTTACTGCTCAAGAAACATTTCTGATTATTATCAATGTTGAAAACTGCTTCATATTTTTGTGGAAACATTTTTCCAGGATTCTTTGATGAATGGAAAGTAAAAAAAAAACAGCATTTATTCACAAACTTTTGAACTGTAGTGTACATGATTCAGTGCAATGTCATTTCCTGTCATTTCCTAATTTCCTGACCAGTGATTTGTGGTTAAAATAGTGTATAAATATATAATGTGTAATGTGCACCAGTAAAAGCTAAATATATAAAAAAAATAATAATAATAATAATTTTTGCCGAGGATATATATATGACCCTGGACCACAAAACCAGTCATATGATGTAGTCATATAGCATCTGAAAGCTGAATAAATAAGCTTTCCATTGATGTATGATTTGTTAGGATAGGACAATATTTGGCCGAGATACAACTATTTGAAAATCTGGAATCTGAGGGTGCAAAAAAATGTAAATATTGAGAAAATCTCCTTTAAAGTTGTCCAAATGAAGTCCCCGATGTTGCTGCATCCACTTACAAAAAAAACTTTGATATATTTACGGTAGGAAATTTACTAAATATCTTCATGGAAAGTGATCTTTACCTAATATCCAAATGATTTTTGGCATAAAATAAAAATCGATAATTTTGACCCATACAATGTATTGTTGCCACAATGCGACTTATGACTAGTTTTGTGGTCCAGGGTCACATATATGGTCGAAGGGCACAAACTATGGCACTAGTTTTGAGGAATTACCCAAAATATTGCGAAGCAGCAAGCCAATCAGATTACAGTCTGTAATGCACTGTGAAAGTAAGCGTGTCTGGCCGCGTGTCCAGAAGAATCAGTGATGTACCTGCTCTCTCTCCTGCTCCAGCTCCTCCTGCTCCATGCTCTGCTCCATCTCACAGAGAAGACTGTGTGGGTTTGGACTGAAGCCCTGGAGACTGTGTTCCTCCGTCAGCTCCTCCACACGAGCGCTCAGATTCCTGTGGGACACGCGCACCTCCTGCAGCTCCAGCTGGCTCTGCCGCAGCTGTACCAACACACACACACACACCTGAGGCTGAGGGAGTTTACCGGCCGGGTGCTAAAAACAGGCTGGTGGCCGAGGGGTGTTTAGTTAACTCTGAACGAGCTTTCTTTATACATCATCTGTCATTATGTAAATATTTTGTCACTTATGATTCATTCATTCCACTACCGGAAGTGTCTGATAATAGAAATAAATCAGTGTTTTTAATGTAGTGATTCATCTCGTAATGTTATGCTCTATTTTAGACCAATGATATGACTGGAGTCTCGTGTTATTGAACATTACTTAAAGCCAATTTTTTAAAAGCACTATTCATTTATTTAGAGGTAAATCTTTTTATTGAAGCGATTAATGACTTTTTAACAACAGCGCGTTCAGTAAATCTAAAACGGGCCGTAAGAGCTGATGAAAAAAGCTGAGAACTGGAGCCCGTCCAGCAAATAATACAGTGACTCAAACTATCAAACATGCAAAACAATGAACTACTAAATCTATAATAGCACTGAATTAAATGGAACGAGAAAAAGAATGACTATTTTTCTTTCTTTGTTCTCCTGCTCCATATCTCAGTTTGGTACGCTGAGTTTTCAATGATTTCCTTCCATTCAGATTTCATTTCAGGTGCAGATCAACCAGAACAAACTGCTCATCTTAATATAATGCATGAATGGACAAAACCTGTCAAGATATACAGTGCCAGTCCAAATTAACTGTACGATTTAAAGAGAAAATTAAAAGATTATATTTTGCTGCAAGATAAATAAAGGCTATTTTAGGACCATTAAGAATTTTTGCATTATTATTAATAATTAAATAAGACGCACTGCAATCTTTTCACTTTTTTTATGGCCAGAATTTCAAATATATGTTGTAAACAGTGTGGCTTCATGAAATATATTTTTTATATTTAAAATATATTTCACTTAAACCTTCAAATATCAAAATATATTCCAAAATGTACTTTAAGGGGCAACATAATATATTTCTAAATATTGTGTGTAAATTCAGTTTTATATATATATATATATATATATATATATATATATACACACACATTTTTCCTGACAATATAAATATATTTAGATTGACAGATTGATATAAAAATGGCTAAAAAATATATAAGATACCTGTAAATATATTTTAAAATATTTTTTTCCCAAATAGTTTTGCAGTAAAAATATATAAACAACGCAAGGTACATTTGAAGAAGCTAAATATATTAAGAGTTGTTTTCAGAGAAAATAATATATATTTATATTATAAAAAGAATGTTTTACTTTTATTTATTTATATATATATATATATATATATATATTTGCCAGTCCAATCATATAGAGTTGTTCTTCTGTATGTTGTTTGGTGAAAAGCCCTGATGAATAAGATGATGTTTTCTGTGTAACAGCCGCTCACCTGTAAGTCCTTCTCGTGACACTGTTTCTCCAGCACCAGCGTTCGCTCTCTCAGCTCGTCCACCGTGTTCTGCATCTGCTCGTTCTCCTCCAGCATGGCGTTCACACGCCGCTCCAGTTCCTGCTTACGCTCCGACAACATCTGTATCTGCCCAACGAGAGCCGGAAACACACCAGGTTACAAACATCATCATCATCATTCTGAGCTATTCAGACCAAAACATCTGCAAACTTTAAACATAATGCTTGTCTTAAAGAGTGAAGATCACAATATATCTGAGCCTTTATCAGCTTCTCAAGAAAAACTCTCAAGTGTGGTTTAGTGGGTGAAACTCTGGTGTTGTTGGAATGCTGTGTTGCCAGGCTTCATGAGAAGGGAGTCACCAACACCTCCAAAGTCAGGAATGTGCGCTTGATAACGGGAATATTTCTGTTCAAAACAGCCCCATGAAAATGCTGTTACTCAGAAGTTGTGCTTCAAGTATCATTATTGTCTCACTGGTTTCTCCTACACTGGTGCAGAAACAATTTTCACACAACAAGTAACACATTCATTAATTGAAATTGAAATGTATTGACAAAAAACACACACAAAAAAATAGTATCACTGCAAAAAATGCTTTTCTTACTTAGTATTTTTGTCTTGTCTCCAGTCCAAATATCTAAAAATACTTAAATCAAGATTAATTACTTAAATTAAATTACTTAAATTACTTGACAAGTAAAAAATAAAAATAAAATCTAAATTAAGTGAGTTCTGCTTAAATCAAGCAAAATTATCAACCAATGGGGAAAGAACATTTTTTTGTTTTAGGCAAAAAAAAAACTCTTAATTCTTTCAAAAAAACAAGACATAATATCTGGTCATTTTACTTGTGTAGTAAATGCATCTTTATTTAAGAATTTTTAGATGTTTGGACTGGAAACCAGAGAAAAATACTTAGTAAAAAAAGCATTTTTAAGCATTACACAATTCAGAATCAGTATTTTAGTTTTTATTTTAGTTTGATTATAATTATATTATTATTTTCAACTAGCTTTTGTTTTATATATTTTAAGTCATGTGCTTTTGTCAATTTATTATTATTATTATTTAGTATTGCTATATAAGTTTAATTTTTCTATTTTATTTTTAATGTATTTCCACTAAATTATTTTAGTGCTTCAACTTATTTCAGTTTATTGCAAAGCAATATTTCACATTTTTAGTTTTTCAACTAATATTTATATTTTATTTTAGCTTTATTTCAATTAACAGAAATGATTAAAGGGGTCATGACATGGTTTTGTTTTATTATGTTCCCTTAGGTGCAATTATAGTATTACTATAGTTTTTTGTACAAAAAAACTTTAAAAATATAGTGATTTATGACCTTTTCCCACCCTGTTTCTCACCTCTGATTCAAACAGTCTGTTTTGGGGGTGTTTCCCCTTTAAGAGTTCGGTGTTAACGCCCACTGTTATGATTGGCTATCGTCAGTGCTGCTTATGCATACATTATTAACGTTTTTGTATCACACGTAGACTACACAATGCTCCACCACGTGAAACTTCGGTCTTCCGATCGTTTACCATCGTGTCAATTCTCAATTGATTTTGATTCAAATGCGCGAAGGAGAGAGAGAGAGCGAGAGAGAGAGAGAGAGAGTTTGAGAGTTTGAAGGCGCGCGCGCGGCCGGGGCTCTCTCTCTCTCTGCTCGTTTTCAGTAACATGCCCTGTCACACTCATCTGATCACTCACCGTTCAAATTAAGCTTTGGCGGGATGCATATGCTGCAAATAAACTGCATCCGACTGTTTTCCCTGACGTCTGGATCGTTCGGCAGCGTATTCAAAGACTCAAACAGGAACAGCACATCTGCGTGGCATCGCAGTCATCTTGTAAACAGTCCCACTCGCTGCACGACAACGCATGCGATGAGGCGTAGTTGTCTTGCGCTGGAGGCGGTCATATGCAAACGACTGGTACGTCACTTCGCACCGTGACGTCACTTCATATCATGGATCTAGAACGAGCTGTATTTAGAGCTTGATTAAATAAATGCTTCGTTTATAATGGGGAGGACGTCTTAAGCTATGAAACTTCCAGGAAGTTTTAATAGTACATAGATCTCTTATATACCAAAAGATCAAGGCAAATTTGGTTTCTCATGTCATGACCCCTTTAAATAGTTTCAGCCAACAATAACCCTGATGTGAATCTAATGAGAATCATCATTGAGAATTAAAAAATACGGCTGCATTACAGTAATCAGAATTTGAAGAGGAGAATGTTTAATTGTCTTGAAAATGATGTACAGACTTAATCTGACTGGTCCTAAAATAGGTTTCATTTACTTTAAGCTACATATAATGTAATTTATGGTATATAATTTATGGTGAAATGTGACCTAGACACGGTAGGTCCCTAGAAAAGTACCTCAAAAAAGATCCTGATGTGTGTCTGTAGCGCATGAGACGAACATGAGTAGAAGTTTTGCTGTCTCTCCCTCATGTTATGACCTAGATCTGCTAACCTATTTCAGCAGCAGCACTGAGGGATTCTGTGTGATCCACCGTACGCCACAGCTGGACATTTAATGCATACTTCTGCTTATCTTCAAACTTTCATTTGAAATCAGCCGAACTAGACAATGACACTGGTGTATTTATGTCCTGGTCGGCCCAGAAGCGTCATGGATTGGAACAGACGCCCATTTCTCACTGTCTGGCACTGGCGGCATTTTCGGGAACACCCAGACATTGCAGCATTTGCTCTTAAAATAGACAGAAGTTTTCCTCGCTCGAGTACATACACTTCAGATGGGAGAATTGCTACTAAAGAGCCTTTAGTATAGCTTTAGTGAACTGACAGGATGATCCATGCTTTCATGTTGTTTGCACCAAATTCTGACCCGACCATCTGAATGTTGCAGCAGAAATCCAGACTCATCACACCAGGCAAAAAAAAAAAATTCCAATCTTCTATTGTCCAGTTTCAGTGAGTCTCTCAGTTTTGCGTGAATTGTAGCCTCAGTTTTGTGTTCTAAGCTGACAGGAGTGTCACCGGTGTGTTTCTTCTGCTTCAAGGTTTGGTGTGTTGTGTGTTCAGAGATGCTCTTCTGCTTCAAGGTTTGGTGTGTTGTGTGTGTTCAGAGATGCTCTTCTGCTTCAAGGTTTGGTGTGTTGTGTGTTCAGAGATGCTCTTCTGCTTCAAGGTTTGGTGTGTTGTGTGTGTTCAGAGATGCTCTTCTGCTTCCAGGTTTGGTGTGTTGTGTGTTCAGAGATGCTCTTCTGCTTCAAGGTTTGGTGTGTTGTGTGTTCAGAGATGCTCTTCTGCTTCAAGGTTTGGTGTGTTGTGTGTTCAGAGATGCTTTTCTGCTTCAAGGTTTGGTGTGTTGTGTGTTCAGAGATGCTCTTCTACTTCAAGGTTTGGTGTGTTGTGTGTTCAGAGATGCTCTTCTGCTTCCAGGTTTGGTGTGTTGTGTGTTCAGAGATGCTCTTCTGCTTCCAGGTTTGGTGTGTTGTGTGTTCAGAGATGCTCTTCTGCTTCAAGGTTTGGTGTGTTGTGTGTTCAGAGATGCTCTTCTACTTCAAGGTTTGGTGTGTTGTGTGTTCAGAGATGCTCTTCTGCTTCCAGGTTTGGTGTGTTGTGTGTTCAGATATGCTCTTCTGCTTCAAGGTTTGGTGTGTTGTGTGTTCAGAGATGCTCTTCTGCTTCAAGGTTTGGTGTGTTGTGTGTTCAGAGATGCTCTTCTGCTTCAAGGTTTGGTGTGTTGTGTGTTCAGAGATGCTCTTCTGCTTAAAGGTTTGGTGTGTTGTGTGTTCAGAGATGCTCTTCTGCTTCAAGGTTTGGTGTGTTGTGTGTTCAGAGATGCTCTTCTGCTTCAAGGTTTGGTGTGTTGTGTGTTCAGAGATGCTCTTCTGCTTCAAGGTTTGGTGTGTTGTGTGTTCAGAGATGCTCTTCTGCTTCAAGGTTTGGTGTGTTGTGTGTTCAGAGATGCTCTTCTGCTTCAAGGTTTGGTGTGTTGTGTGTTCAGAGATGCTCTTCTGCTTCCAGGTTTGGTGTGTTGTGTGTTCAGAGATGCTCTTCTACTTCAAGGTTTGGTGTGTTGTGTGTTCAGAGATGCTCTTCTGCTTAAAGGTTTGGTGTGTTGTGTGTTCAGAGATGCTCTTCTGCTTCAAGGTTTGGTGTGTTGTGTGTTCAGAGATGCTCTTCTGCTTCAAGGTTTGGTGTGTTGTGTGTTCAGAGATGCTCTTCTGCTTCAAGGTTTGGTGTGTTGTGTGTTCAGAGATGCTCTTCTGCTTCAAGGTTTGGTGTGTTGTGTGTTCAGAGATGCTCTTCTGCTTCCAGGTTTGGTGTGTTGTGTGTTCAGAGATGCTCTTCTGCTTAAAGGTTTGGTGTGTTGTGTGTTCAGAGATGCTCTTCTGCTTCAAGGTTTGGTGTGTTGTGTGTTCAGAGATGCTCTTCTGCTTCAAGGTTTGGTGTGTTGTGTGTTCAGAGATGCTCTTCTGCTTCAAGGTTTGGTGTGTTGTGTGTTCAGAGATGCTCTTCTGCTTCAAGGTTTGGTGTGTTGTGTGTTCAGAGATGCTCTTCTGCTTCAAGGTTTGGTGGTTTGGTGTGTTGTGTGTTCAGAGATGCTCTTCTACTTCAAGGTTTGGTGTGTTGTGTGTTCAGAGATGCTCTTCTGCTTCCAGGTTTGGTGTGTTGTGTGTTCAGAGATGCTCTTCTGCTTCAAGGTTTGGTGTGTTGTGTGTTCAGAGATGCTCTGCTTCCAGGTTTGGTGTGTTGTGTGTTCAGAGATGCTCTTCTGCTTAAAGGTTTGGTGTGTTGTGTGTTCAGAGATGCTCTTCTGCTTCAAGGTTTGGTGTGTTGTGTGTTCAGAGATGCTCTTCTGCTTCCAGGTTTGGTGTGTTGTGTGTTCAGAGATGCTCTTCTGCTTCAAGGTTTGGTGTGTTGTGTGTTCAGAGATGCTCTTCTACTTCAAGGTTTGGCTTGGTGTGTGTTCAGAGATGCTCTTCTGCTTCCAGGTTTGGTATGTTGTGTGTTCAGAGATGCTCTTCTGCTTCAAGGTTTGGTGTGTTGTGTGTTCAGAGATGCTCTGCTTCCAGGTTTGGTGTGTTGTGTGTTCAGAGATGCTCTTCTCCTTAAAGGTTTGGTGTGTTGTGTGTTCAGAGATGCTCTTCTGCTTCCAGGTTTGGTGTGTTGTGTGTTCAGAGATGCTCTTCTGCTTCCAGGTTTGGTGTGTTGTGTGTTCAGAGATGCTCTTCTGCTTCCAGGTTTGGTGTGTTGTGTGTTCAGATATGCTCTTCTGCTTCAAGGTTTGGTGTGTTGTGTGTTCAGAGATGCTCTTCTGCTTCAAGGTTTGGTGTGTTGTGTGTTCAGAGATGCTCTTCTGCTTCAAGGTTTGGTGTGTTGTGTGTTCAGAGATGCTCTTCTGCTTAAAGGTTTGGTGTGTTGTGTGTTCAGAGATGCTCTTCTGCTTCAAGGTTTGGTGTGTTGTGTGTTCAGAGATGCTCTTCTGCTTCAAGGTTTGGTGTGTTGTGTGTTCAGAGATGCTCTTCTGCTTCAAGGTTTGGTGTGTTGTGTGTTCAGAGATGCTCTTCTGCTTCAAGGTTTGGTGTGTTGTGTGTTCAGAGATGCTCTTCTGCTTCAAGGTTTGGTGTGTTGTGTGTTCAGAGATGCTCTTCTGCTTCCAGGTTTGGTGTGTTGTGTGTTCAGAGATGCTCTTCTACTTCAAGGTTTGGTGTGTTGTGTGTTCAGAGATGCTCTTCTGCTTAAAGGTTTGGTGTGTTGTGTGTTCAGAGATGCTCTTCTGCTTAAAGGTTTGGTGTGTTGTGTGTTCAGAGATGCTCTTCTGCTTCAAGGTTTGGTGTGTTGTGTGTTCAGAGATGCTCTTCTGCTTCAAGGTTTGGTGTGTTGTGTGTTCAGAGATGCTCTTCTGCTTCAAGGTTTGGTGTGTTGTGTGTTCAGAGATGCTCTTCTGCTTCAAGGTTTGGTGTGTTGTGTGTTCAGAGATGCTCTTCTGCTTCAAGGTTTGGTGTGTTGTGTGTTCAGAGATGCTCTTCTGCTTCCAGGTTTGGTGTGTTGTGTGTTCAGAGATGCTCTTCTACTTCAAGGTTTGGTGTGTTGTGTGTTCAGAGATGCTCTTCTGCTTAAAGGTTTGGTGTGTTGTGTGTTCAGAGATGCTCTTCTGCTTCAAGGTTTGGTGTGTTGTGTGTTCAGAGATGCTCTTCTGCTTCAAGGTTTGGTGTGTTGTGTGTTCAGAGATGCTCTTCTGCTTCAAGGTTTGGTGTGTTGTGTGTTCAGAGATGCTCTTCTGCTTCAAGGTTTGGTGTGTTGTGTGTTCAGAGATGCTCTTCTGCTTCCAGGTTTGGTGTGTTGTGTGTTCAGAGATGCTCTTCTGCTTAAAGGTTTGGTGTGTTGTGTGTTCAGAGATGCTCTTCTGCTTCAAGGTTTGGTGTGTTGTGTGTTCAGAGATGCTCTTCTGCTTCAAGGTTTGGTGTGTTGTGTGTTCAGAGATGCTCTTCTGCTTCAAGGTTTGGTGTGTTGTGTGTTCAGAGATGCTCTTCTGCTTCAAGGTTTGGTGGTTTGGTGTGTTGTGTGTTCAGAGATGCTCTTCTACTTCAAGGTTTGGTGTGTTGTGTGTTCAGAGATGCTCTTCTGCTTCCAGGTTTGGTGTGTTGTGTGTTCAGAGATGCTCTTCTGCTTCAAGGTTTGGTGTGTTGTGTGTTCAGAGATGCTCTGCTTCCAGGTTTGGTGTGTTGTGTGTTCAGAGATGCTCTTCTGCTTAAAGGTTTGGTGTGTTGTGTGTTCAGAGATGCTCTTCTGCTTCAAGGTTTGGTGTGTTGTGTGTTCAGAGATGCTCTTCTGCTTCCAGGTTTGGTGTGTTGTGTGTTCAGAGATGCTCTTCTGCTTCAAGGTTTGGTGTGTTGTGTGTTCAGAGATGCTCTTCTACTTCAAGGTTTGGCTTGGTGTGTGTTCAGAGATGCTCTTCTGCTTCCAGGTTTGGTATGTTGTGTGTTCAGAGATGCTCTTCTGCTTCAAGGTTTGGTGTGTTGTGTGTTCAGAGATGCTCTGCTTCCAGGTTTGGTGTGTTGTGTGTTCAGAGATGCTCTTCTCCTTAAAGGTTTGGTGTGTTGTGTGTTCAGAGATGCTCTTCTGCTTCCAGGTTTGGTGTGTTGTGTGTTCAGAGATGCTCTTCTGCTTCCAGGTTTGGTGTGTTGTGTGTTCAGAGATGCTCTTCTGCTTCCAGGTTTGGTGTGTGGTGTGTTCAGAGATGCTCTTCTGCTTCCAGGTTTGGTGTGTTGTGTGTTCAGAGATGCTCTTCTGCTTCCAGGTTTGGTGTGTTGTGTGTTCAGAGATGCTCTTCTGCTTCCAGGTTTGGTGTGTTGTGTGTTCAGAGATGCTCTTCTACTTCAAGGTTTGGTGTGTGGTGTGTTCAGAGATGCTCTTCTGCTTCCAGGTTTGGTGTGTTGTGTGTTCAGAGATGCTCTTCTGCTTCAAGGTTTGGTGTGTGTGTTCAGAGATGCTCTTCTACTTCAAGGTTTGGTGTGTGGTGTGTTCAGAGATGCTCTTCTGCTTCCAGGTTTGGTGTGTTGTGTGTTCAGAGATGCTCTTCAGCTTCCATGTTTGGTGTGTTGTGTGTTCAGAGATGCTCTTCTGCTTCCAGGTTTGGTGTGTTGTGTGTTCAGAGATGCTCTTCTGCTTCCAGGTTTGGTGTGTTGTGTGTTCAGAGATGCTCTTCTGCTTCCAGGTTTGGTGTGTTGTGTGTTCAGAGATGCTCTTCTACTTCAAGGTTTGGTGTGTGGTGTGTTCAGAGATGCTCTTCTACTTCAAGGTTTGGTGTGTGGTGTGTTCAGAGATGCTCTTCTGCTTCAAGGTTTGGTGTGTGGTGTGTTCAGAGATGCTCTTCGGCTTCAAGGTTTAGTGTGTTCAGAGATGCTCTTCTACTTCAAGGTTTGGTGTGTTGTGTGTTCAGAGATGCTCTTCTGCTTCAAGGTTTAGTGTGTTCAGAGATGCTCTTCTGCTTCAAGGTTTGGTGTGTGGTGTGTTCAGAGATGCTCTTCTGCTTCAAGGTTTAGTGTGTTCAGAGATGCTCTTCTACTTCAAGGTTTGGTGTGTTGTGTGTTCAGAGATGCTCTTCTGCTTCAAGGTTTGGTGTGTGGTGTGTTCAGAGATGCTCTTCTGCTTCAAGGTTTAGTGTGTGGTGTGTTCAGAGATGCTCTTCTGCTTCAAGGTTTAGTGTGTTCAGAGATGCTCTTCTGCTTCAAGGTTTGGTGTGTGGTGTGTTCAGAGATGCTCTTCTGCTTCAAGGTTTAGTGTGTTCAGAGATGCTCTTCTACTTCAAGGTTTGGTGTGTTGTGTGTTCAGAGATGCTCTTCTGCTTCAAGGTTTAGTGTGTTCAGAGATGCTCTTCTGCTTCAAGGTTTGGTGTGTGGTGTGTTCAGAGATGCTCTTCTGCTTCAAGGTTTAGTGTGTTCAGAGATGCTCTTCTGCTTCAAGGTTTGGTGTGTGGTGTGTTCAGAGATGCTCTTCTGCTTCAAGGTTTAGTGTGTTCAGAGATGCTCTTCTACTTCAAGGTTTGGTGTGTGGTGTGTTCAGAGATGCTCTTCTGCTTCAAGGTTTAGTGTGTTCAGAGATGCTCTTCTGCTTCAAGGTTTGGTGTGTGGTGTGTTCAGAGATGCTCTTCTGCTTCAAGGTTTAGTGTGTTCAGAGATGCTCTTCTACTTCAAGGTTTGGTGTGTTGTGTGTTCAGAAAAGCTCTTCTGCAGACCTCGGTTGTATCGAGTGTTTATCTGAGTTACTGTTGTCTTTCTATCAGCTGAACCAGTCTGATCATTCTCCTCTGACCTCTGGCATCAACATCAACAAGGAATTTTCTCCCACAGAACTGAAGCTCACTGGATATTTTCTCTATTTCTGACCATTCTCTGTAAACCCTAGAGATGATTGTGTGTGAAAATCTCAGTAGATTAGCAGTTTCTAAAAACTCAGACCAGCTTAAACAACCACAACACGTTCAAAGTCACTTAAATCACCTGATGCTCAGTTTGAACTTCAGCAGATCATCTTGATCATGTCTACATCTACATTGAGTTGCTGCCATGTGATTGGCTGATTAGATATGTTTACGAGCAGTTGAACAGGTGACCTAATAAAGTGGCCTTGTTCTCATTCAATAATTCATCTCTGCTTCTTTATACTGTATGTTGTCTCTGTAGTGATCAGAGAGAGATGGGGAGAGAGAGATGGAGGGAGAGAGAGAGAGAGAGAGAAAGAGAGATGGGGGGAGAGAGAGAGATGGGGACAGAGAGAGAGAGAGAGAGAGAGAGAGAGAGAGAGAGAGAGAGAGAGAGAGAGAGAGAGAGAGAGAGAAACTGATCCTGTAAATCAGCTCTGGTCTGACGGACAGCACATCCCTGTATCGACCACTAATCATGGGCTAATAACCCTCCGCGAGTAAACCCTGACACCGTAAACTTCAGACACACTTCATCTCACTTTCTTTGCAATTATTTGTGAAATGTATTAGCAATTTCTAAGTGAAAATTGTTTCAAAGGAAATCCTATACCAATTCTTTAAACTCTTATATCGGATCAAAATATAGTTGAAAATATTTGAAGAGACAACATGGTTTACACATGCATACAAAACCAGACATGCATTAAATGTGGATGTACCGGTATGTATGAAGAGTGTTTTTCTCCCCTTCTTTCAGCATTTTATTTTTTCTCCTAGAAATTGAGAAGGATAGTAGAAGGTTTCTTGCTCTGGAATAGTTTAGTTTTTCATGATCGTTTTCGTTCCTCTCTCTGACTCTTAATCAGACTGGTTTTGCTACTGTACCTTTAAGACTTCTCTACATACATTATCTTTGTTATTATTGGCTAACCTCTACTTTACATTGTTGATCATCAGGTTGGTCCAAGTTTCTGAATGATAAATAGGTGTTGATATGTAAATGTAGGTGCTCATATGTTAATGAGCTTGTGCTGTAGCAAATAAAATACTCTTCTGTACAAAGAATATTTACTGAATCTTCTAGACACATTAGTTCTGCCAGATGTTTGCTATAAATTACAGACATGGAATTTGATGACTAATTCATAGTTAGTTCTTAATGATGCCACTCTCATTCAGTAATTATTGATTACATAAGGAACTACCTCAGTCCAAAATGTGATATTACTTACTGATTAGTTAAGCTTGTTTCCATATTAGTTAATGTATTAGTTATTAGTAGTAGCTGAAGTGTTAATATAGTACTACTCATTAGTCCTGCATTCATTTCTGCATAGTAACATATTAATATTAATGATGGACCATTATGCTAAAGTGTTACCCTTTTGGGAAACACACACCTAGATGAATGTTTTCACTGAGCTTGTCGCAATGCATTCTGGGATCGCCTTCTCTATGAAGGACACAAATTGCAAAATTGATGCAAATTGCTATCTTGTTAGGGAGATCGCTATAGGTTTTGAAACAGAGCTAATCATGTTTTTCCGCTTAATACAGTTTCCTCAGTTTAGAATTGAACAAAGCCTTGATTTGAGATAGTTGTGCTGAATAGACCAGCGTCCAATGATGACGGCCCGTGAAACTCAAGCTGGCATTGTTTGTCCTGCGCTGTCACATCAGAGACTCCAGGAGCCAATCACATGGCCGTCTTTCACTGATGAGTGAGCGAGAAGACTGACATAACAAAGCAATCAGGATATGATCCAGCAGCGTTTTGCATCGCACAATGAGATCACATCACAGAACACACACATCCAGAATGAACATGCAGAAAAGAGGAAGCGGTTTATGAGCACTTACTTCAAGCCCTTGCTGTTTAGTGCATGATACAAATAATCATTTGAGGAAGGAAAACAGAGGAAAGCAGATTTTGAAATATATCATGGTGTCATGACTCTGTAAATAAATAAGATCCACATCCCATAATGCCTCACCTCGGCCTGTAGGGTCTCGAGGCGCATCATGTGCTGGTTGGTGGAGATGCTTTTCTCTTTGAAATCATCCCGTAAAGAATGAACCTGAGTAGACAACTGTTTCTCCACCTCGGCGGCCTGTGGACACAAACACAGAAACTTATGTTAGCTTCCCATAGACGTCTAGTCTATATAGGTTACGTGTACTGTATGTGCAGCCTGAATAGTATATAGATTGCCTGTATGAACGGATTACCAGGACATTTGCAAAAATGTGCAGTACACAACCACTGGATGAATTTGGAATAGCACTTTGTATTAAACTTTGCTGCCAGTGTGTGAGATACTGTATCCCACAATGCAATGCACTTCACTCTTTTTTTCCAGGGTCTTTTAAAAAAAAAAATATTCGGCACTGGGATGATTATTATTGTGTCACTGGATTTAACTCTCTTTTTTTTTTTTTTTTGATTTTTCTCATTTCTTTACATTTTATTATTATTATTTAAGGTACTTAAACCACTATGAGCCACTAGATTTAACAATTTGTTTATTTAATTTATATTTTGATATTTTAACAAAATCTGGTTTACAAAGTACCCGGCTGCATAATATTACAGTTTCTGGTACTTTGATCATTTTTAGCAATTAATTTAAACTACTTTATTTATTATTACTTTTACTTACTTACTTTATTTTTACAACCTTAAAGACACTGGGCTGATACTATGACTGACTTTGAGCCACTTTTATTATAATTTTTGTTGTCGTTGTTGTTGTTGTTTTACAAAATGAGGTTTACAAGATATCCAGCTGATACTGTGTGTGTTTTTGAGCCACTGGATTAGCTAAAGTTTGCCAGGTTAATGGCATTAAGTTATTCAGAGGTTTGTTGGGAGAAGTTAGTATCATGTTAAATAGATATTGCTTGATGACCAGCAGAGCCTGTTACAGGAATTAAGAGTTGATTTTTAACCTTCTGACTATCTTCATAATGTTAGCACACGCTTTCTTAACAGTAAGCCTGCTAACGTTATATTTTTTTCATACAGAAATGTATTAAAAGAAAAACAAAGCCTGTTGCTGCCCTAATAGCAGCTACTCTATGAGCATGAGTCATATTACAGAGAAACCCCACCTACACACACACATGCAGCAACACTGCAGTCGCTACACTGACTCACATCATCTGTGACTGTCACCACGGCAACCCACGAGTCCCGGCTACATACAAACACAACAATGACACTCACGACCGTATAACCTTTGCTGCTACAATATCTCACACTGAATATGTTTTTATCTGGGATTCTATCAGATTATACACAGGATCCAGTAACCTGCTGTACACTGTGAGTTAACTATAGGGCCGTTCACACAGAATGCGTTTTTGCATTCCACTGCACTGCTTTTCCAACGTTTTTCTCTGTACACATGCTCTAGATGGATGTCTTTCACCAATGTGAAAGTCAAAACAAACATTAAAAGATGTTCAATTGAAATGACTATCATATATCATAATCATATATACACAGAAATGAACATAGTCACATGCCACTCTTTATTTATAGAGTGTAGTGAAGTAAAAAAAAAAACTCTAAAAGAAAATTGGTTTTGAATGATAACTTAAAAACTTTTATAAACTGAGCTACAAGGTTTAATCCATGGTATTTGCTTCTGATGAAGCCGTCAACCCACATTTTTTCATCTTATTTTTAAAATAATTGTGTAACAGTGAAATTCCTGGTGAAAAACTACATTACCCATGATGCTGTACAGAAATTTCCATCAATCAGAGAGTTGAAAAAAGCAACACCAAAAACACGCCAAAAGATCTCTTTAGCTCCGCCCACTTACATCAACATTTGTCGTGCTGTGATTCACCTCGTAGCTGATTGGCTTGCTTCATGGCTTTAACCAAGACTATATTTAAAATGGGAATCAATCACCAATCGAAATTATTTCATTCCGACTAAAACAGAAATTATCCATTTAAACATGGCTAATGTTAATATAGCCCCTTTCACACAGCGCGTTGATCCCGGGAAATTGCCAGAACACCTTCTGTGTGAACGCAAACACGACCCGGGATTGATGCCGGGATCGATGCCGGGTTGGGGACCTAGTAACATTGCCGTGTTCAGTCCAGGAACGCGCGCTGTGTGAACAAAAGCCGTAATCAATGCCATGTCGTAATGA
This sequence comes from Gila orcuttii, assembly GCA_026230005.1. NCBI lineage: Eukaryota > Metazoa > Chordata > Actinopteri > Cypriniformes > Leuciscidae > Gila > Gila orcuttii. The sequence continues at coordinate 40,790,362 of JAPDVR010000015.1, read as the reverse complement.
TGGCGCTGAATCCGGGATCGTTCGCCAGCGTGGTGAACCGGTACGTAATGCGCTAGTTTATGATCGAATCAGAGAAAAAAATGCACAAGCGTGGTTTCTCGAGAGAGAAATCGCAGCTCATAAGCAAACTATAGACGCTGCTGAGACATTACATGTCACATCGATGTCACGTGTCTTTACGGGATTTTTACAGGTTGTGTGTGAACACACTCTCTGATTCCGGAAAATCACTGGCAGTGTGAATGAATAAAAGTCGAACGAACCCGGGTCAAATCCCGGGTCACTTTATCCGTGTATTTTCCGTAATCTCTGTGTGAAAGGGGCTTATGTGAGATCAACCCAAACAAACGTATTGCTCTACCCCCAAAACACATGAACAAAAGTGGATGTCTCTTTATCATTTCTGAAACTAAGCAAAATAATGCTTCGCAAAAAGTAAAGCGAAGATGGCGAACGAACGACAAAAAATTTACATACAGTATACAAGATTATTTACAAGCAAGAGTCTCCGGACAAACAGACACTCAAAACTGTCCTGTTACTAGAGCTAACATTACAACAACAGCATAGCTTGGTTCTGTGAAACACAACAAAACCAGTGTTACTCACGTATAGAGCAGAAAAAACACAACCTCGCTGTCTCTCCAGCGCTCGAAAGCTTTTCTAATATTAACGCAGGTCCTGAAGCTCTTGCCTGATCATAACCCTTCTTTTCCCAGTTATATTCCTTTTGTAATGTGTGGTGGTTTCCGGTCCGATCCACTTTCAACTGCATCTCTCAGAAATCGCTTACTGCACCTTTAAGGATTCTGACAAGTGACAAGTACCACTAAAAGTAACATTTGTGCACTTTTTTTTTTGACAGTGTGCATAACAATATGTCAAGGCTGTAGAATCTTAACTTTATTTATTCGTTGGGTTTTTTTCCTGACAGGAGGAAGAGGACACGTCACCCATCTTGACCTTGGACTCAACTTTCTGTTGGCACAGATAAAGACTCGACACAGATAAAGAAATGTTTTAAGAAGCAGGTTTTCACTTGTAGGGTCCTTTGACTCATATCAGATTGCTGAACTTCTCATTAGTTTGATATTGTTTAAGGTTTAAGCCAAAAAACGTCATCAAGAATACTTTGCTCGGCTGATTCATCAAATGAAAGAGAAGCAGGGAGGGAATTCAAGTAAGGTTATTTTAGTATTATTTATTAATATTTTGAATTAGCTTATACTTTTATATTTTCAGTTTTCATTTTTTAGTTTAATTTTTAGTAATTTTGTAACATGCTTGTCATTTTTATTATTATTATTTTTTAATATTATTATTTAGGATTAATTAATTTTTTTATTTCAGTTTTAGTTTATTTTCAGTTAGTTATTTTAGTGCTTCCACTAATTTCAGTTAGTTGCCAAAGCAACATTTCTAATTTATGTTTAGTGTAGATTAAATTTTTTCAGCTTTATTTCAATTAACAGAAATGCTTTTAATAGTTTTAGTTTTAGTTAATAACCCAAAGGCACAATCCGAGATCCAAAAATGACTGGTGTCTTTTGAGAAGAGATTATATTCTGCTTTATAGTCTTGACCAAAATAAACATCCGCTGGTTTGTGGTTAAACAGGAAGAACAGTCGTATGTATCTTCCTCTTTGTATGTTAGTGATTAGATTTTTTTCAAGCTTCCATTAAACTGAGAGAAAAGTGGTCACTCAGGAAACTTAACTACGTTCTCAGTTATTTTCTATTATAAAAAAAATCCTTAAAAACAGAGATAAACGAGACATAATTATTACATTAAATAATGTGGAGCAGCTCAGATTTAGTCTTGAAGAAGCTGATGAGAAATGTTTGAATTAACATTGAAATCTCTGACTTTTTGATTGTAGACTGGCGTCTTGGCAAATCTGAGCACAGTTTGAGACAAGTTTTTGTCTGAGAAGCAGAAGATTTAGCATCTCTGCTGATTCTTAATTGTGATTTTTTTTCTTTCCCACTGGATCTAACATCATTCATAACGCCGTTTAAAACTAAAATGTAATTACATTTGCATCACCTTCACGAGTGATAATCAAAGAGCCATTAGTCATGGTGTCTGTCCATTCATCAGTGTAATCTCAGAGTGAATCGTGTCTGATGTTGTCAGATCGACGTGACCCACGGCAGACGCGCGTCTCACACACTCACTCGTGTGTATTGAACCGCAGGCGCGTCACATGGCATGCTGTGAGATTGCATGTTCTTTTATGACTGCGGATACGGCTCTTATTCTTTCATTTTTGTCTCATTTACATAACAAAGAGCATTGCTAAAGGAAACTCCTTTTTACACTCATTTATAGTGTCTTATTCATTGAATCCGAGGTTGGGGGGGGGGGTCGCGTTCCCATGGTAACACAAGGATTTGAACATGACACTTGAGGTTGCCATAGCGATATGTGGGAATAGTGATCGGAGGTGCTGAGACATGTCTTAGTCATACTGTCAGAGGAGGATACCTGTGACATTTCTGCGATAAAACTGGAGACACTCAAGTAAAATATGTCAGACTGCTGGACAGTTCACATACTGAATCGCAGTGATTTTACCACATTTAATTGGTGTTGGGGAAGGAGGGGGGTCAGTTCAAATTGCTTTTATGTACTTGTGGCAACAGCAATCTGAAGAAATCATTTTTGGTGGGGTAAATGACTAGTTTTGTCTTCGGTGAGCATTACTAGTGCTGATAGTGATGTGATCGAGTCTCTACACTAAGTATTAGTATTGAGCATCATCCCGTGTGTCGTCCTGCGGCATTATCCCTTTCACACTAGACAGGGAGAAACCACCTAGCAACCACACATAACAACCTAGCCACGCCCTGGCAACACCCTGGCAACACCCCAGCATCATGGCAGTGAGTTTACTGTAGTTTTAATGGGTTCTTGACTCGACTCAGTATTAGACGTCCCAGCAGGGTTAACCTTAGAGATGTTCTTCTGTTTCAGAGCTCCTTCTGTCTGACCCCACAACCTGTAACCCATGTCACTATGCCATTCATTTCCAAGGCAGCCTACCAGTGAACATATAATCAATGGGATCATTTATAAAATCACTCCATCTTGATAATGAAATGTGGGTCTATTTTGTTAGGTTGCTCTCTCTCTCTCTCTCTCTCTCTCTCTCTCTCTCTCTCTCTCTCTCTCTCTCTCTCTCTCTCTCTCTCTCTCTCTCTCTCTCTCTCTCTCTCTAAACCTTTGTAATGTAATTAGTAAAATGCTTCTCACTGATCAGATTAGGCTGCTGGGGTTCTGGCTTTTTTGACAACCCCCTGCTTCCAGGACTGGCGGACAGACGTGTGTGTGTGTGTGTGTGTGTGTGTGTGTGTGTGTGTGTGTGTGTGTGTGTGTGTGTGTGTGTGTGTGTGTGTGTGTGTGTGTGTGTGTGTGCGTGCATGCAACAGAAAGCATCTGTCCAACACAACACAATATGTTCAGTACATTAGCTAAACATTAATGCTGTCTGTATTTGCTAGGCTTTACCTACTTGTTAAGCTCTACTTCATTATCTAGTTAAGTTGCCACTGTCCCTCCAGAAGAAAATATCTTATTTATATGTCAACTGTGTCTCAGATGTTTGACATTTTACAGTAAGGTCCATTAGTTAACATAAGTTAATGCATTAACTAACAATGAGCAATACATTGAGCAATACATTTGTCACAGTATTTATATATCTTTAATGTTAGTTATTAAAAACACAACTGTCCATTGTTAGTTCATGTCAGCTCAGGTCCATTAAATAATATTAACAGATTAACTTTTTGAATTTAAATATGTATAAGTAAATGCTGAAAAAAATGCTGAAAGTATGTTTCATTGTTAGTTCATGTTAACTAATGTAGTTATTAATGTTTACAAATTAAACCTTATTGTAAAGTGTTATCAATGTTTCTCCTAAAAGTTCCTTGAGAGAAATTAAAAATGCAATTGTTGCATACAATAAAAATATAGAGCTATATCGGAAAATTCATATTGAGTGCAAAGTTTTCCTAAATAAATATTTATGAGATATTAATCAGATCTCATTTGTGATTTTCTTTTAATCAGGTTGTTCAGATATGTAACAGCATAGCGTTCTTGCTGTCCTCTCTTGCTCTGTTTCAGTTGGTTGTACCTAATGCTGTTGGTAAAGAAAAGAGGATCTGGATTAAACCCTAATCCCACCTGAGTTCATGCATGTGTCACTCTGCCTTATGTCACTTCCTGTTGCTTGTCCCACTGAAGGAAGGTCATCTGAGTCTGAACTCTGGAGCAACAGATCCATTAGCGGATCTGTCAAGCCCATCTAGTTATCTCATATTCAGAGCGTCTTTCTTGCTTCAGAGAACATTAACATCAGCAGCCAACTAGCTTCTGGGTTTAATTACTTAAACAAATTGAAAACACCAGGGGAATTACTGATGGTAACCAGCCAAACCTTGACCCCTTACCACAAGAAATTTGTTTATATTTTGCTGGAATATAGTAAAAATTTTGCTAGTTAGTTGTAGTAGTTAGCCCAGGCTGATATATGTCAGAACTACATCATTCTGATATAAAAACTAATGAACCAGTGAGGTTCATTGTCGTGTTACACTGCACGTTTGAGCTTTGCAAAGAACCAATGAGGTTCATTCTTGTGTTACGCAGCACGTTTGAGCTTCAGCAAGAACCAATGAGGTTCATTCTTGTGTTACGCAGCACGTTTGAGCTTCAGCAAGAACCAATGAGGTTCATTCTTGTGTTACGCAGCACGTTTGAGCTTCAGGAAGAGCCAATGAGGTTCATTCTTGTGTTGCGCAGCACGTTTGAGCTTCTGCAAGAGCCAATGAGGTTCATTCTTGTGTTACGCAGCACGTTTGAGCTTCAGCAAGAACCAATGAGGTTCATTCTCGTGTTACGCAGCACGTTTGAGCTTCTGCAAGAACCAATGAGGTTCATTCTCATGTTACACGGCACGTTTGAGCTTCTGCAAGAACCAATGAGGTTCATTCTCGTGTTACGCAGCACGTTTGAGCTTCAGCAAGAGCCAATGAGGTTCATTCTCGTGTTACGCAGCACGTTTGAGGTTCAGGAAGAGCCAATGAGGTTCATTCTTGTGTTACGCAGCACGTTTGAGCTTCAGCAAGAACCAATGAGGTTCATTCTTGTGTTGCGCAGCACGTTTGAGCTTCTGCAAGAGCCAATGAGGTTCATTCTTGTGTTACGCAGCACGTTTGAGCTTCAGCAAGAACCAATGAGGTTCATTCTCGTGTTACGCAGCACGTTTGAGCTTCTGCAAGAACCAATGAGGTTTATTCTCGTGTAACGCAGCACGTTTGAGCTTCTGCAAGAACCAATGAGGTTCATTCTCGTGTTACGCAGCACGTTTGAGCTTCAGCAAGAGCCAATGAGGTTCATTCTCGTGTTACGCAGCACGTTTGAGGTTCAGGAAGAGCCAATGAGGTTCATTCTTGTGTTACGCAGCACGTTTGAGCTTCAGCAAGAACCAATGAGGTTCATTCTTGTGTTGCGCAGCACGTTTGAGCTTCTGCAAGAGCCAATGAGGTTCATTCTTGTGTTACGCAGCACGTTTGAGCTTCAGCAAGAACCAATGAGGTTCATTCTCGTGTTACGCAGCACGTTTGAGCTTCTGCAAGAACCAATGAGGTTTATTCTCGTGTAACGCAGCACGTTTGAGCTTCTGCAAGAACCAATGAGGTTCATTCTCGTGTTACGCAGCACGTTTGAGCTTCAGCAAGAGCCAATGAGGTTCATTCTCGTGTTACGCAGCACGTTTGAGGTTCAGGAAGAGCCAATGAGGTTCATTCTTGTGTTACGCAGCACGTTTGAGCTTCAGCAAGAACCAATGAGGTTCATTCTCATGTTACGCAGCACGTTTGAGCTTCAGGAAGAGCCAATGAGGTTCATTCTTGTGTTACACAGCACGTTTGAGCTTCAGGAAGAGCCAATGAGGTTCATTCTTGTGTTACGCAGCACGTTTGAGCTTCCGCAAGAACCAATGAGGTTCATTCTTGTGTTACACAGCACTTTGAGCTTCAGCAAGAACCAATGAGGTTCATTCTTGTGTTACGCAGCACGTTTGAGCTTCAGCAAGAACCAATGAGGTTCATTCTCATGTTACACGGCACGTTTGAGCTTCAGGAAGGGCCAATGAGGTTCATTCTCATGTTACACGGCACGTTTGAGCTTCCGCAAGAACCAATGAGGTTCATTCTCATGTTACACGGCACGTTTGAGCTTCAGGAAGGGCCAATGAGGTTCATTCTCGTGTTACGCAGCACGTTTGAGCTTCCGCAAGAACCAATGAGGTTCATTCTCATGTTACACGGCACGTTTGAGCTTCAGGAAGGGCCAATGAGGTTCATTCTTGTGTTACGCAGCACGTTTGAGCTTCAGCAAGAACCAATGAGGTTCATTCTTGTGTTGCGCAGCACGTTTGAGCTTCAGCAAGAGCCAATGAGGTTCATTCTTGTGTTACGCAGCACGTTTGAGCTTCAGCAAGAACCAATGAGGTTCATTCTTGTGTTACGCAGCACGTTTGAGCTTCCGCAAGAACCAATGAGGTTCATTCTCATGTTACACGGCACGTTTGAGCTTCAGGAAGGGCCAATGAGGTTCATTCTTGTGTTACGCAGCACGTTTGAGCTTCAGGAAGAGCCAATGAGGTTCATTCTTGTGTTGCGCAGCACGTTTGAGCTTCAGCAAGAGCCAATGAGGTTCATTCTTGTGTTACGCAGCACGTTTGAGCTTCAGCAAGAACCAATGAGGTTCATTCTTGTGTTACGCAGCACGTTTGAGCTTCAGCAAGAACCAATGAGGTTCATTCTCGTGTTACGCAGCACGTTTGAGCTTCTGCAAGAACCAATGAGGTTCATTCTCGTGTTACGCAGAACGTTTGAGCTTCAGGAAGAGCCAATGAGGTTCATTCTCGTGTTACGCAGCACGTTTGAGCTTCAGCAAGAACCAATGAGGTTCATTCTCGTGTTACACGGCACGTTTGAGCATCAGCAAGAACCAATGAGGTTCATTCTCGTGTTACACGGCACGTTTGAGCATCAGCAAGAACCAATGAGGTTCATTCTCGAGCATTAAGCAGGTTCGGTTGAGCTTCTGTTTATATTCGCTTTTCAATGTTTATATGTGAATAAAAGTCTTTATGCAATGCGTTCATCATATAAAGCGATTGAGTCTCTTCAGAAAATTCGATTCATATGGATTAGTTTTACAATCTCTTCATTAACTTTTTGAAGCGTCGAAGTTGTAGTTACGTAGCTGTCAACGGAGGGACAGAAAACTCTCAGGATTTCATTTTTAAAAAAAAATCTTCGTGTGTTTAGAGGATGAATTAAAGCCTTACGGGTTTGGAACGACATGAGGGCGACTAATTAATGACAGAATCCCTTTAAAGTGGCAGAAGACAGTATGCGCTTAGAATAAACAAAACAATTGCTTCTATCTTGCATACTACAGTAGCTCAAAACTCCTTATGAACAATCAAACCTACAAATGATCATGATATGAGCCTGGTTTGGCACCTTTTCTTGTATATGTGGGCACAATTAGTTATTTAGTCGTTGTTTTGCTGTTTTTCGTCCGCTGGTGTGAACACTAATAGTTATAGTTATCGTTTATTTATTTATCTTTCTTCTATTTATTCATTTTAACTTCTAAAAAATGAACTACTATAGTTCCTGGTGTGAATGGGCCTTTTATTCTCTATTCATTCTTTTCTGAGAACATGTTCAGGTTTTGCTGTGTTATTGCCCTCAGCTGGAAGACCTTGTGCTGCCAGTCTTGATTAGTTTATCATCATCAATTCTTCTGCCATTATGTGTGAACATTATTAGAACCACATGTGGTAATAGGACGTGTGTGTATTGTGTGTGTGTCGGAGTAAATGAAATTGACTAGGATTGACAGCATTAAAGCATTATGAGGCCTGAGTGTGAGTGTTATGGACAGCTGCAGTAAATCTGAATGTTAAAAACATTAACATCAGTCTGTCAGGGGGAAGCTGGTGTTTAGATCCAGGAAGAGATTGTTTTCTGACCTCAGCTGCGTCATTGCCACAACACCACAGCTATCCTGGGGCAAAATCAATGAGACTTCAAACATGTCTGTGAACAAGAGTTGCACAAAGAACCTGCCATTACTAAAGCACAAACTAAACTCATTGTGGCATTTAACCTGCAAATCTCAATTTCCTGCCAAATCAATCAACCCCAGTTTCCCATCATTACTCAGTCACTGATTTACAAAGATTAACCATCATTTCTCAGAAGGCAATCATTTTAAATTCCATCATATTTAGAAGTGACTTCAGCCAGTGTGATGCAAAAGACACATGGGATAATGTAAATCCTTTTTTGTGATATCAAGATATACAGTGAAGATATATATACACCAAAATAACTTGGATTTTGATGTCAACATTGAAGGATATAGTAGGCATTTTCAACTCGATTTAAAAATCTATTTTTTTATTAACCCTAATATTTGTATTTAAAAAATGTTGTCCTACCTATGCATGATTATATGGCTAATTACAATTAATTATTTGAATTTAGCATTGTTTGTTGCATTGTTGTTTTTCCAGCTGTCAGAATATATACTATCAGAAAAGATCTGCAGTATATTTTTGGGTTCCCCAAATCCACCATCTGAGAATTACTGTATTAAACTAGCATAAATTTTAAAATCAATTCAAGTTTTTTTTTTTTTTTTTTTTTTTTTGTGTGTGTGTTGTTGTTGTATCGCTTTTCGCAATACAAATTATTTTAAAGCAGCTTAACAGAAAATAAGTAATTAAATATTACAATCAAAAAAACAGGTGACATATATGACACATGCAAAACTGCGCTCTCTCACACAATGCATGTCACCGAACAGATTTTGTCTGCTGGTCAAAACACATTTAGGTGCAACAGTAGCAAAACTGCAAAACTTGCAAAAAAATTATACAAACACAAAACATCCAAAGCTACAAAATGTTTTTTTCTTCATCTGCCTCATTCATAGGCCGCAATGTAAAGAAGTGCAGTGAAATGTCCTGTGCTTCTTCAAGGTCGCCCTGCTGGACTGTGAAACAGGTAGATTGCATAATTTAGAAAACAGAATGGAGTGTAGTGTAATTTTGATGAGTCTGCGTGTGGTCGTGTCTCAGGAAGGGGAGGGGACACCCTGTGTGCCGGAGCCATGAAATTTATTCATAGTGTGCATGTTTTTTCCACCTCCCTCTGTATGGATTTCCAACCATCATAATCAATATTTCAATAAAAAGAATTACCTGAATAATAATTATGGCTTTTTATGAGAACACTATGTGTTTTTTTGGCAATTATTCTCTGGTTTGATCTCCGTAAGGAGTGAGCCATTAGCCAAATACTTCACCTCTAAATTATCTCTAACAACTTCATGGCATTAATCTACATTTTGTAGATGGTTTTATCCAAAGCTGATTGTAAAAATTTTAAAAATACAACTGTTATTGTTGGTTCATGTTAACTCAGGTGCATTAAATTACATTGACAAAGACAACTTTTGATTTTAATAATAAATTAGTAAATGTAGAAATTATCATTAACTAAGATTAATGAATGCTTTAAAGTGCACCTATTATGCTTTTTCGAAAATGACCTTTCATGTAGTGTGTAATATAGCTGTTTGTGAACGTAAAATGTCTACAAAGTTTCAAAGATCAAAGTGCACTACAAATAAGGTTATAGTCTCCTAAAATAAATGAGTCGTCAGACAATTCCAGTCTCACTTCCTGTTACATAACCACATTTGCCATCGTTAGTGCTCGTATCACTGTGTATCAATTGCTGAGGAAGAGCTGAAATTCAGATATGGTAATGGGCATTTTGTTTCCAAAACTCGCTGTAAGTGGTCGACCAATCACAAAAGACTAGGCCATCTGACCAATCAGAGCAGAGTAGACCAATCACAACAAACTGGGCCATTTGACCAATCAGAGCAGAGTAAACCAATCACAACAGACTGGGCCATTTCACCAATCAGAGCAGAGTAAACCAATCACAACAGACTGGGTCATTTGACCAATCAGAGCAGAGTAGACCAATCATAACAGACCAAGCCATTTGACCAATCAGTGCAGAGTAGACCAATCACAACAGACTGGGTCATCTGACCAATCAGAGAAGAGTTTTTTTTCCCTTGGAAACATCTAAACCTATTATAGGAGACTCTCAAATAAGAAATTTAGAAACCTTTAAAATAGCACAATCGGGGCAGTTTAAAAGTATTTTTTATTGTTAGTTCACATTAACTAATGCAGTTAGCTCATTTTAACAACTGGAACCTTATTGTAAAGTGTCACCAAGAAAGAAACGGTGTAAGAAATGTGTTATATAAATACCTAAATCAATGCTCTGAGTGCATCTACAGGAACAGGCTACATTCTACATGTCAAAGTTGCATAGAAATACTGCTATAGAACAATTTTGCAAGCAGATTCAACTTTTCAAAACATTCCTTCATCATAGTGTTTTTCCCTCTTCTGACCCATTGCAAACTGTAAACACTACCTCCTGTGATTCCAGCCAGCATCTCCACTTGAGTACACTTAACAGAGACCAGCCAGTAAGAGCTGTGCGTGTAAACCTCACTCCCCTGGCCTCAAGAGACACACTAGCGACTGCTGGTAGAGGCCTTTAGGCCCCATCTACACTACTGCGTTTTAGTTTAGAAACGGAGAATTCAAACGAATACGATCTCCGTCCACACCAGCGTTTCAGCTGCGTATTAGAACTGATCTCCGTCCACATTAAAACGACTGAAAACGCGGATCACGTGACCATTCACCTAAACTGGGAATGCGCGTGCCGGTGTAAACAGGAAACAGATTGACGATTCCTCAGATTTCGCTGAGGTTGATAAGTGCCGATCTGGACATTCGAAAGTTTTCGCACCATTCCTCAGGAACCACATCTTCATTGATAAAATTATCCCACCATGCGCTGGTTCTTCCCGGCTTAACACAAAACCGACGCTCCGTGTACGATCGATACCGCCGCTGCACATGGGAATTGTCACAGATCGCTCGAATAATAGCTTGCCTCCGGCGCATGTAGGCACTTATAGCATTGTAAAATGCAGAATTTACTTGCACTAACGGAACTGGTAGTCCAGGCTGTTGTTGTATGTTTTCTTCTGTTGTATGACACCCAATCAGAGAGCCGAGCGTGAGCCTCTGCGTCATCGTTTCTAAAGTCCTCCGTTTTGACCCGTCCTCACTAAAACGCCCTCCGGATATTCAAAACGCAAAACGGGGTCGGCAGCGTTTCCAAACTTCTCCGTTTTAGGTCTTTGTTTTTGCCGTTTTAGTCTGGACGGGAGGTGCAAACGTAGCAAATGGTCTCCGTTTCTAAACTAAAATGTAGTAGTATGGATGGGGCCTTAGCGTCCTTCCCATGCCGGAGAACTGGAGGGGTCACACACAAACACACACACTCACACACTCACCCTGCTGAGCTGCTCCAGCAGTCGATGGTTCTGTTCTGACAGCTCGCTGATGGCTCGGCTCTTGTCCCGGTCGGCCTCACGCAGCTGCAACTGATGTCTCTCCAGCTCCTCCTGCAGGTGTTGCACATCTGTCTCCAGTTCAGCCACCCGGCCTTCCCATTCACCCTCGCGACTCTCCAAACGACGACGCAGCTCATGTTTCTCCTGCTCCAGGAGCTGGAAGAGACACAGGGTCACTGACATTTATTTAGAATTAAATGCTTTTTAAATTCCAATTCAATTCCTGGATTTGAGGAACTAATCACCTTGAGTTGCCAAAGTTTGCCAGGTTGGATCAAATCTTTGACAGATATAGTTTTCAATAAGACTCTTGAGTGGCAAATAAACTACCAAGGCAATAAAACTGAATGTTTTGTGAATGAGTTGAGAACTGAATGAGTTACACTCCCATTCACAAGTTTAGGGTGAGTATAATTTTTTTTTTGTTTTTTGAAGAAATTAATACTTTTATTCTGCAAGGATACATTAAATTGATCAAAAGTGACAGTAAAGACATTTATAATGTTACAAAAGGTTCTATTTCAAATAAATGCTGTTCATCAAAAAATCTTAATAAAAATATATCATGGTTTCCACAAACATGCGAAGCAGCACAACTGTTTTCAACATTGAAAATAATAATCAGAAATGTTTCTTGAGCAGCAATCATCGTATTCGAATGATTTCTGAAGGATCATGTGACACTGAAGACTGGAGTAATGATGCTGAAAATTCAGCTTTGATCACAGGAATAAATTACATTTTAAAATATATTCACATAGAAAACAGTTATTTGAAATTGTAATAATATTTCACAATATTAGTGTTTTTACTGTATTTTTGATTCAATAAATGCAGCCTTGGTGAGCAGAAGAGATTCTTTCAAAAACATAAAAAAATCTAGCCAACCTCAAACATTTGTATATTTGTGAAATAATCTGTACTTAGTACTTTTGGACAGAATGAAATTCAAATTAAACTTCTGTTAATCTGTGTATTATATAGCAGTATTAGTTCTAACCCTATTAGTTCTAAGCTATTTTGGCATCAACTATTTTAAATAACCCTAAACGGCAAGTAATAGAACAGCATGTGATTGGTCGCCTTACATGTTGGGCATATGGTCTTGTCCTGTCTAAGTGGGGCAGAAAGGCTGTAATGCTAGTTACACATGTGGATTTGATGGTTTGAGAGGGTCAGGCAGGTTCAGTCCCGGGCACCTCTGAGAGCACTAGCTGTAATTGCAGACAATGAAATCCACTGTGAAGGCTATCAAACTAACTAACCGTTAGAAGTAATTTCAATGCTGATTACTTGCTTTTGTAAGAGGGTGTTAATATGAACAAATAAGGATTCCTCAAATGAAGGGCAATTGTCTGAAAATATAAGTAATAAAAGAAATATATGAACTACTCTAGGATGTAGATTCAGACGAGGGGTTTAAGTCAAAGATGTGAACTGGGCAGGAGAGACTGTATGGAGAACTGCCAGGAACCTGTCGAGTATCTGGCCCTCAGACGGCTGAAAGCAGCCAAAGCACATTAGCTTTGCTTGCAGCATCGCTGAAAAGACCATCAAAGCCCATATAGGTCTGAACGAGGTTCAACTCAGTCAACGTCTTCACACAGTCTACATTCAGTGACAGTAAACGCTTCTCAGATGCAGTCTTGACATGTATGGATGCCGTTAACTCTGGTTCTACTGTTTTCACAATGCCATCACTCTCATAGACATTATGACTCTATAAAAGAGATAATAATATAATATGAGTCAGTTAGCATTTAAGATGCGTATTTGTGCACTTGTAAATAGTCTTGAGATACAGGTGGAGTTGGGAACTCTTCAGGAGTTCAGCATGAGGAATAATGTTACACACTAGAAGACTAAATGTGTTCAAGTCATTTACATGATTTGCTCCATCATGCTCTTAATATTATGATACATCCTGATTAATAATTAAAAAAGCAGACTGACTGCACACCCGTGTAAACAACACATGCATGCAAAATCAATCCTAGCACTACTGATAAACAGTATTAAATTACACTATTTAAACTGGTTACACTTTATTTTAATGTGACATAGTTACATTATAAATATTTAAATAAGTACTGAGTAATATTAATAAACTATTATTGATATTTGGGGGATCACTTTTCATTATCTATTTTCAGTTGATTCAGTCCCCTTCCCAGCAAGCACTGGGACATGAAAACTTACTATGGTTTCATTTTACAGTTGTATTTACATGTGCCCTAGTCCTGTTTCATTTACCAAAAGTTGAGGTGTGAAGGAATAATTTTAGTGCATACTCATTAATATATAAGTGTGTGTGTGTGTGTGTGTGTGTGTGTGTGTGTGTGTGTGTGTGTGTGTGTGTGTGTGTGTGTGTGTGTGTGTGTGTGTGTGTGTGTGTGTGTGTGTGTGTGTGTGTTGAAACCCGAATTATAAAAATTATGCAGAAAACTAAACAACTTTAGGAATATGACGGCAGAACTTATGGCATGTCAACTTGACTTAAGTTCCAGACTTTTTATTTATTTATATATTATATATATGCAAACTGTTGGGAGTTTTCGAGCTCCTCACCTCCAGTTTGTCGTTTAAATCCTTGGTAATTTTGTCATATTGCTTTGTGAGGTCTTGGTTTCTTTCAAGTAGAGCTTTCCCCAGTTTAGCAGCGAGGACCAAGTCCTTCTCTTTCTGCCGGAAGAGCGACAGTAGATCAGAGTCCTGTCCGCTCACAGGTGTCTCTGAGGCGGATACCTCCAGATCGTCCTCCCGTTCCCCGGTGAGCATGGCCAGCTCCTCCTCCAAAGCCATGCCGAGCCCCCCGGGCGCGGTGTGTATCAGCGTGAGGGTCTGATATTCCCCGGTGTCTGGCGAGCTTTGACGGCCGGGATCGAGCGCGAGTTCCATGCGGTCGCTGTCCAGCTGCGGTGGTGCTGAAATCACGCTGCGCAGGTCGAGGCAAGACGCGGACATCGCCGGAAAAACGACAGATTGAGCGCTTTAGACCCGGTGAACCCGCGTTAGTCCTGGGTCCGGGTGACCTGTTTGGCTCTGGGTCGATGATAACGCCATTGAAATGGGTAAATCGTTTCCAGTATGGTTATATGAGCTCTAATCACTGTCTTGCCTCAACGTCTCCAGTGACAATCAATCTATCATTTAGCCCAATAAAATCCATCAATCTGTTTAGAACACTCTAGAGATGGCTGACCTTTACGTTAACCCCCTTTATGATCACCGTCCAGTAGTTGTGTCCACTCCAGAGCACCGGGGTCCCGGTTATTCCCCATTATCGTCGCCCCTCGCTCACATCCCTGGCCTATACGACACACAAATACACGGATTGCTCTCGTGCGCGAGCCTCCTCCCAACCCCGAGCGCGCTCTCTGCGTCCGTGACGTCAGCTAATCAACCTGCTCCTCGTAGCCACCCATTGGTCGATTGTGATAACGCCATATGCTATAGAAGAACTGGGTGAAAGACATGTGAATGTTGCTGCTGCTGCTGGTGGTGTGATGGGAAACACAGTCTGTTCTGGATGGTTAATGACCTCTCTTAGATAAGCTCAAGACTGATGTGGCCTTATCATAATGTAGGCTATATTATTTGGTTTACCCAGTACTGCTTCAGAGCTGTAGTTGTAACAGATACACACACACACACACACACACACACACACACACACACACACACACACACACACACACACACACACACACACACACACACACACACACACACACACAGTCTGGTTCACTACCTTTGTGGGGACTCTCCATAGACGTAATGGCTTTTATACTGTCCAAACTATATATTCTGTCCCCTTACACTAAACCTACCCATCACACACACACACACACACACACAATGATTTTTATACTGTACAAACTTATCCCCTTACACTAATCCTTCCTACCCCTATATATATAATTTAAATAACAAATGTAACAGATAATACTTGTTGTACTGCCTTTAATATTTTGTCTGGATGAGTCTTATGACTGTATTACAGTAATGAGAATCTAATAAGAATTGTTATTGAAATTAATGAGACTACAACCAAATTCAAAAATAAAACTTCTGGATGGAAATCTCATAATAGTCCATTTTTCTCCCATATTTTTTGGTGTTTTCGATTTTTATTTTTGGGTGGAATATGACAATATGATACAAAAATGTATACATAGGGGCTTACCTGAAATTAGAAGCTAAATATATTTTAGGTCTCTTGAAAGAATATCAATGAATGTTTCAGCAATGAATTTCCAAAGACATTGAGTTATTCTATTTTGTGTATTATTTGCTTATTTAGATATTTAATTATTGCAGGATTACAATTGAGTTCAAATAGTTTTAAACTTTGACCACCGTATAAAAATGTGCTAAATGACAGGAATGTAATTATCATGACAGACCGTCATTGTGTTTTGAAAGGGTTTGACCTCATTATTATACAGTGCGGTTTCTGAGATCATACAAATACCAGATTACAAACATTCAGATTACTAAAAGCATTCCCCAACAGCAGCAGCAGCAGCAAATCATTATACTGTTGGGAAAATATGATTCCCAGCTTCAATCTGCTTGACTACTGATCTCATTTAATCTTATCTCGCGACTCGCAATATTGAGCGCAATCATGACAGTCGTGTGAAATATGCCTCCGTGCTTCAAGCTAAAGCACTTGTTTTCTAATGGTTCAGCGCTCCTCCTTCACCATGTGATAAATGTGTTTCACTGAGAGATGGAAACATACAGGAAAGAATGAGGGATTATTGACAAACAAAGACTGTACTTGTGGACCATTAAATTGACATACAAAGGAAAGTGGGTCACTGTCATTCCAGAGCACAAACCCCAGAACTGGCCATCCAATCACTGTAGGCTCATTTACTGAAGGATGAGCGGCAGAAACAACATGTTTGGAGGAGGAGGAACAGGAGCTTCAGGGGATTGAAGGTGCCTTCCGTAATCCTTGTGATTAAAACACAGTCCCTCTTCAACACGTGCTTGATGGTCAATCTGCTGAGCCTTTGTAGAAGTCGGCATGAAACAGAAGTTGCGATAGTCTTTTCTTTCCGATTGTGACGTATATTTGAGTGAAACGGCTTCTGGAACAAAAAAAAAAAAAAAAGTAGGGCGGGGCTTGTGTTTGTTCGTGGGGAATTGATTGGATGGTTGTGGTTTGCTATTGGTGGATCTCATGTGAGTGACAGGTTGCCCCGTCCTCGCGCCAGTAAACACGTCATCAGAGAAGAGAAGATATGTGCTGCAAGAGGGAGGGGAAGTTATTTTAATTAAAGATTAAATCATTAAAAAATAATGATGTGCATGGATAAATCATCTATAATAAATACTGCAATATTCCATAAAAACAAGAATTGTCGATTTTAATTTCATGGAGACTTTAAGAGTGTTTTAAAGCACTGCAGAATCACATATGAAATTACAAATTATACTTGGATGTAAAGATATTTATTATGATACTATTTTTTAAGCAGGAAAACGGTCAAGGCAGAGAAGAAATAATGAATTATAATAATTGTAAATAATATAAACTTATTTATTTAAAAGAAAAATAAAGTGAATGCTAGGAAAACATTTGTTGTTAAGCAAAGTAAGCAAATGAGTCATAAGTAAATTAAAAATATGTATGAGAAAAATAAATAGTGAATAAATAAAAAAATGTTTTTTATTGGTAAAAATGAATATATAACAATTAAAATAAAAACGTGCTGTTAAACAAACAAAAGAAAAAAAATTTTTTTTGAGAGACGCTTCAATCTGAAATATATTTCCCAAATTGACTTGACCTTCCATTTTAAAGTCCCATTATCCCATTATTTTAAGTCCATTATTTGTAGTCAATAATTGTATCCTTTAAAACTCATCTTTGATCACCAAAATGACACATTTAAAAGCTTGTCCTTGAAAACATTTCTTCATTCTTAAAATAACTTGAATGTACACCCTTGCCTCATTTAGTATACACGGTCCTATGAATATGCAGTGTTGGGCAAGTTACTTTTAAAAAGTAATTAGTTACAGTTACTAGTTACTTCTTCCAAAAAGTAACTAAATTAGTAACTCAGTTACAAATTTTAAAAGTAACTAGTTACTTATGAAAGTAACTATTGCGTTACTTTCAAGTAAAATTAAATTTTAAATGCTCAAATGTGACCCCACCTCTACCCCTCTTTAACGGAACTTAAAATACATGTGCATGTTCAATTATTTATGATAAATTTGAATATTATAATGAAATGGACACTTAATACAATACATTATTAACAGAAACATGAAACATTGTACACGCATCTAAAAAAAAAATGTTGCTGTGGGACAAAGTGAGACTAGCCTCCAATCAAACGCCATGTATGTAGATATTATGTTTATATAGTGGATCAATGCAAATAACACAATAGATGTTTTGGAAATTTTTATATTTATTGCCCCTCAACAGGCCACAACTGGGCAAAATTAAATTAAGCTTGTTAAGCTCGTCGCCATACCTGTCTCTCGTTGACTGACTGGCTTGTGTTGTTCCTTGTGTGTCCTGTCCTGCCCGACTATGCGTTATGATGGGTCGTTCGCAATTCATGAGCGTTAGCCGTTAGTGATGATGGGTCGTTCGCGAATGAGAGTTAGTGATGATGGATCGACTCGTTCGCGAATGAGCTTTTGATGGGTCGTTCGCGATTCGCGAATGAGCCGACTCTAAGAGCCGGCTCTTTTAGGTGAACGTTGGGAGCTGGCTCGCATATCTGAAGAGCCGACTCTATTTTTACAAATTTAGCCTATAGAAATTAAATAATTATGTAATACAAATTGAAATATTATAGTCAAAGTCATTTAAAGAGCCGTTTGTGAGCCAAAAGAGCCGGCTCTTTTCAGTGAGCTGAGTCAAAAGAGCCGAATGCCCATCACTACTATGCGTGCTTTCGAACACCCGCCCAACTCTACCTCTGATTGGCTTACAATGACATTTTACTCTACCTTATAGCCAATCGTCAGCATTTATGCGCTTGTCCCGTGCTCTGCCCACTAACCAAGGAAGAACAGTAAAAAAAGTATTTGCCTCTCGCTCAGAGATCTAGTTGGTCTGATGAAAAAAAAAACAGCTTCATCAGTTATAGTAACGCGCCGCATTTTTTGGCAGTAACGGTAACGGCGTTATTAAGATGAGAAGAGTAATCAATTAGATTACTCGTTACTGGAAAAAGTAATGCCGTTAGTAACGGCGTTATTTATAACGCCGTTATTCCCATCACTGTGAATATGCAAATGAGCCCCGCCTCCACTCACTCACACAGCTCAGAGATCCACTCGTTGACGATCACACGTTGACCTGATTGGTTACAAGGTAGTTTGTGACGTCAGAAACACCAGCGATTTCAAACCGTGTTTTTGAGACTGTCACTGCAGTTTAAGGAGAAAATACTCAGCAATGGTGTTGACTTATGAATTTGCACATGTTTTGTCTTAAAGAATATTAAAAACACCACATAAACATCTAAACAACATTAAAAGCTTGATTTTCACCACAGGGGAAATGTGGAAATATAATTTAAAAAATATTCCACTTTAAGTCAAGTAAAGTCAAGTCAAATATATTTATATAGCGCTTTTCACAATACAGATTGTATCAAAGCTGCTTCACAGTATCAATCAAAACAACTTAACAATGTTTGTTTATTACTGGAAAAAAGACATCCAAGTCTGGTAGAGCTGATCAATGGTATGATTGGTTAATTAATTTGAATATCCCCAACTGAGCAAGCCAAAGGCAACAGTGGCAAGGAACCGAAAAACTCCATCCAGTGACCTAATGGTGTCCTAACACCCCATCAGATGACCCAATGGAGAAAAAAAACCTTGGGAGAACCCAGGCTCAGTCGGGGGCCAGTTCTCCTCTGGCGTTTATGAACTAGAGGCCGAATTTACAGTAACTGTAAGATAAAAAATTTATATGAATGCCTGGCTAAATAGATGCGTCTTCAGTCTAGTTTTAAACTGGGAGAGCGAGTCTGAGCTACGAACAATATCAGGAAGGCTATTCCAGAGCTTCGGAGCTAAATGTGAAAATGCTCTGCCTCCTTTGGTGGATCTGGATATCCTAGCAATGACCAGAAGCCTCGAATCTAGTGATCTTAAAGAGCGCGATGGATTGTAAGGCGATAGAAGATCCGTTAAATAGACTGGAGCTAAACCATTTAGAGCTTTATAAGTCAAAAGCAATACCTTGTATTTAATAAGGAACTTTATAGGTAACCAATGAAGTGATGATAAAATCGGTGTTATATGATCATATTTTCTTGATCTAGTAAGAACTCTAGCGGCTGCATTTTGGACTAACTGTAGCTTCTTTATTGAAGATGCAGGACAACCAGCTAATAAAGCATTACAGTAATCTAGTCTCGAGGTCATGAATGCATGAACTAACTTTTCTGCATCAGAGACTGATAGCATATTACGTAGCTTAGGAATGTTTCTAAGGTGGAAAAAGGCAGTTTTTGTAACATATGAAATATGCTTTTCAAAAGACAGGTTGCAGTCTAATGTAACACCCAGGTCTTTTACTGTAGCGGATAAAGTAACAGGGCATCCTACTATGTTAAAGTCGTGCTGTGAAAGGTTTTGTGGACAGTTTTTAGAACCGATAAGTATTACCTCTGTCTTGTCTGGATTTAATAAAAGAAAATTACGCGTCATCCAATCTTTTATATCTTTAACACAATCTGTCAATTTGGATAATTTAGCGTATTCATCTGGCCGTGATGAAATATATATTTGAGTGTCATCAGCATAACAATGGAAACTAATTCCATGTTTCCTTAGAATATTACCAAGTGGCAGCATATATATTGAGAATAATAAAGGGCCTAACACAGATCCCTGCGGCACTCCATAGTTTGCCGAAGTTATAATCGATTTTTCTCCATTTAAGTAGACGAAATGGAAGCGGTCAGATAAGTATGACCTGAACCAGCTTAATGCTTGTCCTTGAACACCAGTGTAATTTTGTAGTCGATCTAAGAGTATTGTGTGATCTATAGTATCGAACGCAGCACTAAGATCAAGTAAAACTAGTACTGAGATACAGCCTTGGTCCGAAGCTAAAAGTAAATCATTTGTGATTCTAACAAGTGCAGTTTCAGTGCTATGATGTGGCCTGAATCCAGACTGAAACTTTTCATAGATGTCGTTTTCTTGCAAGAAAGAGCCGAGTTGAGCGGACACAACTTTTTCTAATATTTTTGACATAAATGGAAGATTCGAAATGGGTCTGTAATTTGCTAGGTTATTTGGATCTAATTGTGGTTTCTTAATAAGAGGTTTTATAACTGCCAGCTTGAACGTTCTTGGAACATGACCTAAAGATAAAGATGAGTTAAAAATATTGAGAAGAGGCTCTTCCACTATAGGTAACACTTCTTTCAGTAGTTTAGTTGGTATAGGATCTAATAAACATGTTGTTGTTTTAAATGAAGTGATAAGTTTATTTAACTCTTTTTGTTCTATGGTTGTAAAGCATTGTAATTGTTCTTGCGGGGTGATAATTGCGGCCGAATTATAAGGCGCGAGCAAAGATCGAACGTTTACGATTTTGATTCTGATGCTTTCAATTTTCTCGGTGAAGAAGTTCATGAAATCATTACTACTAAACTGTAACGAGGTATTTTGTTCAGACGACGTCTGTTTATTTGTTAGTCTAGCCACGGTATTAAATAAAAACCTTGGATTATTTCGGTTGTTTTCTATTAATTTGCTGAGGTGCTCAGCCCTGGCCGTTTTAAGTGCCTTTTTATAAAGTGACATACTGTCTTTCCACGCGATTCTAAAGACCTCTAAATTTGTTTTTTTCCATTTACGCTCTAAATTACGGGTTTCTCTCTTTAAAACATACGTAGTATTATGTACCATGGTGCTATACTTTTTTCTCTGACCTTTTTTAATCTAATGGGTGCAACAATATCCAATATTCTAGAGAGAATGGTACTCATAGTGCTAGTTAGTTCATCTAATTCATCTGTTTGTTTGGGTTCAGGCAGCAGCTGAGACAGATCAGATAAGCTATTTGAGAAATGATCTATGGTGGATGGACGAATTGTTCTACCTGGTCGATAACGTGGCGCAGCATGACATATTACAGCAGTGCGTAATATGCAAGTTACCAAGTAGTGGTCAGTGACATCATCACTTTGTGGAATGATATCTATATCGGTTGGATCGGTTCCATATCAGGGGCGCCGCTAAGGGGGGAAAAGTTAGGACGATTCTAAGGGCCCACACACTTTTGGGGCCCCCAGAGATCGATTTTATTATAGGAATGGGTGAGGTAGGGGGCCCAACCTCATATTCTTTCATAGGGCCCAACATTTCTAGCCGCGCCCCTGCATATGATATAATTAAATCGAGTGTATGATTAAGACGATGAGTTGGTCCGGTGACGTTTTGCTTGACCCCGAAGGAGTTTAATAAATCTGTAAACGCAGCCCCTAACGCATCATTTAAATTATCTACGTGTATGTTAAAATCTCCAACAATTAATGCTTTATCGACGTTGACCAAAAGATCTGATAGAAAGTCAGCAAACTCTTTTAGGAAATTGGCGTAAGGCCCTGGAGGTCTATATACGGTAGCCAATGCTAGAGATCATAGGGATTTTTTTCTTACATCTAAGAGTGTAACATTTAGCACAAGCACTTCAAACGAATGAAACCTATGACGAGTTTTCTGAGTAACATTAAGGATATCTCTGTAGATTGTTGCAACACCGCCGCCACGACCGATCAGACGGGGCTCATGCTTATAACAGTATCCTGGCGGAGTAGACTCATTTAGACCGAAATAATCATTTGGTTTAAGCCAGGTTTCAGTAAGGCACAGAACATCGAAATTATTATCTGTGACCATTTCATTTACAATAACCGCCTTAGGTGTGAGCGATCTAATGTTTAGAAGACCTAGCTTTAGAAATTGTTTTTGTTCACTAATAGCGAAATTTTTTGTTTTAATAACAATTAGATTTTTTCTAGATCCCGCAGTAGATTTATTATTTGATCTTAGTAAACGAGGAATAGACACAGTTTCTATGCAATGTTCTACACTAATATTAATATCAATTAAATTGGTGCAGTAGAGACTGTGATTTGGATTTTTGGTTATTAGTCAAATGGTATTTTAAATGGAAATATCAGCAGTAGTTTTAACATCTTTTTTGTTGAATCATTATCTGATCTGCCAAAATACATTTCCGTACAAAAATAAACTTTTAGGCAGTGTACAGTACATACTGTGTGTGTGTGCAATAAGCAGTAAAAGCCATGAATCTGAACACAAAGAGCAATACTGCCATCTGCAGGAAAACAAGTGCGCTTAATACATTCTACAAAATGCTGAACTCTTTGTTCTGAGTCAGCCTTAAAAAAGTGCAAGAGTGATACATTTATTCATGAAGATAATGTGAATAATTAATATATCGCCTAAATAGCTGCACCAGTATACAAGACAACATCATAATTTGTTCCATGCTAAAGCGACGTCCTCTGAATGCATGCTAAATATGTACATTACTACACATTCAGCTACATTTTTACTATTAGAGTATTTATTACATCCTTTTCTTATGTTATATGGCAATATATTTGAATAGGCCTATGAATCAATTTACATATCAACTGTTCAGTGGCATCAGTTTAATTTGCTTGTTTTCTGTTGCTCTTGAAAGCTCTGAGGACGCGAGCTCTGATGATTATTATTCCAGTCTGATTGATTTATGATGCATTTGTGGAAGCTCTTTGCTGAATACATTAGCGTTTATATAATGCTCTGAGTCATAGTCCTGAACTAGAGACTATCCCACGGCTCTCTTCCTAAGAGAAAATACAAAGACTCTCAATGCTGTTACACAATCCACACTTTTACAGATGTGCTGCTGAAGAAGCATCTTCTCTATCTCAAGCATACAGCACTTATATAAGCCTATCTTCCCGTGCAATTCCTTCCTAACCCTTTGGACGGAGCTGTGCTCTTCCTCATCTGAACATATTTTCCCATAGTCATTCTGCTGCTGAGTGCAAAATAAAGATCATTTATGATTTCATAAAGCTCAGCCTAATGCTGTTGCCACATTCATACTAAATGACAAGCTTCACTGCTGGTTTTACCTGATTAAATCTGGTCTTAGCAGTTTTAAGCCAGTCTCCATGCCTGGCCAAGCTGGTGTTTAGCTGGTTTTCTCCCTTTAAAACCAGCTGCCCAGACCCAGGCTAAGACCAGCTTACCAACTTAGGCTGGTTTTAAGATGTTTTTTTTTAAAGCAGATAATTGCTGGTGTAACCGGGGTCCTACTTGATCTGCTCCGAGCGGGATTCAAACTGGGGTCTCCGGCGTGAGAGGCAGGGGAGTGAGGGTTAACACGCACCACTCTTAAGCCCAATTTATACTTCTGCGTCGAACTTACGCCGTAGCTACGGCGTAGGCTGTGCGTAGCGCGCGTACCCTTCGGCGTACCCTGACGTGCACCTCTCCAAAAATGTAACAACGCGTCAATTCTACGCGGACGCAAGCGCTGTGATTGGTCTGCTCAAACCGCTCCCTCGGGTTTCACATGCTCCCTCTGCGTGCATCAACGCGGACAACAACGCAGAAGTATAAATTAAAACCAATGCGTAGTCTACGGCGTAGAGGCTCCGGCGTAGGTCCGACGCAGAAGTATAAATCAGCCTTTACTGGCCTACATCCATTACACTCACCCCCCTAAACTCCTATCCGGGTCACGGCAACAAATGCAACAGGTCCTATTCAACCCACTCCGAGAAGGATTCAAACCAGGGTCTCTGGCAGGGGAGGCGGGCATGCTAACAAGGATGCTAGATGCCGTATCCAGATCAAATGGAGGACCTGTGCCTAGACACGGCCACAACGCATCCCTGAAGTGTCAGCAGAGATTGTGTCAACTAGACTCTCTCCTGTGAAGGCCTCATCGACACGACAGCCATCGGCACTGATCCTCAGCAAACCCATCTCCATACCGACGTGACTCCGACCTTCAACCAGATGGAACTGGATAATATTCTGAATGTTCCGATCCAATCTGACTTCTGACCTGAAATGCTGCCTGAATCATAATCATACACTGTTCGTTCGTTGGCCAGAGGAGAACTGAGCGACTGAGTCTGGTTTCTCCCAAGGTTTTTTTTCTCCATTCTGTCACTGATGGAGTTTTGGTTCCTTGCTACTGATGCCTTTTTTTGCCTTTGGGCCAGCTTTTGGCTTGCTTACTTTTTTACAACAAAAATTTTCTTCTAAACAAACTTTGTTACATTATTTTCCTGTTATCTCTGTAAAGCTGCTTTGAAACAATCTGTATTGTAAAAAGCGCTATATAAATAAAAGTGACTTGACTTGACTAAAGACCGCAGCCTCTAGCATTACTATATAATAAACTATTAAGGGACATTTTTTTTTTATGAAAATGTTATTATATTAAATAAAATAAGTTACTGCTGAAATCACTTGCTCATAAAGAATATCACTGAATAATGCAGTTTTCATAGCCTGGCAAGCCAGACCCACATCAAGATGTTAGGTCTGGGAACTCACCATTGGCATGCCTCAATCCGAGGGGCGGGATAAACGGCTGTCTATCAAATTCCCTCTGCACGCAATAGGATAGCGCTACAACCAACCAGAGCAACGAACGGTTGTGGCTGAGTGAGTCTCATGCATTTTCCCACCAGCGGAGCTAGTTGATATATTAAACTTTTGCCGTATCCAGTAGGCAAAACTCCGAACACATCTTCCTTTTTTAAGAATGACTTAAGTGCCATTCTTTGTTCTTTTCTCAAAAAAAAAAAAAAAAGCTTAACTCCAAGTCCTCCAGAGTCGCGGCCAAAGCTGATTCGAAAGACCGCTGTTCGCCAGCAGCAACGGTCATCTTTGTTTTCAAGTAGCAGGGAATTCACACGGAACCGTCACAACTCTGCTGTCATTATGACCCCATTTACACCTGGTATTAAAATGCGATCTGTATCCAAATAAGTTATCCAGATAATAAGTGTTCTGATCTTAGCATTGCGTTTAAACCTTGTATTTTTAATGCGTTCTCGTTATCCACATTGAGTTCGGATCTCTGTCCTCCAGAGTGACACCTGCGCGTGAGCACTGAGGTGGTGGGAAATCAGCTGTAGTTTGTCAACATGGCAGGTGTAGGATCGTTAGAGATTCTATTACTGTACCGCCTGTTTCTACTTTTTCTCTATGGGAGGCCGTATGAGACGAAACCCATTGAAACACTTGCAAGTTCAAATTAAACTTGCACAGACATGTGAAACACCTGCGTTACACACTGAAACACATGCGATACACACTGAAACTCTTGCGATACACATTGAAACTCTTGCGATACACACTGAAACACTTGCGATACACACTGAAACTCTTGCGATACACATTGAAACTCTTGCGATACACACTGAAACTCTTGCGATACACACGGAAACACTTGCGATACACACGGAAACACTTGCGATACACACTGAAACTCTTGCGATACACACTGAAACTCTTGCGATACACACTGAAACTCTAGCGATACACACTGAAACACTTGCGATACACACTGAAACACTTGCGATACACACTGAAACTCTTGCGATACACACTGAAACTCTTGCGATACACATTGAAACTCTTGCGATACACATCGAAACTCTTGCGATACACACTGAAACTCTTGCGATACACACTGAAACTCTTGCGATACACATTGAAACTCTTGCGATACACATCGAAACTCTTGCGATACACATTGAAACTCTTGCGATACACATCGAAACTCTTGCGATACACACTGAAACTCTTGCGATACACACTGAAACACTTGCGATACACACGGAAACACTTGCGATACACACTGAAACACTTGCGATACACACTGAAACTCTTGCGATACACATTGAAACTCTTGCGATACACACTGAAACTCTTGCGATACACACGGAAACACTTGCGATACACACGGAAACACTTGCGATACACACTGAAACTCTTGCGATACACACTGAAACTCTTGCGATACACACTGAAACTCTAGCGATACACACTGAAACACTTGCGATACACACTGAAACACTTGCGATACACACTGAAACTCTTGCGATACACACTGAAACTCTTGCGATACACATTGAAACTCTTGCGATACACATCGAAACTCTTGCGATACACACTGAAACTCTTGCGATACACACTGAAACTCTTGCGATACACATTGAAACTCTTGCGATACACATCGAAACTCTTGCGATACACATTGAAACTCTTGCGATACACATCGAAACTCTTGCGATACACACTGAAACTCTTGCGATACACACTGAAACACTTGCGATACACACTGATACACACTGAAACACTTGCGATACACACTGAAACACTTGCGATACACACAAACACTTGCGATACACACTGAAACTCTTGCGATACACACTGAAACTCTTGCGATACACATTTTATATAAAATATTTATAGCTTATCATGCTTTTATCATACTTCTACATTCAAAACGCTGAAGCAAATAGTATAGCAGGACATTCTATTGCTTAATGTGAAAAACCATTAACGTGACTTAATGAGACATTATTAAAAATTAAAAGATCAAAGTCTGCACACACCTTATTAATAAAGTACATAAAAGCAGATGAGCCCAGAATATGAACGCACCGCATGAATTACACGTTATGTGTTTTCCTAAAATTAAGCCCTTGATTCAGGGAACAGGGAAATATTTTACCACTCCAAACGCCATCTTCATTAAAAAAATATTATTTTGTTTATTAAACGCAAAGTTTTTTTATTTCAAAAGCATTTCTAAATTTAGTTCATATTTCCAATAAACGAAACTCTGAGCCATTCCCCCGCCTATAAGCGGTGATTTAGGCTAAATAAATAAGTTAAATAAAAATATTAAAAAGCACATATTAATAATAATATAAACAAATACAACACTTAGCCTATAAATGCCCAATGCTGGTTTTAGTTTTGCTTTAAATAAATAAAGTAGTTTAGGCTTTAAAATAAATATTGTTTGTGGACTAATTAATGCCATGTATAATGTAGGCTATGTTTATTTTATATGCTACTATATTTTTCATTTTTGTTTTGCATTGAATGCAAGTTTCAATGTGTATCGCAAGAGTTTCAAAGTGTATCGCAAGAGTTTCAGTGTGTATCGCAATAGTTTCAATGTGTATCGCAAGAGTTTCAGTGTGTATCGCAAGTGTTTCAGTGTGTATCGCAAGAGTTTCAGTGTGTATCGCAAGTGTTTCAGTGTGTATCGCCAGTGTTTCAGTGTGTATCGCAAGAGTTTCAGTGTGTATCGCAAGAGTTTCAAAGTGTATCGCAAGAGTTTCAGTGTGTATCGCAATAGTTTCAATGTGTATCGCAAGAGTTTCAGTGTGTATCGCAAGTGTTTCAGTGTGTATCGCAAGAGTTTCAGTGTGTATCGCAAGTGTTTCAGTGTGTATCGCAAGTGTTTCAGTGTGTATCGCAAGTGTTTCAGTGTGTATCGCAAGTGTTTCAGTGTGTATCGCAAGAGTTTCAGTGTGTATCGCAGGTGTTTCAGTGTGTATCGCAGGTGTTTCAGTGTGTATCGCAGGTGTTTCACATGTCTATGCAAGTCTAATTTGAACGTGCAAGTGTTTCAATGGGTTTCGTCTCATACGGCCTCCCATATTTCTCTGTCGCGGTAGGGGTCATTTTCAACGTTTTTCTATTAGGAGCAAACAGAAAAGACAACAGGCCCTGTTTGCAGCTGTTGTTTTTGCGGCTACTGTGAATGCTACGACAGTGAACCGGTCTCTGTGGATGAGAGAACGGAGTAATGAGTGGTCGCTTTTGTCGTCCGTTTAGCTTAACGTTACTTCTGAGGGGTGTGGTTTTCGCAGGCAG
The DNA here is from genome assembly GCA_026230005.1 of Gila orcuttii. Classification (NCBI taxonomy): domain Eukaryota; kingdom Metazoa; phylum Chordata; class Actinopteri; order Cypriniformes; family Leuciscidae; genus Gila; species Gila orcuttii. The sequence goes on along the minus strand of JAPDVR010000015.1, from coordinate 40,761,857 downwards.
AGGATGACGTTTGGCAGGTACGAATGCCATCACGTCGTAGGCTACGGATTGCGTTTACACCTAGTAAAGATCCGAACACAATGCGAGCCAGACTACCTCCAGATGTGGTCAGGCAGATCCGATCACAATCCGATCACAACGTATTTACACCTTGCATTAACATGCGTTTTTTATTATCCGGATAACTTATCTGGATACAGATCGCATTTTAATACCAGGTGTAAATGGGGTCTATGTTAAGCCCGCCCACCAACTCTATACATGATGTGATTGGCCTGACAAGAGTTTGTTTTTTCCAGCTCAAAGGCCAACGAGAGTTGCTAGACTACACTGGCTGCAAAATAAATTTTGCTGCCGCTAGGGTGCGTCTAGATTTCGAGGCTAGTGTTTTCAATGACTCACTCAAAGAATTCGGAACCACATACTAGCATACAAATCTTACTATTTTTGACATAGGAAAATAGTAAGAGTAGTGTGCTAGTATGCAGCTCTGAATTCAGCAGAAGTTTCGTTCTTTAACAAATCAGTTCTTTTTAAAGATTAAATTGTGTTAATGATTCGAAAACTGTCACTTGGCGCCACCTACTGGTGTAATATTGTAACCTGCGATAGAGTCGAGTAGAGTAATGGGCAGTTTGAAGTAATGGGCGTGCAGAAAAGTGAATTGCTACAACAGAAACTAACCCATAACCCCTAACCCTACCCCACACCATGGGTGCTTCTCATTTCTTATTTGTGCATCCTCGTTTCCTTTCCTCGCTTCCTTTCCTAGCGCCTCAGCTCCTCCCCCTGTAGGTTGTGAGGGAAGGACGCAAGGAAAGAAAATGAGGATGGAGGAATCGAAGGAAAGCTTTTTTTATACATTGGAATACTTGATCACTCGAGCGTCACTTCACAGCGTCATCAGCAGCGCTCAAAGGATCTGCCCTTATGTTGTTGAAGTTTGTTTATTTAAGAAATTCATAATGAATAATAATAAAGCAAGATACCCTGTTGAAATATGTGAGATGTCTGGTTTATATAAACTGCAAAGGTAAACTTTAAATTAAAAAGATTGTGACCGATGTGAAGGGGGAGGAGAATGTATACGTGTGTCACGTTTAGTCAATAAAACACTTCCGCATAGGATACACCTGTGTATCCTCGCTCATAACTCCTCTGAAAGCCTTCTCACTCCTCGATCCTCGACTCCTCGCGGTGCAATTAGAGAATTGAGATGTCCTTCAAGATGGCTGTGCTTGATTGGTTTCCGGGTCATAGGATGGAGGACAGAGGAGCGAGGAGACGAGGAGGGATATTGAGAAGCACCCCATGACTGACATCTTTCACACCAATGAACAAGACCAATACCTTTCTTGCATGCATGGAATGTGACTTTGAATATCATTTAGTGCTCCCAGCTTTGTAGCTGTAAAAGCAACAATAAATAATTCACCTCAGATCTTGAAATTAAACTAAGGGGAAACAACAACGTTCAAACTGTGAACAAGTGTATTCTTTGACAAAGATTGTTTTAGTAACTCAGTAGCCTATGTATTTTTAATAATGTTTAAATGGTGTAATATTTGTGAATTTGATTATGAAGCCTACTTATGCATTTTCTTCCGAGTGCCAAGATGACTCTCTGGTGCTGTGCACTTGCCGCGAGACTCCACCCACACGTTGTTCTGATTGGCAGTGGGTTTTGATTGATTTTGACGCATCTCGCAGTCGCGTCGCGTATTTGTCGCTGGAATCTGTGAACAACAGGAGCGATAAAAACGGTGAAATAGTCCAAACGCTCTTGGATCTCCGCCCAGTCAATCAAATAAACATTTATTCAACCGTTCGTTTTAGTACTCTAATTTGATTGGCCAAGAGTCCATCAGCACTATGACGTTTCACTGTTTGTACCGCTCCGCTTGTTTGTGTTCGCTACTTCCTGTATCTTCCTTTGGTGTTTTTTGGAACTATTTCCAGTGGCAGAGTAAAACAACAACAACAAATATATTCAGTAAACAACAGCACCCTTGCTTGCCTAAAATTGATTAAATATTAAGTTGAATGAACACGCAGTTGAAATAAGTAGGCCTAAGTCAAAACGCCACACATTGCCATATTGTTGTGTTTTGTAGAGCTGGTGAGAAATGTTTGAAGACTTCTTCCATCCCACACAAACAACTTCAGACTGCAATTAATCAGCAGGTGATCATTCTCTTTCTCCTCAAGAATCTTTCATTGCACACGTTCACAGCAGACTAAGAACTTATATCAGTACAATGCAAAATTTAGACCAGTGGATCCACCAATTTGTTTTTATATCCTACTACACTTGTTCGGGTTACAATGAATATGTAATGAATACTTGAATACAATGAATACACAAATAAATAATCTATTTTAAATTAATATCATTTTCTCAGTGACTTTTAATAGCATCACTTGACTTCAAAATACTTGGAATATTGCACACAAGTGATATGTACCACTTATGATACTTTTATGACACATTTATGCTTATTTTTGTCCATTTTTTTAAGTTGACAGTCATGGTACAGTAGGCATATATATATAAGCTGTGTGGAGATTCTTTAAAAAAATGCACTTGTTATATAGTAAATTACTTTTTTTATTCATTTAAAGGTGTTTGACAAATCATCAATCATCAAACAATCATCATTTTGGGTGAGTAATATCTTAAAAAATCAATTACATTAAATATATCCATGACATTTTGATATTTTCAGTCATATGCATGCATCATGCAGTGATGACATACTATGATGTAAATGGGAAATGACGTAATTGTTGCTCTAAACAATCCATTCTTAAAATATGAATAGAAATCACACTTTTTTTCCCACAGTCCACCATTTCCCTCATAAATACTCCTCTGCCATTGGCTCAGATAACAGCAATAGCCTGTTGCCTGGTAACAACAGTAGAATAATGCTTGTGTTTGAGAGGGAAACGCTGCTTTTGTGTCTCTGTGTCCCTGTTTTCCTTTATTTTTCTAACAATAATGTTTATACTACACACCCATCTAAATTTCTAACAGCACGCCCACTGATGATGGTCCTTTATATGAAACAAGGACATTATTTTGCAATCTGTTATCAGTGAAATTATTTAGCAGCTTGATATGAATCATAATGCAAAAACTGACAGCAAGCATCACATCACATGCCAAAACTTTGAAATGCATATCACACTTCACTGACTATCACAGTTTTTCTCAATCGCTTTGGCTCAATTTTTGAATTCTCAAAACAATAAGTTCAGATCTCCAAACTTATTCACATTCACAAATTTGAATTTCTTATTGATTTAAGCAAATTGCATGTGTTTTGGCACATGTGTGCAATAAGTATAATTGGCTACAATTTGCACAATGTCTAAATGCACATGGCTTGTTGATCAAAACTGATGAGTTGGTTCTCAGTGAAATTGTCAAACTCTTCACAACTTCTAAACATTCTTTCATCGTGTGAGCGTTCACATGCAAAATGATCCATTCAATTATCAAAATCTGTTGAAAATGCATGTATATTCCATATATACCATGACATTGATTGTTTGTAATGTCTGCCAAATTGGCAAATGGCCTGCCATTGCAATGAAATAGGAATCACAATCTTACCAATCAACCAATAAAGTTACAGTATGCTAAGTTTGCCCACCCTAAACAGATCGGCAGTTTATTTTTGTAGATGTATTACATGTAAACTGAAAATTCACAGTTGCTTGTATTGGTGGTGGTTAAGACATAATAATAGTGTGTAAAAATGAACAAGCAACTGAGAATTTTCAGTAACACATTTGTAACATATTGTGACTAAATGTCCATTTTCTTTTTGTGTACTAAACTTTTCCTTGTACATTTTTACCTACTGCTTAAATCTGTACACAAGAGCATTAATCAAGGCAAAACTGACATTCTTGTACAGCAGTGGTCTCAAACTCGCGGCCCCCTACTTGGCATTAAAGTTTAATGTTAGTGCGGCCAGTCGTTGCGTGTGCCGCGTTTTTTTAAAAAAAATTTTATCCCTTGTGGCTTACCATAGATAGTCTCGTGACAGCTTACGGTGGGTTTGTTGTCAATAGTTGTCATAGACAACCGCGAAGTACAAACATACTGCGCCTGGAAAAAATGAGCGCGTCGCTTCAATTATGAGCCTACATTTGAAATAACGAACTTGAGCTCGTGCAAAATACGTGAGCGCGATATGTGAAGATGTGAACAGGTCTCTTGGCGAGCTACCACCAATCAGGCCACGAGCTACTGGGAGCTCGCGAGCGACGTGTTGGAGATCCCTGCACTAAAACAATGTGAGAATAATCATTTTGAGCTTGTAATATGTAGTGATGGGCAGATCGAGGCTTCGTGAAGCAATGAAACAGTCGAAGCAAATGTACCATTTTGTTTCGAGGCTTCGAATCAATCCGAAACCCGTCTCCACGGTGACACCTAGTGGTCACTTGCAGGTGTTGATCTGAAACAACCTTTACAAAGAGCTAATAAAAAATGTGTTTTTTTTTTTTTTTTTTTTTTGTATTTTTGTAATATATGAAGCTTGTAACCTGTAGTCTCTTCACATTGCATAATGTGATTTTGGTCATGAAAAATGAATATTAATAAAAATAAATCAAGCCACAATGTCTCCCTTTCTTATAGATTTTTATTCAAAAATATTAATTTCTCTGCTGTTGAAGGACTCAGCCTACTTCTTTTTTTACAGATAATTTCTCCAGCCTTTGAAAAAATTGTCTCACAAGGGACACTTGTTGCTGGCATACAAAGATATTTTTTAGCTAGGACATACAAATGAGGAAAGATTACTGCTCTCTCTTTCCAGTAAGTTAGTTACCCTATCTATCTATCTATCTATCTATCTATCTATCTATCTATCTATCTATCTATCTATCTATCTATCTATTTTATATGTAGCCTATCTATCTAATAATCTATATGTATCTATCTATTAATCTCTCTCTCTCTCTCTCTCTATATATATATATATATATATATATATATATATTTTTTTTTTTCTATCAATGCATCTATTAATGTGTCACTATATGTACTCTGTGTGTCTCTAAGTCAATGTGTAAATGTAAATTAAATCCTAAATATAACTAAACAAATCGCACTATAAATGTCACTATATCACCAAAAATCCGCTATCTCAAAACCAAACTCCTCTCACAAAAACCCACGATATGAAAATGCGTTGACAAAACTTTTATACTGTGTGATTGTGTGATTTGTTCCCGAACCGACCAATCAATAGCTGCGTTTACATGGACACTTATAATCGGATTGACGGCTCAATCGGACTAAAAAACCTTCATGTAAACACCTTAATCGATCCGATTGAGCTCGATCCGATTGAAATTTAGATCCGATTGAAAGGGGTGGTTTACTCCTTTTGTAATCCGATCGAGAGAACATGTAAACACTTGAACGGATTGAAAACCGAAACTAAAAGGACTGCGCATGTGCAAAGACGTTGAAATAGCGTAATGACGTATGACGCACGGAACGAGCTGTTCTTCCTGTTGAATAAAGTGAATATAAAATGAGTGTTCCGTTATTAAAAAATTCTCATTTCACTCAGCGTCTGTGAAGTGAAGCAGGACAACGTACCACCAGTGCTTGTTTAAGATTATCATCCATAGACGACTAGTTTTGGGCGCGGGGTTTTACTGCGTGATCAATATAAGCAGCACGGCAAAGCGGTTCATGCTCATCGTCTCCAAATCATGACCAGAGATGGATAAATATTAAGTCTGCTGTTTAAAAAAAATAAAGAACCAATAGAGGAGAATAGTTATCCAATAGAGGAGAATAGTTATGCGCGAACAGCGGCATATTCGTGCAGTGTGCGCATGTCAAAAAATCAATTCCGATTTGAATCTTGTGACATATAAACGCGCACATCAACCCGATTACTTTATTTATCGTTCATGTAAACACCGTGTTCGGATTCATCAATCGGATTGATTTCATTCCGATTGAACCATGAAACCCTGATTCGGCGGAGCACTCCACCTGATGAAACACTTAGACGCTTCATTTAGCCGTTGTCACGTGACGTGGGTGTTTTGAATCACGCTTCGGATCAGTGTTTCGAATCATCTTTGCTTCGTGAACTCGCAAAGCTTCGGAACGTCTGTTTCGCGCCAGCCATCCTTAGTAATATGTGTTCAACAGGTTGATAAGAAGGTTTGCTTTGATTTGTGCAAAGTCAGTAGTTTGCCTGAGACACTATACATGTGTAGAAAGAATTCAATAAGACGGGCAGACATGACTACAAATATTTGTATTTCAAAAGCAATAATTGTTTTTTTAAAGGTGCATTGTATAATAAATGGAAATGTGCCTTCCAAAAAAACATTCAACATCATATTGTATAAAGAAAATAAAAAGGACATGAGCAAATATAAGTATCACAAAGATGTGTTATAAGGAAAAGAAAAATAATGTTTGTAAAATGAAGCATCACAAAGATGTTGTGTATAAGGAAAAAACAAAGAAAGTTTGTAAAATGAACTTCAACTGTCAGAAGGACAGCTCATGAAGAACCAATCATGTACAGAAAGGAATGTTCAAATTCAGAGGAACAGTTTAGAAGAAACGTTAATAATAAAGATAGAGAAGATTGGATCAGTTGTGCTCCTTTTTTGGATTACTTGAATACTATTTTTTGTGGAATACTTGATGCGGCCCAGCCTGACCCAGACTCTACCTCCAGCGGCCCCCAGTTAAGTTGAGTTTGAGAACCCTG